>JARQOD010000002.1:309609746-310011143 GCA_033576555.1 Oophaga sylvatica | reverse complement strand
ACAGCAGGGAACAGCTGACATTACTGAACCCCAGTAACACAGGAGCAAGTGTAGACTGTGCTAACAGCACTTCCGAGAAACAACTGGCGGTGTTGTAACCCAGGGATGAGAAGAGAACATGGTGGAGGCAGCAGGACTGTTTGCCGTTCACACAGCAGGGAACAGCTGACATTACTGAACCCCAGTAACACGGGAGCAAGTGTTAACTGTGCTAACAGCACTTCCGAGAAACAACTGGCGGTGTTGTAGCCCAGGGATGAGAAGAGAACATGGTGGGAGGCAGCAGGACTGTTTGCCGTTCACACAGCAGGGGAACAGCTGACATTAACTGAACCCCAGTAACACAGGAGCAAGTGTAGACTGTGCTAACAGCACTTCGAGAAACAACTGGCGGTGTTGTAACCCAGGGATGAGAAGAGAACATGGTGGAGGCAGCAGGACTGTTTGCCGTTCACACAGCAGGGAACAGCTGACATTACTGAACCCCAGTAACACGGGAGCAAGTGTTAACTGTGCTAACAGCACTTCCGAGAAACAACTGGCGGTGTTGTAGCCCAGGGATGAGAAAGAGAACATGGTGGAGGCAGCAGGACTGTTTGCCGTTCACACAGCAGGGGAACAGCTGACATTACTGAACCCCAGTAACACGGGAGCAAGTGTTAACTGTGCTAACAGCACTTCCGCGAAACAACTGGCGGTGTTGTAGCCCAGGGATGAGAAGAGAACATGGTGGAGGCAGCAGGACTGTTTGCCGTTCACACAGCAGGGGAACAGCTGACATTACTGAACCCCAGTAACACAGGAGCAAGTGTTAACTGTGCTAACAGCACTTCCGAGAAACAACTGGCGGTGTTGTAGCCCAGGGATGAGAAGAGAACATGGTGGAGGCAGCAGGACTGTTTGCCGTTCACACAGCAGGGGAACAGCTGACATTACTGAACCCCAGTAACACAGGAGCAAGTGTTAACTGTGCTAACAGCACTTCCGAGAAACAACTGGCGGTGTTGTAGCCCAGGGATGAGAAGAGAACATGGTGGAGGCAGCAGGACTGTTTGCCGTTCACACAGCAGGGAACAGCTGACATTACTGAACCCCAGTAACACGGGAGCAAGTGTTAACTGTGCTAACAGCACTTCCGAGAAACAACTGGCGGTGTTGTAACCCAGGGATGAGAAGAGAACATGGTGGAGGCAGCAGGACTGTTTGCCGTTCACACAGCAGGGGAACAGCTGACATTACTGAACCCCAGTAACACAGGAGCAAGTGTAGACTGTGCTAACAGCACTTCCGAGAAACAACTGGCGGTGTTGTAACCCAGGGATGAGAAGAGAACAGGGTGGAGGCAGCAGGACTGTTTGCCGTTCACACAGCAGGGAACAGCTGACATTACTGAACCCCAGTAACACGGGAGCAAGTGTAGACTGTGCTAACAGCACTTCCAAGCAACAACTGGCGGTGTTGGAGCCCAGGGTCAAGGAGGATGTTTAAATACTAGATCAAGTATTTTCCTTGTTACGTGTCAATTAAAAATGTCTATACTCCAAACAAGAGAAATATAACCTTTAGTACCATAAGATGATGATTATATTTAAAAAATATATGTAAATTAATAATTGACAAACATAAACGCATACATTAACATGTTGAAAAGCAATGCAAACCACAATAAAAATCGGTTAAATAATCTGCTATACGGTTTTAAATAAAAGCATACAAGTACATATCAGAATCCATTAATGATGGATAAGTAACAGTATGTACAACATTTTCATTTGCTGAATAATATCACTAAAAAGTTTTTAAAAATATCTAAAATTTCCATCATGTAATACTGATAATATGTGCCAATCATTTATATTAACAAAAAAAACCTTTAAAAAGTGCATAGTGAAAACAGCTATTTATGCCTGACTGTGGACTTGCAAGCATGACAACGGATAGATAAGGTATATATAGATGAGACTGCATAGCCACAGATGGTGAATGGCGATGTAATACTGTACCTCAATAAAGTGTGCGTTACTACTACATCCTTTTTTTTATATAGCTTTAAAAGGGTACGTGCATGTATGCTTGCGCCTTTGTTTGGACGCACAGACTGGCTTCCTGCTGTGACGCGTTGGGTATTGGAGCGTCTGTGCGTCTTATGACGCAGACTAACATTCACGGTGCGCATCGTTCATCATCGCAAGCGTACCGACAACACAAAGGCGTTGTCATGACTGCTTTACTCAGTAAACATGCACCTATGATGAAACATACACGCATGTGCCCTATTACATAACAAGCTACAAGAAAAATGCGTGTGAGGTGTGACACAGCTGTTTTGTTAAGGTACAGTATTATATCGACATTGTACAGGTGTCGCTATTCAGTCTGATAAATAGATATCATTCACCTATTCTATCAGTTGTCGTTCTTTCAGCACCACTTACAGGTATATATTTTGCTATTGTGACTATGCACTATTGACTTTACCAAGGTAATGCATGATTTTTGTTAGCGATTATCATGTTTACATGAAGGACCTTTATGATATGGGCTGTTAACTTTCTAATCAAATATGTATTTTTTAAAATGACACAAATATAAGTAATGTTGAAGAGGACTATTCCTACATGCATTGTTTGCACAATATTACAGGTGTACATCACGTCCCTTAATCAACATTGGATATTATATTTACTTGTATGCTTTTATTTCAAAGGCAAGAACACTGAAGTATAACCTTCGCACTGCAGCAGTTGTCAAAGTTCAACCCACATTATGCACTTCCAACATTGCAGTATTTGAGTCATCATGATGTGAGTTGGATTTGTCTAAGCTATGGAGTGACAAGGTTGACCATCAGTATCCTATAGCATAAGTAGGCTTTTGTGTTTGCATTTGTTTTCGACATGTGCATATCTGTAATAATATGTCACAATTATTTTGTTACAGATTTGTGACAAAGACAAATCATTTTATGGTTTGAAAGTTGACGTTTCAAATGTTTACAGCTTAGAAATCATGGTGTAGCCTCATATCTATGTGTAGCACTAGACACTTTGAGATGTCATGTTTTTTTCACCATGATTAGGTAGCTAGCAGTAATTTTTGCCGGACACACAGCAGGGGAACAGCAGGCGTTACTGAACCCCACAAACACATCAGCGATTGTTTTCATCTGTGCATCTAACACTTCTGAGCAGCAACTGGCGCTGTTGAAGCCCAGGGTCAAGGAGGGTGTAGGCAGAGGCCTAGTATGAGACGTTTGAAGTTGAAGTTGTAGTTAGCAGCAGTAATTTTTGCCAGACACACAGCAGGGGAACAGCAGGCGTTACTGAACCCCACAAACACATCAGCGATTGTTTTCATCTGTGCATCTAACACTTCTGAGCAGCAACTGGCGCTGTTGAAGCCCAGGGTCAAGGAGGGTGTAGGCAGAGGCCTAGTATGAGACGTTTGAAGTTGAAGTTGTAGTTAGCAGCAGTAATTTTTGCCAGACACACAGCAGGGGAACAGCAGGCGTTACTGAACCCCACAAACACATCAGCGATTGTTTTCATCTGTGCATCTAACACTTCTGAGCAGCAACTGGCGCTGTTGAAGCCCAGGGTCAAGGAGGGTGTAGGCAGAGGCCTAGTATGAGACGTTTGAAGTTGAAGTTGTAGTTAGCAGCAGTAATTTTTGCCAGACACACAGCAGGGGAACAGCAGGCGTTACTGAACCCCACAAACACATCAGCGATTGTTTTCATCTGTGCATCTAACACTTCTGAGCAGCAACTGGCGCTGTTGAAGCCCAGGGTCAAGGAGGGTGTAGGCACAAAATATTGAGTTATTGCCTTGTTACGTGGCCATTGCAAATGTATGTACTTCAAACAAGAATAAATGAAGTTTTACTACGACAATAAAATGATGAATTTCAATTACAAGAATAGAAAAATATTTATACTTGACAGTCCTCTGTGGTTGATAACGTTTAATGGCTAACTGAAAATATGGTAACAAATTCAAAGCTTTCGAGACTACTCAGGTGTCTTCATCAGGCTAAGAGTAAAGCCAAAAATGAAGAATCACATATTTCTACACACAACAGGACACAGGAATAGCTAAGACAAGTGAGGGAGGGACAAGTGAGGGGAGACCGGCAACAAAAAGGAGAACAAGGATGAATTATCAGCGCCACACAATCACAGATAAATTAATGAATTTACCTGTGGCAAAAGACTTTTGTATGCCCGGTCATAGCATCATGGATATGGAATTACTGGTATTAAAATATAACTTCAAATATGAGAAACGTACAAAGGTTTCAGAATATAAGCTCATCATGACCTTTGACACTGTTAGTGATGGAATGAATAGATCACATGGATTTATGTCATTCTATATCAATTAAGGAATCTGCGTCTATGCCCTTCCAGGGTCATGAAAACCCAAAAAAAGACGCCAATGAGAGGGCAATCAAACTTTCTATCCTTATCTAGGAACTGTTCCAATATTTATGTTCATCCCTGTGAGATAATGACAGTTCTGATACACGTCACTTACTTGTCTTACCTATTGCACTATTCCTGTGTCCTGTTGTGTATAGAAATATGTGATGCTTAATTTTATTATTTAGTCTTTCCCTGATGAAGAGACGTGAGTAGCCTTGAAAGCTTGCAATTTGTTTCCATCTTTTCAGTTATCCATTAAAAGGTATCAACCACTGCTGACTCTGAAGTCTAAATATTTTTCTATCTACTGGCTAACACGGTACAAAGATACACATGTTTTCTAATTTCAAGAAGGAAAAATAAAGAAAATACAATATAAACGCATATATGCACATGCCAAAAATAAATGGAACAACACAACACCCAAAAAATTGGTAACAAAATATAGTGTTGTAAATTTAAGAATAAAAGTCCATTTTTTTTTTATGAATAATGCTTAAGGAACGCTATGTTAAACCATAACATAGTGAAGACAATGGATTTTGTAATAGTCACTCATCATCATCATCGCAAATTTTATGTGACAGTCACAGACATTTCAATTATTTAAGTTCATAAAATCGTAACTTTCTATAGCATGTATGACATGTCCAGCATGGACTCATCAATGTGATTGATGACACAATAATGTACGATAAAAAATAACCATTTAAAAAAACATTAGGCATTGTTTGTCACAATTTAAGTGTGTGCCTGCAAGTGTAGGTGAAACAAAGGCTACGGTAGCAAAGGTATATTCTATGTCTGTATCAGACAGTGGACAGCCTCTGATGGGTAATGCCGATGTTATACTGTACGTCAATAAAGTCTGCGGCTGAAATCATGCATTTTTTGCTTGTAGAGTGTTGAAGAGGGTAAAAGAATGTCTGGTTGCGCAAAGCTTTATCCGTCAACACTACCTTCCTACTGTCACGCGTAGGGTAGGGTAGCGTGTGGCAATTAGCTGACTATCAAATGTGAGGTTAGGCTGCGTTATTGCGCACTAGGGACGCAAAAAAAAATACAGCAGTAATAATTAAATGTGTAATACTCCACCTATGACAAACAAAAAAATTACGTTCCCTCTTTAACAATGTACAAGACTAACAACAAGCCTAATGGTTGACGCTGACTTAATTGAGATACAGTATTACATCAACATTGTCCATGAGTAACTATGCACTGTGATACCTATATACCAGTATTAATTTATATCTCTTGTGGTTGTTTCAACAGCACTTGCAGGTATAACTACCTATTGTCAGTATGCATGATGCACTTTCTAGATGTAATAATTTATTATTGGACATTATTACCATGTTTACATGCTGGCCATTTCATATATGGTGTTTGAAGTTACAGTTGGCATCAGTATGTGTATTTTATAATGTCTGTCATAAATAAAACTCGTGATGATGATGATGAGGATTTAATGATTTGTACATCCATTGACTGCATTATCTTACAGGTACAGATAAAGTTCCTTAAAAAGCATTAATTCATAAGTCTGAAATGTACTTTTATGCATTAATTTCAAAATGTGAAGAGTAGACTATGTTTTATTTTTTGTTACCATTTCTAATAGACATGTGCAGATATGCGCTGTGATGACAAATTATTATTTGTCCATATTTGTCATAAAAATTTATCATTCTAGGCCTGCAAAACTTCACAATTTCATGTTTTCAGCATAACAAGCAGGGTGACGGCTCTTCCCTATTTGGAGCATGTTGGTCATGTGTTTTTCTGTCCATGTGTCGGGAACAGGAGACTTCTTGCCGTTCACACAGCAGGGGAACAGCTGGCGTTACTGAACCCCACTAACAGTAGAGCTTGTGTTTTGTTCTGTGGACACGACACTTCTGAGCAGCAACTGGCAGTGTTGGAGCCCAGGGAGTAGAGTTCAGGTGGTAGAAAGATGAACATAACAGGAGACATGGATAACGTTGCGAACCAGTTATTTAATCTGAAAACGGACAGACAAATTCTGGCGAGATCCATGCCTTGTTCATTTTCAGAAAAGTAAGCCGGTCTACATTATCGGAGGATAGTCGCATGCGACGGTCTGTTAGTACACCACCTGCAGCACTAAAGATGCGCTCCGATAATACACTGGCAGCAGGGCAAGCCAGCACCTCCAATGCATACTGGCTAAGCTCTGGCCATGTATCCAGCTTAGAGACCCAAAACTTGAATGGGGAAGAGCCATCTGGGAGTACACTGAGAGGCAAAGCCAAGTAGTCTGTCACCATCTGACGGATACGTTGCCTCCCGCTGACTGGAGCCCTCTCGGATGGTGTAGACATTTGTGGCGCTGCCACAAAACTTTGCCACATTTTTAACATACTGGTCTTTCCCTGTGCAGAGGCACTGCGTGTGCTCCCTCTTGTTGCAGAGCTCTCTACACTGCCTCGACGCACAGAGCTGCTTTGTAAAGCAGTAGCAGCAGCAGTGCTCTCGGCAGTAAGGTAGAACATTAGGGATTGCACCAGTGTGTCTTGGTACTCCCGCATTTTACGCTCCCGGTTCAACGGTGTGATGAGGCTTTTGACGTTGTCCCGGTAGCGAGGGTCTAGGAGGGTGTACACCCAATAATCAGACGTGGTGAGAATGTGGGCGATGCGGCGGTCGTTTCTTAGGCACTGCAGCATGAAATCAACCATGTGCTGCAGACTCCCAACTGGCAAAGAAACGCTGTCCTCTGCAAGAGGCGTCATCTCTGCCTGCTCTGCATCACCCCACCCTCGCTCTACATACTGACTAGAGCGTTGTGTACCTCCCTCTGGAGCGATGTCTTCCTCCTCCATTGACTCCTCCTCCTCATCCTCCTCACAAAGTGAGCCCTGCCCAGCCCTTTGTGAGGAACCACGTTGCGCTGACTTTCCAGAAGGTGATGGAATTTGTGACTCCTCATCCTCCACCTCTTCCAAAACCTCATCCCTTATTGCTTGCAGTGTTTTTTGAAGCAGGCAGATAAGGGGGACAGTCAGGCTGACTAGTGCATCATCTGCACTCGCCATCCGCGTTGACTCATCAAACGCACGCAAAACGTGGCACATGTCCTTCATAGTGGCCCACTCATTAATGGTGAAGTGTGGACGGCGCAAATTGCGTGTTGATTGCGCCTGATGCAGCTGATACTCCATAACTGCTGGCTGCTGCTCACACAACCGCTCCAACATATGTAACGTTGAATTCCACCTGGTGGATACGTCACATATGATGCGATGTTCAGGAAGGCGCAATCTGCGTTGCAGAGCTGCAATGCGCGATCTGGCCATGCTGGAACGTCGCAAGTGAGCGCACTCTAGGCGGACCTTGTGCAGCAGTGCATCAAGATCCGGATAGTCCCTCAAAAAACTCTGCACGACCAAGTTGAGCACATGTGCCAGACATGGTATGTGAGTGAGTTTGCCAAGGCCCAGAGCTGCCACCAGATTTCGGCCATTGTCACACACTACCAAGCCTGGCTGGAGATTCGCTGGCAAAAACCACACGTCGCTCTCCTGCTTGATGGCATTCCAGACCTCCTGCGCTGTGTGGCTTCGATTCCCCATGGGAATTAATTTCAGAACGGCCTGTTGCCGTTTGGCCACGGCTGTGCTCATATCGGTCGCATCAGGTAAGCGTCCACGGGTCCATGTGGAGGTAGACCGTGACGGCTCCTGCAGCGATGATTCTGAGGAACTGGAGTAGGAGGAGGAGTCAATGTGGACAGACTTGATTCCGGCAATCCTTGGAGTTGGCAGAACACGTACAGCGCCACTCGCAAGATCCGTACCCGGCTCCACAACATTCACCCAATGGGCAGTGAGTGAAAGGTATCGTCCCTGGCCATGGGTACTGGTCCACGCATCGGTGGTCAGGTGGACCTTGCTACTGACGGCGTTTAGTAGCGCATGTTTAATTTTTGCCTCAACATGCTTTTGCAGACCAGGGACGGCTTGCCTGCTGAAATAAAATCGGCTGGGCACATTGTATTGTGGGACTGCCAATGCCATTAATTCACGGAAACTGTCAGTCTCCACCAGTCTGAATGACAGCATTTCAAGGGACAGGAGTTTTGCAATGCCAGCATTCAGAGCCTGTGCTCGTGGATGGTTTGCCGAGTATGGCCGTCTTTTATCCCATGCCTGTGCTACCGATGGCTGTTTTGTGGCCTGGGTGTGTGAGGATGACAGGGAACTTGCAGCTGTGGGTGGAATAACACTGTGTCTCTGGACAACAGTGACAGAGGTTCTTCCATGGCGATCCTTTGAGGAAGCCGAACCAGCTGTGTGTGAACTGGAGGAAGAGGCTCCAACACGAGCTGAAGATGTAGGTGCTGCTGTAGGTTGGTGTCTTTGTAACTCAACAAAGTGCTTTGACTGCACATGTTTCCACATATTTGTTGTATTAAGGTTACTGACACTTTTACCTCTTTTAATTTTTTGATTACACAGCTTGCATTTGACATAGCAAATATCATCTGCAACTGTATCAAAAAAGGACCACGCAGAGCAAGTCCTGGGAGCGCCCGGTTTGGCTGTTGGAAGAGAACTGCTCCGAACGGGTGCCAAACTGGAGGCTACAGGCAAGCTAGTCTGCAGCCTACCTCTCCTACTGTTTGGACCGTTGGGGCAATCTCTTCCTCAGAGCTGCTCCCACCACCTTCCTGTTCCTCACGCCATGTTGGGTCTTGGACCTCATCATCTCCACCACTACCCTCTTCCAACACCTGCTGTTGTTGGGTGGTCTGGCCAGCACCATGCTCAACAGAAACTGGCAACTGAGTCTCATCATCATCAGATGCGTTCTGCGGTGTGCTGACCATCGGCACTGGCTCACCCGCCTCTTCAGATTCAGAGAGACACAGCTGTTGCGCATCACTGCATACTGCCTCTTCTTCACATTCCAGAATGCTGCTTGGCTGGGCCCCTGTTTGCAAGCCAACAGATTCTGAGAACAGAAGCAGAGACTCAGCTGGCTCCTGTACAGAGCTCTCTGACTGCCTGGGCAATTTGGCAGGCGGTGAAGAGACTGATGGTTGTTCAACAGTGCTGTGGTCCTGAGAGGAGGTGGAAGCTATTGAAGTCGATGCATTGGCTGCCATCCAACCAACAACGGCTTCAATTTGTTCTTCACGCAGCAGGGGGGTACGCTGAGCTCCTACAAAAGTGCGCATAAAGGAACGCTCACGGGGAAAACTGGTGGATGCTGTGTCACTGGGTGCGGCAGCAGCCACAGAATCCCCACGTCCTCTCCCTGCTGCAAATCCACGGCCTCGACCACGACCACGTGCCTTACTCACTGACTTCTTCATCTTGGTAGATTGATAAAGAAAGTCAGAAAAGTTATAAGGCCTAAGTGTGGTTATTCCTCACAGACTACAGTGAACCCTGCAGACAACTGTTCAGTATCTGTGAAAGGCCCCTTTGTGTACTTCTATAGTGTTTGCAACCAATGTATTGTATACGGATGGAAGCGCGTCACACTAATAGATTAGATTTTTTTCCACTAAAATGGAGCAGCACCAATTAGAGAAAAATGTGAAGGATGAGGCAGTGACACACGCTCAGCAGACTACAACCGGCAGTGGTTGAAGAACAAACTGGAGCGTAATCTGCACTCACAAAATGAAAAGCTCACAGACTACAGTGAACACTGAAACACAACTGTTCAGTAGCTGTTAAAGGCCCCTTTGTGTACTCTATAGTGTTTGCAACCAATGTATTGTATACGGATGGAAGCACGTCACACTAATAGATTAGATTTTTTTCCACTAAAATGGAGCAGCACCAATTAGAGAAAAATGTGAAGGATGAGGCAGTGACACACGCTCAGCAGACTACAACCGGCAGTGGTTGAAGAACAAACTGGAGCGTAATCTGCACTCAAAAAATGAAAAGCTCACAGACTACAGTGAACACTGAAACACAACTGTTCAGTAGCTGTTAAAGGCCCTTTGTGTACTTCTATAGTGTTTGCAACCAATGTATTGTATACGGATGGAAGCGCGTCACACTAATAGATTAGATTTTTTTCCACTAAAATGGAGCAGCACCAATTAGAGAAAAATGTGAAGGATGAGGCAGTGACACACGCTCAGCAGACTACAACCGGCAGTGGTTGAAGAACAAACTGGAGCGTAATATGCACTCACAAAATGAAAAGCTCACAGACTACAGTGAACACTGAAACACAACTGTTCAGTAGCTGTTAAAGGCCCCTTTGTGTACTTCTACAGTGTTTGCAACCAATGTATTGTATACGGATGGAAGCGCGTCACACTAATAGATTAGATTTTTTTCCACTAAAATGGAGCAGCACCAATTAGAGAAAAATGTGAAGGATGAGGCAGTGACACACGCTCAGCAGACTACAACCGGCAGTGGTTGAAGAACAAACTGGAGCGTAATCTGCACTCAAAAAATGAAAAGCTCACAGACTACAGTGAACACTGAAACACAACTGTTCAGTAGCTGTTAAAGGCCCATTTGTGTACTTCTATAGTGTTTGCAACCAATGTATTGTATACGGATGGAAGCGCGTCACACTAATAGATTAGATTTTTTTCCACTAAAATGGAGCAGCACCAATTAGAGAAAAATGTGAAGGATGAGGCAGTGACACACGCTCAGCAGACTACAACCGGCAGTGGTTGAAGAACAAACTGGAGCGTAATCTGCACTCACAAAATGAAAAGCTCACAGACTACAGTGAACACTGAAACACAACTGTTCAGTAGCTGTTAAAAGCCCCTTTGTGTACTTCTACAGTGTTTGCAACCAATGTATTGTATACGGATGGAAGCGCGTCACACTAATAGATTAGATTTTTTTCCACTAAAATGGAGCAGCACCAATTAGAGAAAAATGTGAAGGATGAGGCAGTGACACACGCTCAGCAGACTACAACCGGCAGTGGTTGAAGAACAAACTGGAGCGTAATCTGCACTCAAAAAATGAAAAGCTCACAGACTACAGTGAACACTGAAACACAACTGTTCAGTAGCTGTTAAAGGCCCCTTTGTGTACTTCTATAGTGTTTGCAACCAATGTATTGTATACGGATGGAAGCGCGTCACACTAATAGATTAGATTTTTTTTCCACTAAAATGGAGCAGCACCAATTAGAGAAAAATGTGAAGGATGAGGCAGTGACACACGCTCAGCAGACTACAACCGGCAGTGGTTGAAGAACTAACTGGAGCGTAATCTGCACTCACAAAATTAAAAGCTCACAGACTACAGTAAACCCTGCAGACAACTGTTCAGTAGCTGTGAAAGGCTCCTTTCTGTACTTCTTTAGTGTTTGCAACCAATGTATTGTATACGGATGGAAGCACGTCACACTAATAGATTTGATTTTTTTCTAATATAATGGAGCTGCACCAATTCCACAAAATAAAATAAAAAAAAAAAAGAGTCAGTGACACGTGCAGATGCCTACAAACAGCGGTGGATGCAGAGCAAACTGCAGCGTCACCTGCACTGTCACACACACACCTTGCACAGAGCTGTTAAAACAACACTGGCAAAATGAAGCTTTACACAGCGGTTGGTAAACTAGCCTGCCTCAAGCACAGTAGTACACAAAATCGCAATATCTAACTGTCCCTCAGAGTGAGCAGAGTAGCGTTCTGTCCCTAACTGAGTTCACAGCACAGTGACGCTAAAATGGCTGCAGCGCCTTTTATAGTGCATTCTGACATCATTTCAGCAGCCAATCACAGCCATGCCATTAGTTAAGATGACCGCAGCATTACAGGATGTGCCCACACTTCATAAGATTCATCATTGGCTGACTAACATCACATTGCCTCTCAAAGAATTATGGGAACTTCCGATTCCGGTATACGATATTGAAAAAGTATCGGAATTAAGTATCGGAATTCCGATAACGCGAATATCGGCCGATACCCGATACTTGCGGTATCGGAATACTCAACACTAGCGGTCATATATCGGCCCCCAGGCTCACCCACCCAGTTCCTCGACCACTTCTCAGCCTGGCTGCCGCACTTCATGTCCTCAGAACTACCAACCCTTATCCTTGGAGACTTCAACATCCCCATTAACAGCCCTACTTCCACATCTGCATCTCAGCTTCTATCACTAACCACTTCTCTAGGCCTCTCACAGCTTTCAACCTCTGAGACACACGAGGATGGCAACACCCTTGACCTGGTCTTTGTCCGCCTCTGTTCAATCTCCCACCTAAATAACTCACCGCTTCCACTCTCTGACCACAACATTCTCTCCTTCACGCTCACAAATCCTCCACCACCCCAACGCACTCCCACCTACCACACATTCAGAAATCTACAAGCCATTAACCCTCAGACACTTTCAGACTCCCTACACTTATCGCTGTCCCCAATCTCCTCTTTTTCCTGTACTGATCTGGCTGTTCATCACTACAATGACACTCTTAGAAACACCCTTGACCAAGTAGCACCGCTCACCCTCAGAACCTCCAAACACACAGTAAAACAGCCCTGGCTCACATTGCAAACTCGACTTCTTCAGCGATGCTCTAGGAGTGCTGAACGCCTCTGGAGAAAAACCTGCACACCAGAAGACTTCATCCACTTTAAATTCATGTTAAGAACTTATAATGCTGCCCTTCACCTCGCCAAACAGACCTACTTCACCACACTGATCTCCTCACTAGCCAACAACCCCAAGAAACTCTTTGACACTTTTCACTCCCTCCTCAGGACAAAAGCACAAGCCCCTATCACAGACATTTGTGCTGACGACCTGGCCTCCCACTTTATAGAAAAAATAGATACTATCCGTCAGGAAATCTGCTCTCAACCACCAAGTGCTGTGACCCCCATCCCACCCTGCATTTCCCTGGCTCACTTTCCACATTTGATACCATCACAGAAGAAGAAGTCTCCAGACTCCTCTCTTCCTCTCGTCCGACTACATGCACTACCGACCCCATCCCCTCACATCTCCTCCAGTCTCTCTCTCTCCAGTTGTCACAACTCACCTAACTACAATCTTTAATCTCTCCCTCTCCTCTGGCATTTTCCCATCCTCCTTCAAACACTCCATCGTTACTCCACTACTAAAGAAACCCACTCTTGACCCTTCCTGCACAAACAACTACAGACCGGTCTCCAATCTCCCCTTCATCTCTAAACTTTTGGAGCACCTAGTATACTCCCGCCTCACCCGTTACCTCTCCACTCACTCCCTCCTAGACCCTTCACAGTCCGGCTTCCGACCCCTACATTCGACTGAAACTGCACTCATCAAAGTGACCAATGACCTTCTGACAGCAAAACGTAACGGTGACCACTCTCTGCTCATTCTACTCGACCTTTCTGCAGCTTTTGACACGGTTGACCACCGTCTCCTACTGTCTAGGCTCCAGTCACTAGGTATTAAGGACACTGTTCTCTCCTGGTTCTCCTCCTATCTTTCTGACCGCTCCTTCAGTGTCTCGTTCTCTGGCTCCACGTCATCTCCTCTTCCTCTCACTGTCGGTGTACCCCAGGGCTCAGTCCTTGGCCCCCTTCTCTTCTCTCTCTACACGGCCCCAATTGGACAGACCATCAGCAGATTTGGCTTTCAGTACCATCTTTATGCCGATGACACACAACTATACACGTCATCCCCCGACCTTACCCCCGCTGTTCTACAGAACACCACCGACTGTCTGTCCGCAGTCTCCAACATCATGTCCGCTCTCTATCTGAAACTTAACCTCTCCAAGACTGAACTGCTTCTGCTCCTGCCATCTAATAACCTCCCTAAATCTGACATTTCCCTCTCTGTGGGCGGCACCATAATAACACCCCGGCAGCAGGCTCGCTGTCTGGGTGTTATGTTTGACACCAATCTCTCCTTCACCTCCCATATACAATCTCTTGCCCGCTCTTGCCGTCTACACCTAAAGAACATCTCTAGAATCTGCCCTTTCCTCACAATGGAAACAACAAAAACCCTCACTGTAGCATTGATCCACTCCCGCCTGGACTACTGCAACGCACTATTACTTGGCCTCCCCATTACTCGACTATCCCCTCTCCAGTCCATCCTTAATGCAGCAGCCAGGGTCATCCATCTGGCTAATCGGTACTCGGACGCGTCCGCTCTTCGCCAGTCCTTACACTGGCTGCCCATTCATTATAGGATCCAATTCAAAGTACTGGTTCTCACCCACAAATCTCTCCACAGTGCAGCACCCCCCTACATCTCCTCCCTCATTTCTATCTATCGGCCCAACCGACTGCTGCGCTCTGCAAAAGACGTTCGACTAACCTCTGCACTAATCCGTACCTCCCACTCCCGACTCCAAGACTTCTCCCGTGCTGCGCCAATCCTCTGGAATGCTCTACCCCAAGAAATTAGGACTATCCACAATTTTCATGGTTTCAGGCGCTCCCTCAAAACACATTTGTTCAGAGCGGCCTATCACATTCACTAACCAAAGTCATTCTATGTGTAAGTGTGTGTGTGTAGCCCATTCACTATCTCCATCCATCCCTCACTCCCTCAAGATGGCTGGACCATCATTGTAAATGCACCATTGCATATATACACCTGTACTTTGTATCTCCCCCACCTCATTGTAGATTGTAAGCTCTCACGAGCAGGGTCGGCTTATTTTGCTTTAATTATTGTATTGTTAGCGTTGTTACCTATGACTTGTGTTTTGAAATTGTTAAACTGTAAAGCGCTGCGGAATATGTTGGCGCTATATAAATAAAGATTATTATTATTATTTTGCTTTGATTACTGCTTTGCACGCAGAATAGGTGAACGGCTGGACTCTACATGCCTAGTTCCCACCGCAAAGCATGGAAGAGGTGGTGTGATGGTGTGGGAGTGCTTTGCTGGTGACACTGTTGGGGATTTATTCAAAATTGAAGCGGTGAGCGGTCCAGCTCACCCCAAACCATCTCGATTGGGTTCAGGTCTGGTGACTGTGGAGGCCAGGTCATCTGGCGTAGCACCCCAACACTCTCCTTCTTGGTCAAATAGCCCTTACACAGTCTGGAGGTGTGTTTGGGGTCATTGTCCTGTTGAAAAATAATTGATAGTCCAACTAAACGCAAACCGGATGGAATAGCATGCTGCTGCAAGATGCTGTGGTAGCCATGCTGGTTCACTATGCCTTCAATTTTGATTAAATTTCCAACAGTGTCACCAGCAAAGCACCCCCACATCATCACACCACCTCCTCCATGCTTCACGGTGGGAACCAGGCATGTAGAGTCCATCCGTTCACCTTTTCTGTGTAAAAAGCAGTAATCAAAGCAAAAGGTGACTACTTTGAAGAACCTAGAATATAAGACATATTTTCAGTTGTTTCACACTTTTTTGTAAAGTGTAATGTATAATTCCACATGTGTTAATTCATAGTTTTGATGCCTTCAGTGTGATTCTACAATTTTCATAGCCATGAAAATACAGAAAAATCTTTCAATGAGAAGGTGTGTCCAAACTTTTGGTCTGTACTGTATATATGTGATATATGTTTTTATCACAGACAGAAATATAATTGCAAACATATGAGTAACAAAAGCTTATATTGACAGTTAGAATGAGTTAATGCAGCAAGTCAATATTTGCAGTGTTGACCCTTCTTCTTCAGGACCTCTGCAATTCTCCCTGGCATGCTCTCAATCAACTTCTGGACCAAATCCTGACTGATAGCAGTCCATTCTTGCACAATCAATGCTTTCATTTTGTCAGAATTTTTAGGTTTTTGTTTGTCCACCGTCTCTTGATGATTGACCACAAGTTCTCAATGGGATTAAGATCTGGGGAGTTTCCAGGCCATGGACCCAAAATCTCTATGTTTTATTCCCTGAGCCATTTAGTTATCACCTTTGCTTTATGGCAAGGTGCTCCATCATGCTGGAAAAGGCATTGTTGATCGCCAAACTGCTCTTGGAGGGTTGGGAGAAGCTGCTCTTGGAGGACATTCTGGTACCATTCTTTATTCATGGCTGTGTTTTTAGGCAAGACTGTGAAAGAGCCGATTCCCTTGGCTGAGAAGCAACCCCACACATGAATGGTTTCAGGATGCTTAACAGTTGGCATGAGACAAGACTGGTGGTAGCGCTCACCTTGTCTTCTCCGAATGAGGCGTTTTCCTGATGTCCCAAACAATCGAAAAGGGGATTTATCAGAGAAAATAACTTTACCCCAGTCCTCAGCAGTCCACTGCCTGTACCTTTTGCAGAATATCAGTCTGTCCATGATGTTTTTTCTGGAGAGAAGTGGCTTCTTTGCTGCCCTCCTTGAGACCAGGCCTTGCTCCAAGAGTCTCCGCCTCACAGTGTATTCAGATGCACTCACACCTGCCTGCTGCCCTTCCTGAGCAAGCTCTGCACTGCTGGTAGTCCGATCCCGCAGCTGAAACACTTTTAACACTAGAACTACTGATGGAGTCATTTTGACTCCTTTTCATTTTTTATTTCTCTTCTGTGACTACATTTTTCAGAATTCTGGCTTGAAACTCAGTGACTTTTCCTCAAATATGATGTGAAAAAAGATTTGTGTGAATAAATAATTTTGGTGAAAAATTTGCGCGTTTTTTTCAAAATTTACCAAGAACTACTGAAGGGAGTCATTTTGACTCCCTACTATATTTTGAGGTCCTTTTGTCACTAAATGTTGCTATAAAGTTTTGTGCATAATTTTTTCACTCTGTCTTATTTACCCTGATGTTCATATAGATGTAGTTCAATTTACATGTCAACTTTTCACATTTTCCTTGTGTTTTACCTGCTTGTATTACTGTGTAATGCTGAACAAAATAGCTTGTTTACTCTAGGCTCTTATCTTATGCTAATTTTTGATTCATATATATTGACACATATAAAGAACTGTACGCTTGCAGAAGCATGCAGGAACAATAATTTACAGTTTACTCTATCTGATGAGGAGCTAGATGCATTCATTGCGATATTCTATGCTCGTGGAATATCTGGCACGAACCGTCACTCGATTAGCAGTATTTGGTGTAATGACTGGGGAATACCGTTTTGCAAAGCGACAATGTCTAGGGACCGCTTTGTTGAAATTATGAGGTTTCTCAGATTTGATGAGAAATCTGCTCGATCGGAGAGACTGCAAACGGACAAGTTTGCTCTATTTTCTACTGTGTGGGACAGGTTTATTGAAAATTGTATTGCGTGTTACAAACCTGGCCCATACATAACGGTGGATGAGCAACTTTTCCCAAGCAAAACTAGGTGTCCATTCACGCAGTACATGCCTTCCAAACCAGATAAATATGGCCACAAATATTGGCTAGCTGTTGATAAGGAGAGCAAATATCTGGCAAATGGCTTCCCTTATCTAGGCAAAGATGACACACGCCGTGCTGAGGATCGTTTAGCTGACCATGTGGTAATGAAGTTATTGGACCCGTTTTTGAAAAAAGGTCGCAATGTTACAACCGATAATTATTTTACTTCAGTAAAATTAGCTAAACAGCTAAAAAGCAAAGGAACAACCATCGTGGGAACACTGAACAAGATAAGGCGAGAAGTGCCTAAAGAAATAAAATCCATGAAAGAGGAATTGTACAACACTAAAGTGTTTAGAAATGAAGACAATTTTACACTTACAGTATATCAAGGAAAGCTGTTGTGAATGGGTTTGAGATGAGTTCTGAGCAGAGGCTCCCTCTGGTGGTTACAAGCGGTACTAGTGAGGATTGTGATGACTGGGAATCAGGTGTTACTGATTGGTCTTATATAAGGGAGTAATTTTCCCATCAGGGTTGCCGGTGATCAATTGTTCTGGTCTGAATCCTTCTTTCCAGTTTCCCTTGTAGCCTGCTGTGTCGTGTCTGCATCTCCTGCTATCAGATAAGACAATTTCTTATTTTGTGTTTTTGCTATATTTTTGCATTTGGTCCTGCACTTCTGTGGGGGCCTTCTGGGTCCCCTCCGGGGGCTTTTGCCCTCTCAGTTTAGTCCAGCCACTGTGTTTTGTACTTTTGCTTTTTCCAGTTTTTTCAGTGGCTGCTGTTTTTGTTACACCAGAGAACTAATTTAGGTGGTAGAGGTCGTGTGATCTCAGGTGATTTTGAAATTAGTAGAGTTGGTGTTTTTTCAGGGTTTTCTGGGATTGCAGTAAGTACCCTTCCTGTCCTTTTCTATTTAGTTAGTTTGGGCCCCAGCGTTTGCTCATACTATTTTCTTTCTGTGTCAGTATTTCCTCTTGTCTAACCGCCATTACATGTTTGGGGGCTTTCTATTATCTTTGGGGTTCTGCTCCGGGGCAGATAGCTTTCCTATTTCTATCTTTAGGTGTAGTTAGTTTCTCAGACTGTGACGAGGCGTCTAGGACCAACGTAGGAACGCTCCACGGCTGCCTCTAGTTGTGGTGGTTAGTCAGGGTACTGCAATCTCATAGATTCCAACTGCTCTGGTGTATTTCCTTTTTTGCCTGCACTCCTCAGCTACCGTAACATAACAGTATCACCGGCCATAAAAATTGTATGGTACTCACAGAAGGGAAAAAATATTTTGAAGGAAGAAAAGTTGTCAGATATTTTTCTGTTTGTTGCATTTTTTTTTTTTTTTTCCTCTGTATCTCTGGGTGCTGGGGAGGATCTTTTCTCCCAATGGAGTTTGCACAGTTGTCTGGCCGTGTGGATCAGCTTGCCACTGAGGTTCGGAGTATTGCTGCATATCTTGCTAGGTTGCCTGTTGTGGAACCTAGGATCCCCATGCCAGATTTGTTTTTAGGGGATCGAGCTAAGTTTCAGAATTTCAAAAATAATTGTAAATTGTTTCTTGCCTTAAAATCTAAGTCCTCAGGAAACGCAGCGCAGCAGGTTCAAATTATCATCTCTCTCCTGCGCGGCGATCCTCAGGATTGGGCTTTTTCCCTGATACCTGGGGATCCTGTTTTGAGTGATGTTGATGCATTTTTTCAGGCTTTGGGGTTATTGTACGATGAGCCTAATGTCACTGATCAAGCTGAAAAAGCCTTGTTGGCATTAAATCAGGGGCTTGATGACGCTGAGTTATACTGTCAGAGATTCCGTAGGTGGGCAGTCCTGACCAAATGGAATGACGACGCTTTGGCGGCCCTTTTCCGGAAGGGTCTGTCGGATAATGTAAAGGATGTTATGGTGGGATTCCCTGTCCCCTCTGGTCTCAATGATTCTATGTCATTAGCGATTCAAATTGACAGACGTTTGCGTGAGTGGAGAAGTATGCGTGGAGTGGTGTTGCCTTGTGAGCCAGCTGCTGAGCCCATGCAGTGTGATGGAGTGGTGTCTGGGGCACAGCGTCATGAGTTTCGAAAGCGCAATGGGTTATGTTTCTACTGTGGTGATGCCTCTCATGCTATTTCAGTCTGCCCTAAGCGGGGAAGACATTTTGCACGCTCAGTTGTCTTGGGTAGTGTTCAGACTAAGTTTTTATTAACTGTCACTCTGATATGCTCTCTGTCCTCATTTTCTGCTCAGGCTTTCATTGATTCTGGAGCAGCTATTAACCTGATGGATTATGATTTTGCTAAACGTTGTGGATTTCCCTTGATACCCCTACAGAAGTCTATTCCTTTACTGGGGATCGATTCTACCCCTTTGGCTGAGAATAAACCCCAGTTTTCTACTCAGGTGATAATGAGGGTTGAACCTGATCACCAGGAGTGCTGCAAATTTTTGGTTCTATATAATCTGCATGACATTATAGTGCTGGGTTTCCCTTGGTTACAGTCTCATAATCCTGTTTTGGATTGGAAATCTGTGTCTGTAACCAGTTGGGGCTGCCAATGTGTTAATACCAACACTCCTGTTTTTTCTGCCTCCCCCCAGGCTGAGGATGTTCCTGACTTTTTGTTTGATTTTTCTGATGTGTTTAGCGAAAGTAAATCTGCATCCTTACCTCCCCATAGGAGCTATGACTGCGCTATTGAATTAGTGCCGGGTAGTAAATTCCCTAAAGGTCGCCTTTTTAACTTGTCTGTACCTGAACATGACGCTATGCGGTCTTATATCAAGGAATCATTGGAGAAGGGTCATATCAGACCATCCTCTTCACCCTTAGGTGCCGGTTTTTTCTTTGTGGCCAAAAAAGATGGTTCATTAAGGCCGTGTATTGATTATCGTCTCTTGAACAATATTACTGTGAAATATCAATACCCGTTACCCTTGATTTCTGACCTGTTTTCCAGGGTGAAAAACGCTACTTGGTTTACCAAGCTTGACCTCAGGGGGGCGTATAACCTTATTCGCATTAAGCACGGGGATGAATGGAAGACGGCATTTAACACCCCTGAAGGGCATTTTGAGTACCTTGTGATGCCCTTTGGGCTCACTAATGCTCCTTCCGTCTTCCAGTCCTTCATGAATGACATTTTCAGGGATTTTGTGGACAAGTTTCTGATTGTTTATTTGGATGATATCTTGATTTTTTCTAATGACTGGGACTCTCATGTGAAGCATGTTCGAACTGCATTCCAGATTTTGAGAGAGAATGCTCTGTATGTGAAGGGATCAAAGTGTCTTTTTGGCGTACAGAAGATCTCATTTCTGGGATTCATTTTGTCCCCATCTGTTATTGAAATGGACCCGGTCAAGGTTCAGGCCATCTGTGATTGGGCCCAACCTACTTCATTAAAGGCTCTTCAGAGATTTTTGGGTTTTGCCAATTTTTATCGTAAATTTATTGGTAATTTCTCGGTTATTGTTAAACCATTAACTGATTTGACCAGAAAGGGTTCTGATGTGGTGAATTGGCCTCCTGAGGCAGTCTCTGCGTTTCAGGAACTTAAGCAGAGATTCACTTCTGCTCCTGTTCTACGGCAGCCAGATGTTTCTCTGCCATTTCAGGTGGAGGTTGATGCCTCTGAAATTGGGGCAGGTGCCGTTTTGTCCCAAAAAGATCCAGAGACCTCTAAAAGTAACCCTTGTGCCTTTTTCTCTCGAAAATTTTCTCCTACTGAACGTAATTATGACGTGGGTAATCGGGAGTTATTGGCCATGAAGTGGGCTTTTGAAGAGTGGAGACATTGGCTGGAGGGAGCCAAACATCAGGTGGTGGTCCTTACGGACCATAAGAATCTGGTCTATCTGGAATCTGCCAAGCGACTCAATCCTAGACAGGCCAGGTGGGCCTTGTTTTTCACACGTTTTAATTTTGTGGTTTCCTTTCTTCCTGGCACTAAGAATGTTAAGGCGGATGCCCTCTCGAGGAGTTTCCTTGCGGACTCTCCTGAGCTATCTGATCCCTCTGTTATTTTGAAGGAGGGTGTAGTTCTTTCCGCCATCTCGCCCAATTTGAGACTTGCTCTGGAGGGGTGTCAGGAGGATAGGCCCGAGCGCTGCCCTGTTGGAAAATTGTTTGTCCCGGACCAATGGAAAAAGAGTGTGATGTCTGAGATTCATTGTTCCGCATTGGCTGGGCATCCCGGAATTTTTGGTACCAGAGACTTGGTTAGTCGGTCCTTTTGGTGGCCTACCTTGTCTCGCGATGTCAGGGAATTTGTGCAGTCCTGCGGGACTTGCTCTCGCTCCAAGATTTGCTCTCGCTCTAGTGGTTTGTTGATGCCATTGCCTGTGCCCAAGAGACCATGGACCCATATCTCTATGGATTTCATTTCCGATCTTCCTGTTTCTCAGAGAATGACCACCATCTGGGTAATTTGTGATAGGTTTTCCAAAATGATACATCTTGTGCCATTACCTAAGTTGCCTTCCTCCTCTGAATTGGTGCCGTTGTTCCTTCAGCACGTGGTTCGTTTACACGGCATTCCTGAGAACATTGTGTCTGACAGAGGAGTCCAGTTTGTTTCCAGATTTTGGAGGACTTTTTGTTCTAAACTGGGTGTTCAATTGTCTTTTTCCTCGGCATTTCATCCTCAGACCAATGGTCAAACTGAGAGAACAAACCAGACATTGGAGACTTATCTAAGATGCTTTGTGTCTGCTGATCAGGATGACTGGGTCTCTTTTTTACCTTTGGCTGAGTTTGCTCTTAATAATAGGGCTAGCTCTGCCACTTTGATGTCTCCGTTTTTCTGTAATTCTGGGTTTCACCCTCGATTTTCTTCAGGACAGACGGAGGCTTCTGTCTGTCCAGGTGTTGACTCTGTTGTTGAGCGTATGCAGCAGATTTGGGACCAGGTAGTGGAGAGGTTGTCCCTCTCTCAGGAGAAGGCCCAGCGGTTTGCTAACCGGCATAGGACTGATGGTCCTCGGTTTAAAGTGGGGGACTTGGTCTGGTTGTCCTCAAAGAATATTCCTATGAGAGTAGCATCTCCTAAATTTAAGCCTAGGTTCATTGGACCTTATAAGATCATGGAGATTATTAATCCTGTTTCTTTTCGTTTGCTTCTTCCAGGGACATTTAAGATCCATAACGTGTTCCACAAGTCCTTGTTGAAGAGGTTTGTTGAGCCAGTGGTTCCTGCTGCTGTGCCTCCTGACCCTGTTTTGGTTGAGGGCAATCTGGAGTATGTGGTTGAGAAAATATTGGATTCTCGTTTTTCTAGACGAAGACTCCAGTATTTGGTTAAATGGAGAGGTTATGGTCAGGAAGACAATTCTTGGGTGTTTGCTTCGGACATCCATGCTAGGAGACTTATCCGTGCGTATCATAGAACTCATCCTGACCGACCTGGTTGCTCAAATGAGGGTTCGGTGACCCCTCCTCAAGGGGGGGGTACTGTTGTGAATGGGTTTGAGATGAGTTCTGAGCAGAGGCTCCCTCTGGTGGTTACAAGCGGTACTAGTGAGGATTGTGATGACTGGGAATCAGGTGTTACTGACTGGTCTTATATAAGGGAGTAATTTTCCCATCAGGGTTGCCGGTGATCAATTGTTCTGGTCTGAATCCTTCTTTCCAGTTTCCCTTGTAGCCTGCTGTGTCGTGTCTGCATCTCCTGCTATCAGATAAGACAATTTCTTATTTTGTGTTTTTGCTATATTTTTGCATTTGGTCCTGCACTTCTGTGGGGGCCTTCTGGGTCCCCTCCGGGGGCTTTTGCCCTCTCAGTTTAGTCCAGCCACTGTGTTTTGTACTTTTGCTTTTTCCAGTTTTTTCAGTGGCTGCTGTTTTTGTTACACCAGAGAACTAATTTAGGTGGTAGAGGTCGTGTGATCTCAGGTGATTTTGAAATTAGTAGAGTTGGTGTTTTTTCAGGGTTTTCTGGGATTGCAGTAAGTACCCTTCCTGTCCTTTTCTATTTAGTTAGTTTGGGCCCCAGCGTTTGCTCATACTATTTTCTTTCTGTGTCAGTATTTCCTCTTGTCTAACCGCCATTACATGTTTGGGGGCTTTCTATTATCTTTGGGGTTCTGCTCCGGGGCAGATGGCTTTCCTATTTCTATCTTTAGGTGTAGTTAGTTTCTCAGGCTGTGACGAGGCGTCTAGGACCAACGTAGGAACGCTCCACGGCTGCCTCTAGTTGTGGTGGTTAGTCAGGGTACTGCAATCTCATAGATTCCAACTGCTCTGGTGTATTTCCTTTTTTGCCTGCACTCCTCAGCTACCGTAACATAACAGAAAGCCCAACAAAAATGTTGTCATTTTGAGTTCCGTCCATCCAGATGTTGTTGTTGCGTCTAAAAAAACTCCAGAAACGGTAAAGTTTTACAATGAAACAAAATATGGAGTAGATGTAGTGGATCAGATGGCATGAAAATATACCACACGAACATGCACAAGGAGATGGCCTGTTCATGCATTTGAAAATGCCTTAGACTTTGCGGGTATAAATGCATGGATAATATTCAATGAGATAACCCACCAAAAAATGTCACGCAAGGCATTTTTGCAAACGCTTGTGAGAGAGTTGAGTGGTCCTTATGTCACAGATAGGGAAAAGGGTTCCACGTCCCAAGTTTCTACATGCTCAGAAGTGATGGTTCAAACAAAATTTTGCCAGATCAAAGAAAAGTGCAAGAAAAATAGATCTGTCGGCAATTGTAAGACTTGTGGTAAGTCTTTGTGTGGGCAATGTACTGCCATAAATCAAAGGCAATGCCTAAAATGCGAAACACCAAATGTTTAGAAGGTGAATTCTGCGCCATATTTTCATTTTTATGCTCCTCCACCTACATTTTCTCTGCTTTTTGTTCTTCAGTTGTTGTTTATATGTGTGCACTTGAATAAAAAAAAAATGTTTGAAAAACGTCTATTATAATTATTGTTTTTTTCTGTAGAAAAATAAGAAAAGCAGAAAAAAAACAATCAAAAGCATTACTGTTGGATCTCACAATAATAATACATTACAAAAAATATAATTATTAATAAATAACCACAAATGAAACTCTAAAAATAAACGAAAACAAGCAAGGAGTCAAAATGACTCCTTTCAGTAGTTCTAGGCGGGGTCACGAGTCCAGTAGTCCTAGTGTTAAGAGACGGTCCTGGCGCTTGCTGGTCTTTCTTGGGCGCCCTGGAGCCTTTATGGCAACAATGGAACCTCTCTCCTTGAAGTTCTTGATGATGCGATAGATTGTTGACTGAGGTGCAATCTTTCTAGCTACGATACTCTTCCCTGTTAGGCCATTTTTGTGCATTGCAATGATGACTGCACGTGTTTCTTTAGAGATAACCATGGTTAACAGAAGAGAAACAATGATGCCAAGCACCAGCCTCCTTTTAAAGTGTCCAGTGGTGTCATTCTTTCTTAATCATGACAGATTGATCTCCAGCCATGTCCTCATCAACACCCACACCTGTGTTAATGGAGCAATCACTGAAAAGAGGTTAGCTGGTCCTTTTAAGGCAGGGCTGCAATGATGTTGAAATGTGTTTTGGGGGATAAAGTTCATTTTCTAGCCAAATATTGACTTTGCAAGTAATTGCTGTTAAGCTGATCACTCTTTATAACATTCTGGAGTATATGCAAATTGCCATTAGAAAAAGTAAAGCAGAAGACTTTGTAAAAATTAATATTTGTGTCATTCTCAAAACTTTGTCCATGACTGTACATTCATTTAGTACTACCGTTGAGCTCATCAATTTGTTCCACAGAGACCTTAGAGCAGAATTAATTCTTTAACCCCTTTCTGCCATCGGACGTACTATCCCATCCATGGTACCTGGGCCCATATGACCATGGACGGGATAGTACGTCATATGCGATCGGACTCGCTACTGAGGGGAGAGCGGCCGATCGTGGCCGGGTGTCAGCTGATTATCACAGCTGACACCCGACACTATGTGCCAGGAGCGGTCACGGACAGCTCCCCGCATATTAACCCCGGCACACTGCGATCAAACATGACCGAAGTGTACTGGGGGCACAGGGAAGCATTGCGCAGGGAGGGGGCTCCATGCGTGCTTCCCTGAGACCCTCAGAACAGCACGATATGATCACGTTCTTCCGAGGGCCTCCTCCATGCAGGACCCTGGATCCAAGATGGCCGTGGGGTCCTTCCGGGTCTTGCAGGGAGGTGGCTTCCTCAGTGCCTGCTAAGAGCAGGCACTGAGAAAGCCTGTTGCAGTGCTAGTCAGATCGCTGGTCTGACATTATACAGTGATTTCCCACCCTGGGACAAAGTAAAAATGTAAAAAAAAAATATATAAACATCTGTATAAATAATTTAAAAAAATCCCCAAATGAAGAAAAAAAAAATATTCCCCAATAAATTCATTTCTTTATGTAAATAAAAAAAATCACAATAAAAGTACACATATTTGGTATTGCCGTGTCCGAAACAACCCGCCCTATAAAACTGTCCCACTAGTTAACTCCTTTAGTGAACTCCTTAAAAAAAAAACAAAGCAAAAAACAATGCTTTATCATCATACCGCCGAACAAAAAGTGGAATAACACGCAATCAAAAAGACGGATATAAATATACGTGGTACCGCTGAAAACGTCATCTTGTCCCGCAAAAAACAAGCTGCCATACAACATCACCAGCGAAAAAATAAAAAAGTTATAGCTCGCAGAATAAAGCGATGCAAAAATAATTATTTTTTATATAAAATTGTTTTTATTGTATAAAAGCGCCAAAACATAATTAAGATATAAATGAGTTATCACTGTAATCATACTAACCCGAAGAATAAAACTGCTTTATCAATTTTACCACACGCGGAACGGTAAAAACGCCCCCGCCAAAAGAAATTCATGAATTGCTGATTTTTGTTCATTTTAACCTCACACAAATTGTAATAAAAAGCGATCAAAAAATGTCACGTGCCCAAAAATGGTACCAATAAAAACGTCAAAAAATAAGACCTCACATGACTCTGTGGGCCAAAATATGCAAAAATTATAGCTCTCAAAATGTGGTGATGCAAAAACTATTTTTTGCAATAAAAAGCGTCTTTTAGCATGTGACAGCTGCCAAACAAAAACCCGCTATAAATAGTAAATCAAATCCCCCTTATCACTCCCTTAGTTAGGGAAAATATAATAAAATTAAAAAAAATGTATTTATTTCCATTTTCCCATTAGGGTTAGGGTTAGGGTTGGGGCTAAAGTAAGGGTTAGGGTTGGGGCTAAAGTTAGAATTAGGGTTAGGGTTTGGATTAGGGTTAGGGGTGTGATAGGGTTAGGTTTGTGGTTAGGGTTATGGTTAGGGTTGGGACTAGGGTTAGGGGTGTGTTGGGGTTAGGGTTGGAGTTAGAATTGGGGAGTTTCCACTGTTTAGGGACATCAGGGGCTCTCCAAATGTGACATGGTGTCTGATCTCAATTCCAGCCAATTCTGCGTTGAAAAAGTCAAACTGTGCTCCTTCCCTTCTGAGCTCTGCCATGCACCCAAACAGTAGTTTACCCCACATATGGGGTATCAGCATACTCAGTACAAATTGCACAATAACTTTTGGGGTCCAATTTCTTCTGTTACCCTTGGTAAAATAAAAAATTGGGGAAGAAAATATCAGTTTTGTGGAAAAAAATTATGATTTTTTTTTATTTTTAAAGCTCTACGTTATAAACTTCTGTGAAGCACTTGTGGGTTCAAAGTTCTCCTCACACATCTAGATAAGTTCCTTGGGTGGTCTAGTTTCCAAAATAGAGTCACTTGTGGGGGGTTTCCACTGTTTAGGCACATCAGGGGCTCTCCAATCGTGACATAATGCCCGCAGACCATTCCATCAAAGTCTGCAATCCAAAATGTCACTACTTCCCTTCCGAGCCCCGACGTGTGCCCATACAGTAGATTTCTCCCACATATAGGGTATCAGGGTACTCAAGACAAATTGGACAACAACTTTTGGGGTCCAATTTCTCACTGTTATCCTTGTGAAAATAAAATATTGGGGGTGAAAAAATGATTTTTGTAAAAAAAAATGATTTTTTTGTTTTTACAGCTGTATGTTATAAACTTCTGTGAAGCACTTGGGTGTCCATATTGCTCACCACACATCTAGTTAAGTTCCTTAGGGGTCTATTTTCCAAAATGGGGTCACTTTTGGGGGGTTTCCAATATTTAGGTACATCAGGGGCTCTCCAAATGCAACATGACGCCCGCAGACCATTCCATCAAAGTCTGCAATCCAAAATGTCACTACTTCCCTTCCGAGCCTTGACGTGTGCCCATACAGTAGTTTTCTCCCACACATGGGGTATCAGCATACTCAGGACAAATTGGTCAACAACTTTTGGGGTCCAATTTCTCCTGTTACCCTTGGGAAAATAAAAAAAGTTGACTAAAATATCATGCTTGTGGAAAAAATTATTTTTTTATTTTCATGCTCAGGCGTTATAAACTTTAGAGAGACACCTGGGGGTTCAAAGTTCTCACCAGACATCTAGATAAGTTGCTTGAGGGGTCTAGTTTACAAAATGGTGTCATTTGTGGGGGGTTTCCACTGCTTAGGCACATCAGGGGCTCTCCAAACACGACATGGCGTCCAGCCAATTCTGCATTGAAAAAGTCAAACGGTGCTCCTTCCCTTCCGAGCTCTGCCATGCACCCAAACAGTGGTTTACCCCCACATATGGGGTATCAGCATACCCAGGACAAATTGCACAATAACATTTGGGGTCTTGTTACCCTTGGGAAGATAAAAAATTGGGTGTAAAGATCATTTTTGAGGAAAAAATATGATTTTTTAATTTTATAGGTCTACGTTATAAATTTGTGTGAAGCACTTGGGGGTTCAAATTGCTCACCACAGATCTAGATAAGTTCCTTAGGGGCTTTCCAAATGCAGCATGGCGTCCAATCTTAATTCCAGCCAATTTTGGTTGGAAAAAGTTAAATGGCGCTCATTACATTCCGAGCTCTGCCGTGTGCCCAAACAGTGGTTCACCCCTCACATATGGGGTATCAGCGTACTCAGGACAAATTGGATACCTACTTTTGTAGTCTGTTATGTTTTGGTAGCTGAGGAGAGCAGGCAAAAAAGGCAATACACCAGAGAGGTTGGAATCTACTGGATTGCAGTACCCTGACTAACCACCACAACTAAAGGCAGCCGTGGAGCGTTTCTACGTTGGTCCTAGACGCCTCGTCACAGCCTGAGAGGTTAACTACACCTAAAGATAGAAAGAGGAAAGCTATCTGCCCCGGAGCAGATCCCCAAAGAACAAAGGAAGCCCCCAAACATGTAATGGCGGTTAGACAAGGGGAAATACAGACACAGACAGAAAATAGTATGAACAAACGTTGGGGCCCAATCTGCCTAGACAGAAAAAGGATAGGAAGGATACTTACTGCAATCCAAAAAAACCCCTAAAAAAAAACAACGCTACTAATTGCAAAAACACCTGAGATCACACGACCTCTACCACCTAAATTAGTTCTCTGGTGTAACAAAACTAAGCCGCAGCCACTGAAAAAACAGGAAAAGGCAAATGAACAAATAACAGTGGCTCCAGAGGAACCGAGAGGAGCCCAAGCCCCCCGGGGAGGGGGACCCGGCAAACTTCACAGGAATGCAGAGAAAAATGCAAATGGTAAGCACAAACACAAAAAACAGAAAATATCCTATCTGAGAGCAGGAGAAGAGGCAAGACTCAGCAAGCTTCCAAGTGAACCAGGAAACAAAGCCGAGACAAGAAAAATTGATCACCGGCAACCATGATGGGAGGGAACCTCCCTTGTATAAGACCAGTCTGTGATTCCTGACTGCCAATCCTCGTTGAATGGTTCAGTACTGTTTGTAACCACCAGAGGGAACTTCTGCTCAGAATTCATTTCTAGAACATTCACAACAGTACCCCCCCTTGAGGAGGGGTCACCGAACCCTCATTTGTGCCACCAGGTCGGTCAGGATGAGCTCTGTGATATGCACGGATCAGTCTCCTAGCATGGATGTCCGAAGCAAACACCCAAGAATTGTCCTCCTGACCATAACCTCTCCACTTAACCAAATACTGGAGTTTCTGTCTAGAAAAACGAGAATCCCAAATTTTCTCAACCACATTCTCCAGATTGCCCTCAACCAAAACAGGGTCAGGAGGCGCAGCCATAGGAACCACTGGCTCAACAAACCTCTTCAATAAGGACTTGTGGAACACGTTATGGATCTTAAATGTCCCTGGAAGAAGTAAACGAAAGGAAACAGGATTAAGAGTCACCATGATCTTATAAGGTCCGATGAACCTAGGCTTAAACTTAGGAGATGCAACTCTCATAGGGATATTTCTTGAGGACAACCAGACCAAGTCCCCCACTTTAAACCGAGGACCATCAGTCCTATGCCGGTTGGCAAAACGCTGGGCCTTCTCCTGAGAGAGGGACAACCTCTCCACTACCCGGTCCCAAATCTGCTGCGTACGCTCCACAACAGAGTCAACACCCGGACAGACAAAAGCCTCCGTCTGTCCCGAAGAAAATCGAGGGTGAAACCCAAAATTGCAGAAAAATGGAGACATCAAAGTGGCAGAGCTTGCCCTATTATAAGAGCAAACTCAGCCAAAGGCAAAAAAGAGACCCAGTCATCTTGATCAGCAGACACAAAGCATCTCAGATAAGTCTCCAATGTCTGGTTTGTTCTCTCAGTTTGTCCATTGGTCTGAGGATGAAAAGCAGAGGAGAAAGACAATTGAACACCAAGTTTAGAACAAAAAGTCCTCCAAAATCTGGAAACAAACTGGACTCCTCTGTCAGACACAATGTTCTCAGGAATGCCGTGTAACCGAACCACGTGCTGAAGGAACAAAGGCACCAATTCGGCGGAGGAAGGCAACTTAGGTAATGGCACAAGATGTATCATCTTGGAAAACCTATCACAAATCACCCAGATAACGGTCATTCTCTGAGAAACAAGGAGGTCGGAAATAAAATCCATAGAGATATGGGTCCATGGTCTCTTGGGCACAGGCAATGGCATCAACAAACCACTAAAGCGAGAGCAAGGCTTGGAGTGAGAGCAAGTCCCACAGGACTGCACAAACTCCCTGACGTCACGAGACAAAGTAGGCCATCAAAAGGACCGACTCACCAAGTCTCTGGTACCAAAAATTCCGGGATGACCGGCCAATGCGGAACAATGAATCTCAGACATCACACTCTTCTTCCACTGGTCTGGGACAAACAATTTCCCAATAGGGCAGCGCTCGGGTTTATCCTCCTGACACCCTTCCAGAGCCAGTCTCAAATTGGGCGAGATGGCGGAAAGAACTACACCCTCTTTCAAAATAACAGCAGGATCAGATAACTCAGGAGAGTCCGCAAGGAAACTCCTAGAGAGGGCAGCCGCCTTAACATTCTTAGTGCCAGGAAGAAAGGAAACCACAAAATTAAAACGTGTGAAAAACAAGGCCCACCTGTCCTGTCTAGGATTAAGTCGCTTGGCTGATTCGAGATAAACCAGAATCTTATGGTCCATGAGGACCACCACCTGATGTTTGGCTCCCTCCAGCCAATGTCTCCACTCTTCAAAAGCCCACTTCATGGCCAATAACTCCCGATTACCCACGTCATAATTGGAGAAAATTTTCAAGAGAAAAAAGCACAAGGGTTACTTTTAGAGGTCTCAGGATCTCTTTGGGACAAAACGGCACCTGCCCCAATTTCAGAGGCATCAACCTCCACCTGAAATGGCAGAGAAACATCAGGCTGCCGTAGAACAGGAGCAGAAGTGAATCTCTGCTTAAGTTCCTGAAACGCAGAGACTGCCTCAGGAGCCCAATTCACCACATCAGAACCCTTTTTGGTCAAATCAGTCAATGGTTTAACAATAACAGAGAAATTACCAATACATTTACGATAAAAATTGGCAAAATCCAAGAATCTCTGAAGAGCCTTTAATGAAGTAGGTTGGATCCAATCACAGATGGCCTGAACCTTTACCGGGTCCATTTCAATAACAGATGGAGACAAAATGAATCCCAGAAATGAGATCCTCTGTACGCCAAAAAGACACTTTGATCCCTTCACATACAGAGCATTCTCTCTCAAAATCTGGAACACAGTCCGAACATGTTTCACATGAGAGTCCCAGTCATTGGAAAAAATCAAGATATCATCCAAATAAACAATTAGAAATTTATCCACAAAATCCCTGAAAATGTCATTCATGAAGGACTGGAAGACGGAAGGAGCATTAGTGATCCCAAAGGGCATCACTAGGTACTCAAAATGCCCCTCTAGGGTATTAAACGCCGTCTTCCATTCATCCCCGTGCTTAATGCGAATAAGGTTATACGCCCCCCTGAGGTCAAGCTTGGTAAACCAAGTAGCACTTTTCACCCTGGAAAACAGGTCAGAAATCAAGGGTAACGGATACTGATATTTCACAGTGATCTTGTTCAAGAGACGATAATCAATACACGGCCTTAATGAACCATCCTTCTTGGCCACAAAGAAAAAACCGGCACCCAAGGTGAAGAGGATGGTCTGATATGACCCTTCTCCAATGACTCCTTGATATAAGACCGCATAGCGTCATGTTCAGGTACAGACAAGTTAAAAAGGCGACCTTTAGGGAATTTACTACCAGGCACTAATTCAATAGCGCAGTCATAGCTCCTATGGGGGGTGCACGGATGCAGATTTACTTTCGCTAAACACATCAGAAAAATCAGTCAAAAAGTCAGGAACATCCTGAGCCTGGGGAGAGGCAGAAAAAACAGGAGTGTTGGCATTAACACATTTGCAGCCCCAACTGGTTAAAGACACAGATTTCCAATCCAAAACAGGATTATGAGACTGTAATCAAGGGAAACCCAGTACAATAATGTCATGCAGATTATACAGCACCAAAAATTTGCAACTCTCCTGATGATCAGGTTCATCCCTCATTATCAACTGAGTAGAGAACTGGGGTTTATTCTCAGCCAAAGGGGTAGAATCAATCCCCAGCAGGGGAATAGACTTCCGTAGGGTATCAAGGGAAACCCACAACGTTTAGCAAAATCAAAATCCATCAGGTTAATAGCTGCTCCCGAATCAACAAAAGCCTGAGCAGAAAATGTGGGCAGGGAGCAAATCAGGGTAACAGTCAACAGAAATTTAGTCTGAACACTACCCAAGACAACTGAGCGTGCAAAACGTCTTCCCCGCTTAGGGCAGACTGAAATAGCATGAGAGGCATCACCACAGTAGAAACATAATCCATTGCGTTTTCTAAACTCATGACGCTGTGCCCCAGAAGCCACTCTATCACACTGCATGGGTTCAGAAGCTGGTTCACAAGGCAACACTATTCCACGCATACTTCTACGCTCACGCAAACGTCTGTCAATTTAAATCGCTAATGACAGAATCATTGAGACCAGAGGGAGCAGGGAAACCCACCATAACGTCTTTTACATTCTCTGACAGACCCTTCCGAAAAAGGGCTACCAAAGCATCGTCATTCCATTTGGTCAGGACTGCCCACTTTCGGAATTTCTGACAGTACAACTCAGCGTCCTCAAGCCCCTGATTTAATACCAACAAGGTTTTTTCAGCTTGATCAGTGACATTAGGTTCATCGTACAATAACCCCAGAGCCAGAAAAAATGCATCAACATTACTCAAAACAGGATCCCCAGGTGTCAGGGAAAAAGCCCAATCCTGAGGATCGCCGCGCAGGAGAGAGATGACAATTTGAACCTGCTGTGCTGCGTTCCCTGAGGACTTAGGTTTTAAGGCAAAAAAAAACTTATAGTTATTTTTGAAATTCAGAAATTTAGCTCGATCCCCCAAAAACAAATCTGGCATGGGGATCCTGGGTTCCACAACTGGCAACCTAGCAAGATAGGTAGCAATACTCCGAACCTCAGTGGCAAGCTGATCCACACGGCCAGACAACTGTGCAAACTCCATTGAGAGAGAAAAAAAAATCCTCCTCAGCACCCAGAGAAAAAGAGGGAAAAAAATGCAACAAACAGAAAAAAAAAAAAAATCTCTGACAACTCTGACAACCTTTTTTCTTTCCACACTATTTTTCCCTTCTGTGAGTACCATACAATTTTCAGTTGGGCCGGTGATACTGTTATGTTTTGGTAGCTGAGGAGAGCAGGCAAAAACGGCAATATACCAGAGAGGTTGGAATCTACTGGATTGCAGTACCCTGACTAACCACCACAACTAAAGGCAGCCGTGGAGCGTTCCTACGTTGGTCCTAGACGCCTCGTCACAGCCTGAGAGGTTAACTACACCTAAAGATAGAAAGAGGAAAGCTATCTGCCCCGGAGCAGATCCCCAAAGAACAAAGGAAGCCCCCAAACATGTAATGGCGGTTAGACAAGAGGAAATACAGACATGGACAGAAAATAGTATGAGCAAACGTTGGGGCCCAATCTGCCTAGACAGAAAAAGGATAGGAAGGATACTTACTGCAATCCAAAAAATACCCTAAAAAAAACCAACGCTACTAATTGCAAAAACACCTGAGATCACACGACCTGTACCACCTAAATTAGTTCTCTGGTGTAACAAAACTAAGCCGCAGCCACTGAAAAAACTGGAAAAGGCAAATGAACAAATAACAGTGGCTCCAGAGGAACCGAGAGGAGCCCAAGCCCCCGGGGAGGGGGACCCGGCCAACTTCACAGGAATGCAGAAAAAATGCAAATGGTAAGCACAAACACAAAAAACGAAAATATCCTATCTGAGAGCAAGAGAAGAGGCAAGACTCAGCAAGCTTCCAAGTGAACCAGGAAACAAAGCCGAGACAAGAACAATTGATCACCGGCAACCATGATGGGAGGGAACCTCCCTTATATAAGACCAGTCTGTGATTCCTGACTGCCAATCCTCGTTGAATGGTTCAGTACTGTTTGTAACCACCAGAGTGAGCTTCTGCTCAGAATTCATTTCTAGAACATTCACAACAGTAGTCCAATTTCTCCTGTTACCCTTGGTAAAATAAAAAGATAATTTTTGTCAGAAAAAAGTAGGATTTTTTATTTTCATGCCTGAGCATTATAAAGTTGTGTGAAGCACTTGGGGATTCAAAGTGCTCACCGCAGATCTAGACAAGTTTCCTTAGGGGGTCTAGTTTCCTAAATGGGGTCACTTGTTAGGGGTTTCCACCTTTTAGGTACATCTGGGGCTCTGCAAATTGAACATGACACCCATCAACGTCTGCATTCCAAAAGGTTATTACTTCCTTTCCAAGCCCTGCCGTGCCCCCAAACAGTTTTTACCCCCCACATATGGGGTATCAGTGTACTTAGGACAAATTGCACAACAACTTTTGGGGTCCAATTTCCTTGGGAAAAATCAAAAATTGGAGACTAAAAAATAATTTTTGTGGAATTTTTTTTCACACCTAGGCATTATAAACTTTTGTGAAACACTTGGGGGTTCAAAGTGTTCACAACAGATCTAGATAAGTTCCATAGGGGTCTAGTTTCCAAAATGGTGTCACTTGTGGGGGGTTTCCACTGTTTAGGTGCATGATGGGCTCTCCAAACACAACATGGCGTCCAATCTCAATTCCAGCCAATTTTGGTTTGAAAAAGTCAAACGGCGCTCCTTCCCTTACGAGCTCTGCCGTGCGCCCAAACAGTGGTTTTCCCCCACATATGGGGTATTGGCGTATCAGGAGAAATTGCTCAACTTTATCTGTCCATTTTCTCCTTTTACCCTTGTGAAAATAAAAAAAAATGTTTGTAAAAGATGATTTTTGTGACTAAAAAGTTAAATGTTCATTTTTTCCTTCCATGTTGCTTCAGCTCCTGTGAAGCACCTGAAGGCTTGATAAACTTCTTGAATGTGGTTTTGAGTACCTTGAGGGGTGCAGTTTTAAGAATGGTATCACTTCTGGGTATTTTCTGCCATATAGACCCTCAAAGTGACTTCAAATGTGAGGTGGTCCCTAAAAAATGGCTTTGTAAATTTTGTTGTAAAAATGAGAAATCGCTGGTCCACTTTTAGCCCTTATAATTTCCTAACAAAAAAAAAAGTTTTGGTTCCAAAATAAAATAATTAACTATTTTGTGTGACATATTTCTCCGTTTTAAGGGAATAAAAATTCAAAGCTTGAAAATTTTCTAAAATTTTCGCCATATTTCCTTTTTTTCAAAAATAAATGCAATTTATATCGAAGAAATTTTACCACTAACGTGAAGTACAATATGTCTTGAGAAAACAATCTCTGAATCGCGAAGATCAGTTGAAGCGTTCCAGAGTTATAAACCTCATAAAAAGACTGTTGTCAGACTTGTAAAAATTGGCTTGGTCATTAACTTGCAAACCACCCTTGGTGGTAAAGGGGTTAAATAGCAAATTAATTTTACATCAAATAAATTAGATGATTGTTGGATGTTTATGTTTATCAAAATATACTGGAAATATTTACATTTGAAATCAGTTATATTTAAGCAGGATCTGTCAGTTCTCTTGAGATGTTTGTCCCGGTAAATAATTGAATATCCCATTGAATATCAATTTTCTGAGCATATAGAACGCTTTATTCCCTTTCCACTAGATGTTACCGTTACCCTAAGGCCTCATACTCACTGGTGCCGAAAACGGATGAAAATGAGACGATAAAAAATCGGATGCAAATCTGACCAATGTTAGTCAATGGGTGAGTTCTCATTAGCGATTTTTTTCTCATCAGATATTGGTGTGAGAAAAAAAAATCGCAGCTTGCTGCGATTTGATGCGATTTTGGGATGAAAATCGCCAATGCAAGTCAATGGGTGCGATTAAAAAACGAACAGCACTCGCACCATGCACGTGCTGTCCGATTTATATGCACCAGTCTCCTTTGAAAAGCCGGTAATTCATCCCCCGCTACTGTAAAATCACACTGACAGCTCACAAAACACTAGATACATACACATAGAATACATATATATATATATATATATATATATATATATATGTCATTGTAACACATACATATATATATATTTATAGTTCTTACACTTCTACATACTGTAATAGCCGCTAATTCAATTGCCGGCTTTTGTGAAATCACAGAAGCCGACATGAGATGATACATTGTTTCCACACAGTTAACCATGTCATTTCCTGTATTTTGATATATGGTTTGAACTTACAATTACATGAGTGTATTTGTACAAAATTTCAGACATGTAGGGGATAATTAAAGGTGTAAATTCGTTGAAAAAAAATGCGTGGGCTCCCGCTGTATTTTCTCCACCAGACAGACAAAGCAAGCGAGTGGGGGCAGATAATAATAGCCTAGGGAGGGTACATTTTTTTGTGCCCCCCCTGGCTACTAACATCTGCCCCCAGACACCCCAGAAAGGGCAAATCTATAATTAGAGTCGCCCTTTCTGGCACTTTGCCCGTCTATTCCCATTGCCCTGTAGCGGTGGCAAATGGGTTAATAAGGGGTTAATGTCACCTTGCTATTGAAAGGTGACCTTAAGCCATGTTAATAATTGAGAGCTGTCAATTAGACAACTATCAATTATTAATCCTATTGAAGTAAATAAAAAAACACAAACACACTTTAAGAATAAATAATTTTAATGAAATCAAAACACATATTTTTGACCATCTTTTATTTAACTCTTAATCCGTTCGAAGCCCTTGTTCTTCTAAAATAAATATAAAATAATAAAACAACATTATTCTTACCTATCTGGCGATCTGTCACGTCCCACGATGTAATCCTTCACAAAGGGTTAACTAGCAATCAGATAAGCAGCGCAAGTAATCCTGCGTGCTCATCTGATAGCTCCTGAATGAATGAGCTTATCTCCTGCCGACAGGAGAGAATGTGATTCATGAATGAAGCTTAATTGATTGTATCCCACTTTCACCTTAGGTCAGGTCACTCAAGTGAAAGTGGCAATAAATCAATTAAGCTCCATTCATGAATCTCTTCCTCTCCTTTCGCTGGGAGAGTAAGTTATTCATTCATGGGAATACAGCTCGGAGACAGCATTAGCTCACTGTTAACTGTAACCTGTTAACCCTTTCTGATGGATTACACCGTGGGACCTGACTGTACATCGGATTGGTAAGAATAATTTTGCTTTTTTTATTTTATTTTTATTACAGGAAATGGTTTTAGCAGGAAAATAAAATATGGTCAAAAACTGTGTGATTATTTCATTAAACTTATTTTTTATTAAACTGTGTGTGTTTGATTTTTCTATCATACAATAGGATTAATAATTGATAGTTGTCTAATTGACAGCTCTCAATTATTAACATGGCTTAAGGTCACCTTTCAATAGCAAGGTGACATTAACCCCTTATTAACCCATTCGCCACCGCTACAGGGCAATGGGAATAGACGGGCAAAGTGCCAGAAAGGGCGAATCTAATTATAGATTTGCCCTTTCTGGGGTGTCTGGGGGCAGATGTTAGTAGCCAGGGGGGGCACAAAAAAATGTACCCTCCCTAGGCTATTATTATCTGCCCCCACTCGCTTGCTTTGTCTGTCTGGTGGAGAAAATACAGCGGGAGCCCATGCATTTTTTTTCAACGAATTTACACCTTTAATTAACCCCTACATGTCTGAAATTTTGTACAAATACACTCATGTAATTGTAAGTTCAAACCATATATCAAAATGCAGGAAATGACATGGTTAACTGTGTGGAACCAATGTATCATTTCATGTCGGCTTCTGTGATTTCACAAAAGCCGGCAATTGAATTAGCGGCTATTACAGTATGTAGAAGTCTAGGAACTATAAATATATGTATATATATGTCACAATTACATATATATATATATATATATATATATATATATGTATTCTATTTGTGTATATGTATTGTTTCTATTCTTTATTAAAGCTGTCAGTGTGATTTTACAGTAATGCCAGGGATGAATTAGCGGCTATTATACTATGTAGAAGTGTATGACCTATATATATTATATATATATATATATATATTAGATGTATATATATATATATTATATATATAATTATTTGCTTTTTGTGTAAATTTTTTTGTTACAATGTGATTTTTACATGACTTTTTACATAGAGATAACTGCTCTATGTAAAACTTCATGTTAAAATCGTATTGCATACAGATGGAAAACTGATGGAAAACTGACAGAAAACGCATGGTGCGATTTAAAATCGCATCAAAATCGCATGCCTTTTTACAACAAATGTACCGTTTTTTTCCTGCAGAAAACGGACCGATTTTTTTCCAGCCAGTGAGTATGAGGCCTTATTGTGGAGGTGTGTCTCTAAATAGTCGGGTACTGTCAGTATTGATCGTAGAGTGTGAGGATGTGTAGGGACACAGACTGAACTGTACATATGAAATAGAGGTTGAAATTTACCAACTGATCAATTTAATTTTTTTTTGTGAATGACACAACATAGCTCTCTAGAAAAAGATGCTCTTGAATTTCTGTTTAATGAAAAATACAGTTATTTACTGAAGAAGATATGAAAGCAGCAGAAAATATCCTCATGAAGTAAATAGATGAGGCAGGGACTATGGGAAAAGGAATTAGTATGGGTAACTTCAACTACACTGATATAAATTGGTGCGCGGAATCCTGTAGGTCCAGTAAAGTAAATATGTTTTTTGACAAAAGTAAAAAGACTCAACAACAGAAGAAGTTTAGATAGAATTTTCAACCAATAAGCCACACCGAGTATGAAATGTATAGATTGGGGGTCCCTTTGGGAATAGTGATCACAATAAAATACACTTTCAGTTATCCTTTCATAAGATGCATGGTAGAATGGGCTACAAGGACACTAAAACGGATATTATATAATCAATCCAAAAATGTTCCCTTTTTGATGAAAAATTCATGCGTTGCTGTTGTTTATACACAGTTCCTTGCAAATGGAAGAAGCAGCTGCCATTGTCAAATGGGAGTGGCAAGAGCTTAGCACTTTGTTAAATGCAGAAGCCATTGCTTTTTTGCCAGCTATCTAAAAATGATCCCTTTAATTAGTGAGATAAACAGGTGTACTGTTTTATAAATGAAAAAGATATTATATCTCTACTAAGAGTCAAAAGTGATCACAAATTGATTAGTCAATTAAAATCCCTAAGGAATTGTGACAAAATGAGCATTGGGGCAGAGGGACGTTGGACAGGCTCTGCATATGTCCGCTTATAACTAGATCATAATAAGGTAATAGTATTTGTTCTTATGACTGTGTGATCCAGTATCTTTAGCATTATCCATTCATGCCCAGTAGCCAATCAAAGTGTTAGTGCTCAGTTAGCGACTGGATACCAGAATAGCAATATGTTTTATTTATTACCACTGTATTACTGTATACCATTCTTATGTAGTCATTCAGGTAACCGGCCTATTGGCAGTATGCATCACTCCATTTGTGTATGTTTCTCACATTGCAGGCACTTTTTCAACATGTGTTTTGTATTTAAATATTATATTGACTAATTAGTAAAATGTTTTTGTTGCATTTTATTAAGTCTGTGTGTTCACTTTTGCTTAGCTTGATCCCAAATGATAGGAATTGAGGCAGAATTTAGGATATTTATTTACTGAAGTGACTACTTGTAATGTAGCGGTATTCACACAGTGCGATAGAGAGGTAGTGACTCTGCGAGTTCAACATAGTTCAACATAGAACATCTCAATTTCCAAAAACTTACAAACTAAGGTAAACAAAGTCCTCCAGATCGCAACCAGGTCATCCAGTCGGAATCAAAAGCCGTCGCCGTGGGTGTCTCTCTTGGGTGCATCAGAAGCTTTGGTTTCCTTGGCTCTGTGTTAATCTCACACAGACCTGTACTGCATAGAGCCTCCTGCTCTGCAGCTTGCAATCAAAATATTGACACACACAAAGATACACACAAAGTTTAAATGTGAATCGTAGGCATGGGCTACTCCCAAAACCGAGAATGGAGGGAGAGATTTGCACCACTACCAAACCTGCAAATCTCCCAAAAAATGAAAGCATATTTTGGGTTTTCCTAGACATCTGACTTATTCAAATAGTTTGACCAAATCGATACTCTTTTATTCTACCTTGTAACCGCAGGTGTAGCTGTGATTACATTGCATTCCAGCTGATTCAAGATAATTCTATGTGCATCCTAGGAGTCCTCGCATAAGACTCCTCTCACTGCCTCACACTACTAATTAGGGGACCCTAGCTGTAAAGTCTTGGGTTCATACCGGTGCTGAACTCCGAATACAGACTTCTCATGAAAGTCCGCTGTACTGTTCAGGCAACAAATAAAATTCGTTGAAAGGCTGTAGTGCAGCCAATCAACAAGATTTTAGGTTGTGGGTACTTCTGGAGAAATCACAGGTTTGCAAAGTATGCCCGATGCAGAGTTCACTAATATAGCCTTGTGCAGAGTGTCCTAAAAGAGTCTGGTGCAAAGTACCCCAACAGAGCCTGGAGCAAAGTACCATAACAGAGCCTGGTGCAGAGTGCCTTAATAGAGCCTTGTACAGTGTACCCTAACAGAGCCTGTTGGAGAGTGCTCTAATAGTGTCTGGTGCAGAGTACCCTAACAGAGCCTGTTGCAGAGTACTCTAACAGAGCCTTTTGCAGAGTACCCTAACAGCCTGGTGCAGAGCACCCTAACAGAGCCCGGTGCAGAGTGCCTTAATAGAGTCTGGTACAAAGTGCCCTAATATAGCCTGATGCAGAGTGCCCTAATAGAGCCTGGTCAAAATACTCTAACAGAGCCCGTTGCAGAGTGCCCTAACAGAACCTGTTGGAGAGTGCCCTAACAGAGCCTACTGCAGAGTTCTCTAACAGAGCCTGTTGCAGAGTGCCCTAACAGAGCCCGTTGCAGAGTGCCCTAACAGAGCCTGTTGGAGAGTGGCCTAACAGAGCCCGATGCAGAGTGCTCTACCAGTGTAATCATCTGCTGGCCACTTTCTCTCTCTCCTCTATACTGTGTACTTTTTTGGTGTGCAAAAAATAAGGAGCACATCAAATAGGGAATGTGGACGTTTGTATGGTGCTGCTAGTGGTGGTGTAGCTGCTGCAGGGACAGGACGTGATCCTTTTGTGCCTGCTATGTGCAGAATGCCCTAACAGAGGCTGGTGCAGAGTGCCCTAACAGAGGATGGTACAGAGTGTGCTAACAGAGCCTATTGCAGAGTGCCTTAGCAGAGCCTAGTGCAGAGTGCGTAACAGAGCCTGGGGCAAAGTGTAAGCGGGAGCCAGGGCCCTAGTCATGACCCACAAAGATGTCTGTTTAGCGTACCCTGGTCACCCGCATCACATACACAAAGTCTCACTGTTTCACTAGCCTGGTACTCAGAGGCCTCTCCTAGTTGCAGAGACACTTCTTCCTTTGATCTGGCACATAAAGAGACAGAGTCCAATTCCAACTTTAAACGCAGAACTTTACTTGTTTTCAATTGCAGCACGTCCACATCAGTTACAGCATCAACACAGAGTTGTACACAGTCCACATCCTTCACTTTCCCTATGTTTGGCCACCCCTATTAATCTTAAGCTTAATGTTTTATAAAAATTGGTGTTTTTCCAACAGCTATTTCAGTTTGATATATCTAATAACTATTGGACACAGTAATGTTTCTGCCTTGAAATGAGGTTTATTGTACTAACAGAAAATGTGCAATCTGCATCCAAACAAAATTTGACAGGTGCATAAGTATGGGCACCCAGGGCCGCAGCTATAATGAGGCGAGTTGAGCCTGTTGTCTCAGGCGGCGGCAGCCAGGGGACGGCAGAGCGGAACTCATAACACGTGGTGTGGTGCCTGCTGGCTCTCCTTAATCTCTCACACAGTCACATCTGACCCCCCCTCCAGCTGTCCCGCTCTGGACACTATATGTCCCTCAGGGAGACGTGCCGCCATGCCCCCCATGCACTCATTCCTTGCCTTTACAGCTCAGCCTGTCACAGCTGTTAATGACGCTGCTATGCTGAACTCTTCTGTGCCCACAGGACCTGTGATGAGGTCACAGGAGGGGAGGAGTCAGTGTCACATGATCAGTGTCCTCCTTGTGTGCAGGACTGCTATGATGGTTGTCATGGTGCTGGATGACTGTGGGTAAGTTTGTATGTGGGGTCGGGACGGGTTTACAGTGTGGATGTAGCAGAGCTGTAGTGTGTACAAGTTGGATGTAGCAGAGCCGTGTGTGAAAAGTGTATGGAGCGTAGCCGTGTGTGTGCGAGGTGTGCAGAGCGGAGCTGTGTGTGTACGAGGTGTACGGAGCGGAGCCGTGTGTGTACGAGGTGTACGGAGCAGAGCCGTGTGTGTACGAGGTGTACGGAGCGGAGCCGTGTGAGTACGAGGTGTACGGAGCTGAGCAATGTGTTTACGAGGTGGATGTAGCTGTGCTGTACTGTGTACGAGGTGTACGGAGCGGAGCCGTGTATGTACGAGGTGTACAGAGCCGTGTGTGTACGAGGTGTACGGAGCGGAGCCGTGTGAGTGCGAGGTGAACGGAGCGGAGTAGTGTTTGTATGAGGTGGATGAAAAACTGAGAACAAGGAGTCAAAATGCTAAATAAAAGATATAGTTTTATTGGAACAATCATAAAAAATTTCAAGCACAAAAGAGGAAAAATTTGAACATAATCCAACCATGTGGAAACATAAGTGGGAGCAGATTTAGTAAATAAATAAGAAATAATATGCGGTCATAAATAGCAAACCAAAATACCAAGCTGAAAAAACAAAGGTGTCCTGTTAACACCTGCACCACATGAGTAGTAGCAGGAGCTGAGCCATAAATGCATGTGAATCAGAGTTTTGCTATGCTGATAAGTGAGTTGTACAAAGTCACAGAAGTATACAACATAATTCACAGCGCTGAATTGAGCCCAAGTGCTAATGGAATGGAAAGAAATTACACTGAGCAGTCTTCCATAGGAATCCTGGTAAGTAAAGGTACTGCCACACTAAACAATCCCGCTAGCGATCACTATAACGACGCATACTAATGCGATCGCTAGCGGGATTGTTTCTATATCGCTAAATGCTGCCGCATTTAGCGATATAGTTAACGACGCTATCGCCGTTAGCGATCTTCTTAACGACTTTAGCGGTACAAAAGTACCGCTAAATCGCTAAGAAAAGGTGCCACACAGCGATAAGATACTTACCCAGCGGGAGCGCCAGCGATGAAATAGGGTCCGGAACGATTCCAGCGACGAGCGAGATCACAGCAGGAAGCTCGTCGCTGGAAGCTGCCGCACTGAACAACATCGCTAACGGGATCGCTAAATAGTGACGTTTTTTAGCGATCCCGTTAGCGATATTGTTTAGTGTGGCATACCCTTAAGTATTTTACTAACACTCGGAGGGACAGCTCAGCGCTAAGATTACAATTAATGATGCAACAACTCTTCATACAGCACACTGCAAGAAATTGTATATAATACATCAGCTATTAGTAATAATTACCCGTCATTATGGTGCTAGGGTGAGCGCAGGACACCGCAATCCCCGACGTACGTTTCGGTACACCTTCCTCAAGGGGACGTCCCCTGAAGAAGGTACCGAAACGTACGTCGGGGATTGCGGTGTCCTGCGCTCACACTAGCACCATAATGATGGGTAATTATTACTATTAGCTGATGTATTATATACAATTTCTTGCAGTGTGCTGTATGAAGAGTTGTTGCATCATTAATTGTAATCTCAGCGCTGAGCTGTCCCTCCGAGTGTTAGTAAAATACTTACTTACCAGGATTCCTATGGAAGACTGCTCAGTGTAATTTCTTTCATTCCATTAGCACTTGGGCTCAATTCAGCGCTGTGAATTTTGTTGTATACTTCTGTGACTTTGTACAACTCACTTATCAGCATAGCGAAACTCTGATTCACATGCATTTATGGCTCAGCTCCTGCTACTACTCATGTGGTGCAGGTGTTAAAATGACACCTTTGTTTTTTCAGTTTGGTATTTTGGTTTGCTATTTATGACCGCATATTATTCCTTATTTATTTACTAAATCTGCTCCCACTTATGTTTCCACACGGTTGGATTATGTTCAAATTTTTCCTCTTTTGTGCTTGAAATTTTTTATGATTGTTCCAATAAAACTATATCTTTTATTTAGCATTTTGACTCCTTGTTCTCAGTTTTTCATATGTTGATATGAGTCGCAGCTATGTTGCTATTTTGTTTAATATAACAGTGGATTTCCATCCCCACTTATTTAACTAATATGTTTTGGAGGTACCTTTTGTTATGTATGAAGTGGATGTAGCAGTGCTGTACTGTGTACGAGGTGTACAGAGCGGAGCCGTGTGTGCACGAGGTGTACGGAGCGGAGCCATGTGTGTACGAGGTGGATGTAGCAGTGTTGTACTGTGTACGAGGTGTACGGAGCAGAGCCGTGTGTGTACAAGTTGTACGTAGCGGAGCCGTGTGTGTACAAGGTGGATGTAGCAGTGCTGTACTATGTACGAGGTGTACGGAGCGGAGCCGTGTGTGTACAAGGTGTACGGAGCGGAGCCGTGTGAGTACGAGGAGTACGGAGCGGAGCCGTGTGTGTAAGAGGTGGATGTAGCAGTGCTGTACTTTGTGCGAGGTGTACGGAGCAGAGCCGTGTGTGTACGAGGTGGATGTAGCAGTGCTGTTCTGTGTATGAGGTGTACAGAGCGGAGCCGTGTGTGCACGAGGTGTACGGAGCGGAGCCGTGTGTGCACGAGGTGTACGGAGCGGAGCCGTGTGTGTACGAGGTGGATGTAGCAGTGTTGTACTGTGTACGAGGTGTACGGAGCAGAGCCATGTGTGTACGAGTTGTGCGTAGCGGAGCCGTGTGTGTACAAGGTGGATGTAGCAGTGCTGTACTATGTACGAGGTGTACGGAGCATAGCCGTGTGTGTACGAGGTGTACGGAGCGGAGCTGTGTGAGTACGAGGTGTACGGAGCGGAGCCATGTGTGTAAGAGGTGGATGTAGCAGTGCTGTACTGTGTGCGAGGTGTACGGAGCAGAGCCGTGTGTGTACGAGGTGTACGTAGCGGAGCTGTGTGTGTACGAGGTGTATGGAGTGGAGCCTTGTGTGTCGAGTTGGATGGAGTGGAGCCGTGTGTCTGTACGAGGATTACGGAGCCAAGCCGCTCATGTACAAGGTTTACTGAGCTGAGCCGCGCGTGTACGAGGTTTACGGAGCGGAGCCGTGTGTACGAGGTGGATATAGCAGTGCTGTGTGTACGAAACGGAGCCCTGTGTGTGCGAAGTGTACGGAGTTGAGCCGCTCAGCTCCGTACACACAGGGCTCCGTACTTGAGCCATGTGTGTACAGAGCGGAGCAGAGCCGTGTGTGTATGGAGCGGAGCCTTGTGTGTATGTAGCGGAGCCGCGTGTGTACAAGGTGTACGGAGCAGAACCACGTGTGTTCGAGGTGTATGCTGCAAAGCCGCATGTGTACATGGTTTACGGAGTGGAGTCGTGTGTGTAGAAGGTGTACAAAGCGTGCTGCGTGTGTATAAGGTGTATGGAGTGGAGCCATGTGTATACTGAGTGGAGCCTTGTGTGTGTGAGGTGGACGGAGCGGAGCCGTGTGTGTACGAGGCATACAAAGCAGAACCGTGTGTGTATGAGGTGTGCAGAGCCGTGCGTGTACAAGGTGTATGGTGGGGAGCATTCATACCTCCCAAGCATCCTGAATTCAGCGGGACACTACCGATTTTGAGGGTCTGCCCCGCTGTCCCGGCCGGGAGCTTTTCCCGTGGACACAGGAGTACATGCCGGAGCCCCGAGGAGCACTTTAAAACTCGCACGTGATGTACCACCAGAAGTGATGTGCTGGAAGATGACCGGAAATTAGGTAATTCCAGGAGGAGATTGTGACGGAACCATGGAGGCACTTCAGGGAATGATTCAAATCCATTACCGTGTCCTCGCCTTGGAATCGGGATGTCGGACATGTGAGCGGATCATGATATGTCCTGCACCGGGAGGCTCAGGTGGGCACTATAATGGGAGCCGGGCTGCTATAGTATCTTTATAGAATCTTTGTTTCTTTCTCTCTGTTCTTTCTTTCTTTCTCTTTGTTCTTTCTTTCCCATCTTTCTTTCTCTCTGTTCTTTTTCTTTCTTTCTCTCTGTTCTTTCTTTACCCTCTTTCTTTTTATCTCTCTCTGTTTCTTTCTTTTTCTCTATCTCTCTGTTCTTTCCCCTCTTTCTTTTTCTCTCTTTGTTCTTTCCCCTCTTTCTTTCTATCTCTCTCTGTTCTTTCCCCTCTTTCTTTCTCTCTGTTCTTTTTTTCTTTCTCTCTGTTCTTTTTTTCCCCTCTTTCTTTCTCTCTCTCTGTTCTTTCTTTCTGTTATTTCTTTCTCACTCTTTGTTCTTTCTTTCCCATCTTTCTTTCTCTCTGTTCTTTTTCTTTCTTTCTCTCTGTTCTTTTTTTCCCCTTTCTTTTTTCTCTTTCTTTCTTTCTTTCTTTCTTTTCTTTCTTTCTTTCTTTCTTTCTTTCCCCTCTTTCTTTCTCTTTCTCTCTGATCTTTCTTTCTTTCCCCTCTTTCTTTCTCTCTGTTCTTTTTTTCTTTCCCATCTTTCTTTCTCTCTCTGTTCATTTTCTTTCTCTCTGTTCTTTCTTTCCCCTCTTTCTTTCTATCTCTGTTCTTTCTTTCTCTTTCTTTCTCTCTCTGTTCTTTCTTTCTTTCACTTTCTTTCCACTCTTTCTTTCTTTCTGTTCTTTCTCTCTCTCTCTGTTCTTTCTATCTGTTTTCTTTATTTCTCTTTCTCTCTCTCTGTTCTTTCTTTCCCACCTTTCTATCTCTCTATCTCTCTGTTCTTTCTCTCTTGGTTCTTTCTTTCCCCTATTCCTTTTTTTCTCTCTGTGTGTACTAGGTGTACGGAGCGAAGCCGTGTGAGTACGAGGTGTACGGAGCGGAGCCGTGTGTATACGAGGTGGATGTAGCAGTGCTGTACTGTGTACGAGGTGAATGGCGCGGAGCCGTGTGTGTACGAGGTGTATGGAGAGGAGCCGTGTGTGTACGAGGTGGATGTAGCAGTGTTGTACTGTGTACGAGTTGTACGTAGCGGAGCCGTGTGTGTACAAGGTGGATGTAGCAGTGCTGTACTATGTATGAGGTGTACGGAGCGGAGCCGTGTGTGTACGAGATGTACGGAGCGGAGCCATGTGAGTACGAGGTGTACGGAGCGGAGCCGTGTGTGTAAGAGGTGGATGTAGCAGTGCTGTACTGTGTGCGAGGTGTACGGAGCAGAGCCGTGTGTGTTCTTTTTTTCTGTCCCCTCTTTCTTTTTCTCTTCTTTCTTTCTTTCTCTCTGTTCTTTCTTTCCCGTCTTTTTTTCTTTCTCTCTCTGTTCTTTCTTTCTCTCTCTGTTCTTTCTTTCCCCTCTTTGTTTTTTTTCTCTCTCTCTGTTCTTTCTTTTCCCTTTCTTTGTTTATTTCTCTCTCAACTTTCTCTCTGTTCTTTCTTGCTTTCCCCTCTTTCTCTCTCTCCTTTCTCTCTGTTTTCTTTTTTCTCTCTCTGTTCTTTCTTTTACTCAGTACCAGTGTGCCCATAGTACCAGTCACTGTGCCCTCAGTACCAGTCAGTGTGATCACCAGTGCTAAATGGGTGTGGTCAGGGCGTGGACATGGGTGTGACTAGTTGTGAAATGGGTGTGGTTGGGGTGTGGCCTAAAATTTGCTGTGCTCGCCGCAACCTTTATCCCTCAAATTGGGGGGGCGCCGTTTTGCAGTTCGCCTCAGGCAGCACAGAAGCTAGGTTCACCCCTGTGAGCGTAGATCCTCCTTTTTCAAAAATAACAGCCTCTAGTCGCTTCCTGTAGCTTTTAATGAGTTCCTGGATCCTGGATGAAGGTATTTTTGACCACTCCTCTTTACAAAACAATTCCAGTTCAGTTAAGTTTGATGGTCGCCGAGCATGGACAGCCCTCTTCAAATGATCCCACAGATGTTCAATGATATTCAGGTCTGGGGACTGGGATGGACATTCCAGAACATTGTAATTGTTCCTCTGCATGAATGCCTGAGTAGATTTGGAGCGGTGTTTTGGATCATTGTCTTGCTGAAAGATCCATCCCCTGCGTAACTTCAACTTTGTCACTGATTCTTGAACATTATTGTCAAGAATCTGCTGATACTGAGTGGAATCCATGCGTCCCTCAACTTTAACAAGATTCCCCGGTGCCAGCATTGGCCACACAGCCCCAAAGCATGATGGAACCTCCACCAAATTTTACTGTGGGTAGCAAGTGTTTTTCTTGGAATGCTGTGTTTTTTTGACGTCATGCATAACGCCTTTTTGTATGACCAAACAACTCAATCTTGGTTTCATCAGTCCACAGGACCTTCTTCCAAAAAGAAATTGGCATCTCCAAATGTGCTTTTGCATACCTCAGCCGACTCTGTTTGTGGCGTGCTTGCAGAAACGGCTTCTTTCGCATCACTCTCCCATACAGCTTCTCCTTTTGCAAAGTGCGTTGTATAGTTGACCGATGCACAGTGACACCATCTGCAGCAAGTTGATGCTGCAGCTCCCTGGAGGTGGTCTGAGGATTGTCCTTGACTGATCTCACCATTCTTCTTCTCTGCCTTTCTGATGTTTTTCTTGGACTGCCACTTGTGGCATTAACAAGAACTGTCCTGTGTTCTTCCATTTCCTTACTATGTTCCTCACAGTGGAAACTGACAGGTTAAATCTCTGAGACAGCTTTTTGTATCCTTCCCTTGAACAACTATGTTGAATAATCTTTGTTTTCAGATCATTTGACAGTTGTTTTGAGGAGCCCATGATGCCACTCTTCAGAGGAGATTCAAACAGGAGAACAACTTGCAAGTGGCCACTTTAAGTAGCTTTTCTCATGATTGCATACACCTGGCTATGAAGTTCAAAGCTCAATGAGGTTACAAAACAAAAAAAAAGGGCTTTAGTAAGTCAGTAAAAAGTAGGTAGGAGTATTTAAAACAAGAAAATGATAAGGGTGGCCATACTTATGCACCTGTCAAATTTTGTTTGAATGCAGATTGCACATGTTCTGCTAGTACAATAAACCTCATTTCAAGGCAGAAACATTACTGTGTCCAATAGTTATTATATATATCAAACTGAAATAGCTGTTGCAAAAATACCAATTTTTATCAAACATTAAGCTTAAGTTTAATAGGGGTGCCCAAACTTTTTCATATAACTGTATGTCCTTCAGTTTGTACCTGGGTCGTACCGTCTCGACCAATACTGCAGCGTCCTCCCTGTTTAGCTTCACTACGTTTAGGAGTTCCCTGGTCCGTTTCCCCCAAAACACAAGGGCATCTGCCCATGCAGTGAGCTGCCACATCATAGAGGGACCTCTGTGTAAGTATGGCTGCACTTCTGGTCCAAAGGCCCTGGACGGCTGGGCTTCTCACTTCCCAACGTTGCGGAGTCAACCGTCCTGCCCCGGGTCTGTGGCCCTACAAACTCAAAAAAGGAAAACTCTCCATCTTATCTGCAGTTGGCTCCTCATATGTAAAATATATACACTATTGTACCCCATCTAGTGTCCAATTTGAGGTACTGCACTTTCCCTATTTACACAAAATATATACATTTATATATACATAGCAACATCAGAAGAAATATATACCGTATAACTATATAAGCAATACAATATCAACATAAGGAGAGGAAGTGGAGCACAACACAATCCCGGTATACCCCTTATAATAGTACCCTCACAGAGCCTGGTGAAGTGTGCCCAAATAAAGCCTGGTGCAGAGAACCCTAACAGAGCCTGCTGGAGAGTGCCCTAATAGTGTCTGCTGCAGAGTACCCTAACAGAGCCTGTTGCAGAGTACCCTAACAGAGCTTGTTGCAGAGAGCCCTAACAAACCCTGGTGCAGAGTACCCTAACAGTGCCTGTTACATAGTGCCCTAACAGAGCCTAGTGCAGAGTGCCCTAATAGAGCCTGGTGCAAAGTACCCTAACAAAGCCTGGCACAGAGTGCTCCAACAGAACCTAGTGCAGAGTACCCTAACAGAGCCTGGTGAAGAATATATTAACAGAGCCTGGTTCAGAGCGCCCTAATAGATCCTGGTGCAGAGTGCCCTAATAGAGCCTGTTGCAGAGTGCCTTAACAGAGCCTATTCCAAAATACCCTAGCAGAGCCTGGTGTAGAGTGCTTTAACAAAACCTGGTGCAGAGTGCCCTAACAGAGCCTGGTGTAGAGGGCACTTATGGAGCCTGGTGCAAAGTACCCTAAAAAAGCCTGGTGCAGAGTGCCCTAACAGAGCCAAGTGTAGAATACACTAACAGAGCCTTGTTCAGAGTCCCCTAAAAGAGCCTGGTTCAGAGTCCCCTAATAGATCCTGGTGCAAAGCACCCTAAAAGAGCCTGGTGCAGAGTGCAATAACAGAGCCTGGTACAGAGTGCCCTAACAGAGCCTGATGCAGAGTTACCTAACAGTGTAGTAATCTGCTGGGCAATATCTCTCTCTCTTAATTGTGCACTTTTTTGGGGAGCAAAAAATGTGGAGAGTATCAAATAGGGGATGTGGACGAGGGCATGGTGCTGCTGGTGGTAGTGGTATAGTTGCGGCAGGGAGAGGACATGGACATGTTGTTTAGTGATGCACAAAACTTAGAGCAGCCATAGCCACAAGAAGATGATGCTGGGGAACGTCAAATTTTGGCTAAGGGCCCCATCTCACATAGCGACACACCAGCGATCCCGACAATGATCAGTATCGCTGGTGTGTCGCTACATGATCGCTGCTGAGCTGCCAAACAGGCAGCTCAGGCAGCATTCAGGACAGCGACACTGTGGGTAACGTCGCCTAGTTACCCACAGTGTACGTTGGATACCAGCTCGCTGATTCAGGGAGCTGGTAACCAAGGTAAACGTCGGGTTTCCAGGCGCTGCTCGGTGCCAGGAAACCCGCTGTGTACCTTGGTTACCAGCTCCCCTGCTCCCCTGCAGCAGTGCGCTGGTATCCAAGGTACACGTCGGGTTTCCAGGCACAGCCCCGCGCCTGGAAACCCAATGTTTACCTTGGTTACCAGCTGATCACTGGTCTCCTGCCTGTCACACGCAGAGATGCGTGCTGGCCAGCGGGAGGACCAGCGATCAAATAAAGTCCTGGCATTTCTGACACGACCAGAGATTCACAGCAGGGGCCTGATCGTTGGTTCGTGTCAGACATAGCGAGATTTCTGCTGAGATCGCTGTTTAGCAGCGATCTCGGTAGCGATCTCGCTATGTGAGACGGGGCCTTAAGGAGGAAGGAGATGCTGAGACACAGTTGATGTTAAGTCTTGTTGTTGTTAAGTCCAAAGTCAGGAGGACCAGGGTGCCAGGGTAGAAGACAAGGTGGTGGATGTCAAAGTCACAGACTCAACCTGTGAAGCTGGCATGCAGAGTGAGGCCAGCAGTGCTGAGGGGAGAGATCAGCAACACTGAAACAGATAGAAAGAGGCAGTTGGGTGACCAGAGAGACAACGCGGGCAACTGTTCTGCAAAGCACTGATAGTCCTGAATTTCTCCATCAAAGAGTTAGGTGTTCACCAGTCTGAGACTTTTTAAAGAAAGTTCTGAGACAAACAAAATGGGCATTTATAACCTTTGCCATGCAAATATCAGCAGGAGACTGACCACTAAGCACCTAACCACCACCAGCATGATCAGGCACATGTCATCTAAGTACCCTACTCAGTGGGTTGAACACCTGGTTCCACCATTAATGTCATCAGTAGAGTTGAGCATTCCGATACCGCAAGTATCGGGTATCGGCCGATATTAGCTGTATCGGAATTCCGATACTTAGTTCCGATATTTTCCATATATCGTATACCGGAATCGGAAGTTCCCATAATTCTTTGAGAGGCAATGTGATTTTAGTCAGCCAATGAGGAATCCTAAGAAGTGAGGGCACATACTGTACTGCTGCAGTCATGTTAACTAATGGCATGGCTGGATTGGATGCTGAAATGATGTCAGAATGCACTATAAAAGTCGTCACTGTGCTGTGAATTCAGTTAGGGACAGAACGCTGCTCTGCTGACTCTGAGGGACAGTTAGAGATTGCGATTTTGTGTACTGTGCTCTAGGCAGGCTAGTTTACCAACCGCTGTGTAAAGCTTCCTTTTGCCTTGCAGTGTTGTTTTAACAGCTCTGTGCAAGGTGTGTGTGTGAGATTGCAGGTGACGCTGCAGTTTGCTCTGCATCCAACGCTGTTTGTAGGCATCTGCACGTGTCACTCACAGACTCTTTTTTTTTTCTTTAGTGTAATTCTTGCTGCTCCATTCAATTGAAATTATAGTGTGACGCGCTTCCATCCGTATACAATACATTGGTTGCAAACACTATAGAAGTACAGAAAGGAGCCTTTCACAGATAGTGAACAGTTGTGTGCAGTGTTCACTCTAGTCTGTGAGGTTTTTTTTTTTTAGTGCAGATCACGCTCCAGTTAGTTCTTCAAACACTGCTGCTTGTACTCTGCTGAGCGTGTCTCACTGCCTCATCCTTTACATTTTTCTCAAATTGTTGCTGCTACATTCTATTTAAAAAAAATCAAATCTATTAGTGTGACGTGCTTCCATCCGTATCCAATACATTGGTTGCAAACAGTATAGAAGTCCACAAAGGAGCCTTTCAGAGATAGTGAACAGTTGTGTGCAGTGTTCACTGTAGTCTGTGAGGTTTTTTTTTTTTTTGAGTGCAGATCCCATTCCATTTAGTTCTTCAACCACTGCTGATTGTACTCTGCTGAGCGTGTCTCACTGCCTCATCCTTTACATTTTTCTCAAATTGTTGCTGCTACATTCTATTTAAAAAAAATCAAATCTATTAGTGTGACGTGCTTCCATCTGTATCCAATATATTGGTTGCAAACAGTATAGAAGTCCACAAAGGAGCCTTTCAGAGATAGTGAACAGTTGTGTGCAGTGTTCACTGTAGTCTGTGAGGTTTTATTTTTTTTGAGTGCAGATCCCGCTCCATTTAGTTCTTCAACCACTGCTGCTTGTACTCTGCTGAGCGTGTGTCACTGCCTCATCCTTGACATTTTTCTCAAATTGGTGCTGCTACATTCTATTTAAAAAAAATCCAATCTATTAGTGTGATGTGCTTCCATCCGTATCCAATACATTGGTTGCAAACAGTATAGAAGTCCACAAAGGAGCCTTTCAGAGATAGTGAACAGTTGTGTGCAGTGTTCACTGTAGTCTGTGAGGTTTTTTTTTTTGAGTGCAGATCCCGCTCCATTTAGTTCTTCAACCACTGCTGCTTGTACTCTGCTGAGCGTGTCTCACTGCCTCATCCTTGACATTTTTCTCTAATTGTTGCTGCTACATTATATTTCAAATAATTCAAATCTATTAGTGTGACGTGCTTCCATCATTATCCAATACATTGGTTGCAAACAATATAGAAGTACACAAACGGGCCTTTCACAGCTGCTGAACAGTTGTGTGCATTGTTTACTGTAGTCAGAGGGTTTCAATTTTTGAATTCTGATCCCGCTCAAAGTTATTTCTTCAACCACCGCTGCTTGTACTCTGCTGAGCGTGTTCACTGCCTCATCCTTTACATTTTTCTCAAATTGTTGCTGCTACATTCTATTTCAAAAAAATCAAATCTATTAGTGTGACGTGCTTCCATCCGTATCCAATACATTGGTTGCAAACAGTATAGAAGTCCACAAAGGGCCTTTCAGAGTAGTGAACAGTTGTGTGCATGTTCACTGTAGTCTGTGAGGTTTTTTTTTTTGAGTGCAGATCCCGCTCCATTTATTCTTCAACCACTGCTGCTTGTACTCTGCTGAGCGTGTCTCACTGCCTCATCCTTTACATTTTTCTCTAATTGTTGCTGCTACATTATATTTCAAATAATTCAAATCTATTAGTGTGACGTGCTTCCATCATTATCCAATACATTGGTTGCAAACAATATAGAAGTACACAAACGGGCCTTTCACAGCTGCTGAACAGTTGTGTGCATTGTTTACTGTAGTCAGAGGGTTTCAATTTTTGAATTCTGATCCCGCTCAAGTTATTTCTTCAACCACCGCTGCTTGTACTCTGCTGAGCGTGTCTCACTGCCTCATCCTTGACAGTTTTCTCTAATTGTTGCTGCTACATTATATTTCAAATAATTCAAATCTATTAGTGTGACGTGCTTCCATCATTATCCAATACATTGGTTGCAAACAATATAGAAGTACACAAACGGGCCTTTCACAGCTGTGAACAGTTGTGTGCATTGTTTACTGTAGTCAGAGGGTTTCAATTTTTGAATTCTGATCCCGCTCAGTTATTTCTTCAACCACTGCTGCTTGTACTCTGCTGAGCGTGTGTCACTGCCTCATCCTTGACAGTTTTCTCTAATTGTTGCTGCTACATTATATTTCAAATAATTCAAATCTATTAGTGTGACGTGCTTCCATCATTATCCAATACATTGGTTGCAAACAATATAGAAGTACACAAACGGGCCTTTCACAGCTGCTGAACAGTTGTGTGCATTGTTTACTGTAGTCAGAGGGTTTCAATTTTTGAATTCTGATCCCGCTCAAGTTATTTCTTCAACCACCGCTGCTTGTACTCTGCTGAGCGTGTGTCACTGCCTCATCCTTGACAGTTTTCTCTAATTGTTGCTGCTACATTATATTTCAAATAATTCAAATCTATTGTGTGACGTGCTTCCATCATTATCCAATACATTGGTTGCAAACAATATAGAAGTACACAAACGGGCCTTTCACAGCTGCTGAACAGTTGTGTGCATTGTTTACTGTAGTCAGAGGGTTTCAATTTTTGAATTCTGATCCCGCTCAAGTTATTTCTTCAACCACCGCTGCTTGTACTCTGCTGAGCGTGTTCACTGCCTCATCCTTTACATTTTTCTCAAATTGTTGCTGCTACATTCTATTTAAAAAAAATCAAATCTATTAGTGTGACGTGCTTCCATCCGTATCCAATACATTGGTTGCAAACAGTATAGAAGTCCACAAGGAGCCTTTCAGAGATAGTGAACAGTTGTGTGCAGTGTTCACTGTAGTCTGTGAGGTTTTTTTTTTTTGAGTGCAGATCCCGCTCCATTTAGTTCTTCAACCACTGCTGCTTGTACTCTGCTGAGCGTGTCTCACTGCCTCATCCTTTACATTTTTCTCTAATTGTTGCTGCTACATTATATTTCAAATAATTCAAATCTATTGTGTGACGTGCTTCCATCATATCCAATACATTGGTTGCAAACAATATAGAAGTACACAAAGGCCTTTCACAGCTGCTGAACAGTTGTGTGCATGTTTACTGTAGTCAGAGGGTTTCAATTTTTGAATTCTGATCCCGCTCAAGTTATTTCTTCAACCACCGCTGCTTGTACTCTGCTGAGCGTGTTCACTGCCTCATCCTTGACAGTTTTCTCTAATGTTGCTGCTACATTATATTTCAAATAATTCAAATCTATTAGTGTGACGTGCTTCATCATTATCCATACATTGGTTGCAAACAATATAGAAGTCACAAACGGGCCTTTCACAGCTGTGAACAGTTGTGTGCATTGTTTACTGTAGTCAGAGGTTTCATTTTTGGATGCAGATCCCGCTCAGTTATTCTTCAACCACTGCTGCTTGTACTCTGCTGAGCGTGTTCACTGCCTCATCCTTACATTTTTCTCTAATTGTTGCTGCTACATTTATTTCAAATAATTCAAATCTATTAGTGTGACGTGCTTCCATCTATCCAATACATTGGTTGCAAACAATATAGAAGTACACAAACGGGCCTTTCACAGCTGTGAACAGTTGTGTGCATGTTTACTGTAGTCAGAGGGTTTCAATTTTTGAATTCTGATCCCGCTCAAGTTATTCTTCAACCACCGCTGCTTGTACTCTGCTGAGCGTGTGTCACTGCCTCTCAACCACAGCTGCTTGTACTCTGCTGAGCGTGTGTCACTGCCTCATCCTTGACAGTTTTCTCTAATTGTTGCTGCTACATTATATTCAAATATTCAAATCTATTAGTGTGACGTGCTTCCATCATTATCCAATACATTGGTTGCAAACAATATAGAAGTACACAAACGGGCCTTTCACAGCTGCTGAACAGTTGTGTGCATTGTTTACTGTAGTCAGAGGTTTCATTTTGGAGTGTCTGATCCGCTCAGTTAGTTTTTCAACCACGCTGCTTGTACTCTGCTGAGCGTGTCTCACTGCCTCATCCTTTACATTTTCTCTAATTGTTGCTGCTACATTATATTTAAAATAATTCAAATCTATTAGTGTACGTGCTTCCATCATAATCCAATACATTGGTTGCAAACAATATAGAAGTACACAAACGGCCTTTCACAGTGCTGAACAGTTGTGTGCATTGTTACTGTAGTCAGAGGGTTTCATTTTTGAATTCGATCCCGCTCAGTTATTTCTTCAACCACCGCTCTTGTACTCTGCTGAGCGTGTTCACTGCCTCATCCTTACAGTTTTCTCTAATTGTTGCTGCTACTTATATTTCAAATAATTCAAATCTATTAGTGTGACTCTTCCATCATTATCCATACATTGGTTGCAACATATAGAAGTACACAAACGGCCTTTCACAGCTGCTGAACATTGTGTGCATTGTTTACTGTAGTCGAGGTTTCAATTTTTGAATTCTGATCCGCTCAAGTTATTCTTCAACACGCTGCTTGTACTCTGCTGAGCGTGTTCACTGCCTCACCTTGACATTTTCTCTAATTGTTGCTGCTACATTATATTTCAAATAATTCAAATCTATTAGTGTGACGTGCTTCCATCATTATCCAATACATTGGTTGCAAACAATATAGAAGTACACAAACGGGCCTTTCACAGCTACTGAACAGTTGTGTGCATTGTTTACTGTAGTCAGAGGTTCTCATTTTTGGAGTGCAGATCCCGCTCCAGTTAGTTATTCAAACACTGCTGCTTGTACTCTGCTGAGCGTGTCTCACTGCCTCATCCTTGACATTTTTCTCTAATTGTTGCTGCTACATTATATTTCAAATAATTCAAATCTATTAGTGTGACGTGCTTCCATCAGTATCCAATACATTGGTTGCAAACAATATAGAAGTACACAAACGGCCTTTCACAGCTACTGAACAGTTGTGTGCATTGTTTACTGTAGTCAGAGGTTCTCATTTTTGGAGTGCAGATCCCACTCCAGTTAGTTATTCAAACACTGCTGCTTGTACTCTGCTGAGCGTGTCTCACTGCCTCATCCTTTACATTTTTCTCTAATTGTTGCTGCTACATTATATTTCAAATAATTCAAATCTATTAGTGTGACGTGCTTCCATCATTATCCAATACATTGGTTGCAAACAATATAGAAGTACACAAACGGGCCTTTCACAGCTGCTGAACAGTTGTGTGCATTGTTTACTGTAGTCAGAGGGTTTCAATTTTTGAATTCTGATCCCGCTCAAGTTATTTCTTCAACCACCGCTGCTTGTACTCTGCTGAGCGTGTGTCACTGCCTCATCCTTTACATTTTTCTCTAATTGTTGCTGCTACATTATATTTCAAATAATTCAAATCTATTAGTGTGATGTGCTTCCATCATTATCCAATACATTGGTTGCAAACAATATAGAAGTACACAAACGGGCCTTTCACAGCTACTGAACAGTTGTGTGCATTGTTTACTGTAGTCAGAGGTTCTCATTTTTGGAGTGCAGATCCTGCTCCAGTTAGTTATTCAAACACTGCTGCTTGTACTCTGCTGAGCGTGTCTCACTGCCTCATCCTTGACATTTTTCTCTAATTGTTGCTGCTACATTATATTTCAAATAATTCAAATCTATTAGTGTGATGTGCTTCCATCAGTATCCAATACATTGGTTGCAAACAATATAGAAGTACACAAACGGGCCTTTCACAGCTACTGAACAGTTGTGTGCATTGTTTACTGTAGTCAGAGGTTCTCATTTTTGGAGTGCAGATCCCGCTCAAGTTAGTTATTCAAACACTGCTGCTTGTACTCTGCTGAGCGTGTCTCACTGCCTCATCCTTGACATTTTTCTCTAATTGGTGCTGCTCCATTCTATTTCAAATAACTCAAATCTATTAGTGTGACGCGCTTCCATCCGTATACAATACATTGGTTGCAAACAGCCTTTTTGTTAAGGTACAGTATTATATCGACATTGTACAGGTGTCGCTATTCAGTCTGATAACTAGATATCATTCACCTTTTCTATCAGTTGTCGTTATTTCAGCACCACTTGCAGGTATATATTTAGCTATTGTGACTATGCACTATTGAGTTTAACAAGGTAATGCATGATTTTTGCTACCGATTCTCATTTTTACATGATGGACCTTTATGATATGGGTTGTTAAATTTGTATTTAAATATGTATTTTTTCAAATGACACAAATATAAGTAATGTTGAAGAGGAGTAGTCCTACATCCATTGTTTCCACAATATTACAGGTGTACATCACGTTCCTTAATCAACAATGGATTATTAAATTTACTTGTATGCTTTTATTTAAAAGCCAAGAACACTGAAGGCTAACCTTCGCACTGCAGCTGTTTTCAAAGTTCAACCCACTATATGCACTTCCAACATTGCAGCATTTGAGGCATGATGTGAGTTGGATTTGTCTAAGTTATGGAGTGACAAGGTTCACCATCAGTACCCTATAGAATAAGTAGGCTTTTGTGTTAGCATTTGTGTTCCACATGTGGATATCTGCAGTAATATGTCACAATTATTTTGTTACAGATTTGTGACATAGACTAATAATTTTATGGTTTTAAAGGTGACGTTTCACTTGTTTACAGTTTAGAAATAAGGGTGTAGCCTCTTATCTATGTGTAGCAGTAGGCACTTTAACATGTCATGTTTTTTTCAACATGTGTAGCTAGCTAGCAGTAATTTTTGCCGGACACACAGCAGGGGAACAGCAGGCGTTACTGAACCCCACAAACACATCAGCGATTTTTTTGATCTGTGCATCCAACACTTGTGAGCAGCAACTGGCAGTGTTGTAGCCCAGGGAGTAGAGTTCAGGTGGTAGAAAGATGAACATAACAGGAGACATGGATAACGTTGCCAACCAGTTATTTAATCTGAAACCGGACAGGCAAATTCATGCGAGATCCATGCCTTGTTCATTTTTAGAAAACTAAACCGGTCTACATTAACGGAGGATAGTCGCATGCTACGGTCTGTTAGTACACCACCTGCAGCACTAAAGAAGCGCTCCGATAATACACTGGCAGCAGGGCAAGCCAGCACCTCCAATGCATACTGGCTAAGCTCTGGCCATGTATCCAGCTTAGAGACCCAAAACTTGAATGGGGAAGAGCCATCTGGGAGTACACTGAGAGGCCAAGACATGTAGTCTGTCACCATCTTACGGAAACTTTGCCTCCTGCTGAGTGGAGCCGTCTCGGATGGTGTAGACATTGGTGGCGCTGCCACAAAACTTCGCCACATTTGGAACATACTGGTCTTGCTGTTGTGAATGTGAAAGAAATGAATTCAGAGCAGAAGCTCCCTCTGGTGGTTACAAACAGTACTGAACTATCCAATGAAGATTAAGAAGATTGGAGATCAGGTGTTACTGACTGGTCTTATATAAGGGATGTTCCCTCCCATCAGAGTTGACGGTGATCAATTGTTCTGGTCTCATCTTTGATTCCTGTACACTTTGTAGCTTGCTGTTTCGTGCCTGCATCTTTTGCTAACAGATAAGACATTTTCTTCTTTTATTTATTTATTTTTTTTATGGCATATTGTCCTGCACTTCTGTGGGGGTCTGCCGGGTCCCCTTGGGGGTTTGTGCTCCTCTCAGTTTATTTCAGCCACTGTTGTTTGTTCATTTTCCTTTTCCAGTTTTTTCTGTGGCTGCTGTTTAGTTTTTGTTACACCAGAGAACTAATTAAGGTGGTAGAGGTCGTGTGATCTCAGGTGTTTTTGTAATTAGTAGAGTTGGTACTTTTCAGTGTTTTTTGTGATTGCAGAAAGTGCCCTTCCTATCCTTTTCTATTTATGAAGTTTGGGCCCCAACATTTGCTCATACAATTTTCTGTCTGTGTCAGTATTTCTTCTTGTCTAACCGCAATTACATGTTTGGGGGGTTTCTATGTTCTTTGTGGATCTGCTCCGGGGCAGATAGCTTTCCTCTTTCTATCTTTAGGTGTAGTTAGCTTCTCAGGCTGTGACGAGGCGTCTAGGACCAACGTAGGTACGCTCCATGACTGCCTTTAGTTGTGTTGGTTAGTCAGGGTACTGCAATCCCATAGATTCCAACCTCTCTGGTGTATTGCCTTTTTTGCCTGCTCTCCTCAGCTACCAAATCATAACATCTTGCCCTGTGCAGAGGCGCTGCTTGTGTTCCCTCTTGTTGCAGAGCTGTCTCCACTGCCTCGACGCACAGAGCTGCTTTGTAAAGCAGTAGTAGCAGTAGTGCTCTCGGCTGGAATGGAGAACATTATGGATTGCACCAGTGTGTCTTGGTACTCCCGCATTTTACGCTCCCAGTTCAACGGTGTGATGAGTAGAGTTGAGCGATACTTTCCGATATCCAAAAATATCGGATCGGAATGGTATCGCCGATATCACTAAATATCGGCGATATCCGATTCCGATACCGGAAGTCCCATGTAAGTCTATGGGAACAAAATATCGCAACTAAAAAAAACCTTTATTTCCTTGTAAACACTAAATATACACACATAGAATACATAAATATATATATATATATACATGTCATTGTGACATATATATACATATATGTATAGTTTATACACTTCTACATAGTAAAATAGCCTCTGATTCAATTGCCGGGTAAAGCCGGCTTCTGTGAAAAGACAGAAGCACCCGACATGAAATGACACTTGGTGTACATAGGGTTAACCATGTCTTTTCATGTCGTTTGCTATCTGATTTGCACAAACAATTACATCAGTCTATGTGTGCAAAATTTCACACCTGTAGGGGTTAATTAAAGGTGTAAATTCGTTGTAAAAAAACCGGACTTTTTTGCTACGAATTTACACCTTTAATTAACCCCTACAGGTGTGAAATTTTGCACACTTACACTCATGTAATTGTTTGTGCAAATCAGATAGCAAAGGACATGAAAAGACATGGTTAACCCTATGTACACCAAGTGTCATTTCATGTCGGGTTCTGCATTTTCACAAAAGCCGGCAATTGAATTAGCGGCTATTATACTATGTAGAAGTGTATGAACTATAAATATAAATATATATGTGTCACAAATTCAATGACATGTATATATATATATATATATATATATGAGGTGTAAAATTGTTTAAAAAAAATGCGTGGGCTCCCGCCCTATTTTCGCAACCAGACAGACAAAGCCAGCGAATGGGGGCAGATAATAATAGCCCAGAGATGGACCATTATTTTTGCCCCCCCCCCCGGCTACTAACATCTGCCCCCAGACACCCCAGAAAAGACAAATCTATAATTAGATTCGCCCTTTCTGGCACTTTGCCCGTCTATTCCCATTGCCCTGTAGCGGTGGCGAATGGGTTAATATGGGGTTAAAGCCACCTTGCAATTGAAAGGTGACCTTAAGCCAGGTTAATAATTGAGAGCTGTCAATTAGACAACTATCAATTATTAATCCTATTGCATGAAATAAAAATAAAACACACACACTTTAATTAAAAATCATTTTAATGAAATAAAGACACATGTTTTTGACCATCTTTTATTTGACTGCAAAAACCATTTCCTGTAATAAAAACAAAATAAAAAAGCAAAATTATTCTTACCTATCCATGCACAGTCAGGTCCCACGGTGTAATCCTTCAGAAAGGGTTAATGTTTACTGCAGGGACCGCAGCTAATGCTGCAGCCTCACAGTAAACCCCCAAATGAATGAGTTCCTCTCCTGGCTGACAGGAGAGGAAGTGGAAAGCTTAATTGATTGCTTTCCACTTTCACTTCAGGTCAGCCAGGGACACAATCAGTGACGTCAGAGGGAACTGATTAACAAAAATAGGGGTTCCCTTCGAAAAAAAAATGGCGTCGGGTCCCCACTATTTTTGTTAACCAGCCTGATGAAGCAGACTGCTGAGCAGTGGCGTACCGTGAATGAAGCAGACCAAGCAGCTGCTATGGGGCCCGGACAGGTGAGGGGGCCCTCGACGGTCGGGTAGCTGTGCTGACACAGTACTACCAGGGGGTCGGCGGGGGATGGGGAGCGCAGCTCTTCTTATATACTCACCCCTCCTGGTGCGGTCTCTGCAGCCCCTGCTCTTCTCCCACGGTCTCCGACGCCTGTGTTCAACGGTCAGGTGGTACCGCTCATTACAGTCATGAATACGCACATATTCATGACTTTAATGAGCTGTCTCGCGTGACCGCTGAACACTGGCGGCGGAGACCGTGGGAGAAGAGCAGGGGCTGCACAGACCGCGCCGGCGTAAGGGTGAGTATAAGGGATATTTACCTGGCCCATTCCACCGTTGCTCGCGTCCTCTTGCTGCAATGTTCAGGTCAGAGGGCGCGATGACGTCGTTAGTGCGCGCCGCGCCCTCTGCCTGATCATTCACTGCTGGAGGACCCCGAAGACAGCGGCACTCAGCAGTGGAGAGAGGACAGGTAAATATCTCAGGTGCCGGGGCCCTGAGCTAGCGGTGACATCGGCACCTGGTGTCACCCCTGCTCAGGACACCGGCACCTGGCCCCAGCGACGAAAGGTGAGTATGTCTTTTTTTTTTTTTTGGCTGCAGCAGCTGCGGCAGCATAAGGGCCTATACTATGGAGCATCTATGGGGGCACAATCTATGGGGGGCATAATACATTTTTTTGTTTAATGTGTCCCCTCACTGTGCTGGCACTTTACATTTACAATGGCTCTGGGTTTTTTTTTTGGGGGGGGGGCCCATTCAGACTTTTGCTATGGGGCCCCATGATTTCTATGTACGCCCCTGCTGCTGAGGCATGGTATTTAAGGCTGTTAAGGAGCCAATATCCATGGACCTTGCCAGCAGCGTCGGACTGGAGTACCTTGGGCCCACCAGAGAAAAAATATTCTTGGGGCCCACCATCATACTTCCCAACCTTTGAAGAAGGGAAAGAGGGACAAAGGCTGTGGCACGCTGTGCCTGCTGCAGCAAATTTTAGGCCATGCCACGTTGCACCACAGACTGTCCAGGAGTTGGTGGATGCTTTAGTCCAGGTGTGGGAGGAGATCCCTCAGGAGACCATCCGTCGCGCTCATCAGGAGCATGGGCAGAAGTTGTAGTGAGGTCATACAGCATACCTCCCAAATTTTGAAGACAGGAAAGAGGGTTAAAGGCTGCGGCGCGCGTAGGGCGTCGCTGCAAATTTTAGGCCACGCCCCGACCACACCCACTTAACAGCTAATCACACCCATATCCTGGCCCCAAGCGTACCCATTTAGCACTGCTGATCACACTGACTGGTAATGAGGGCACAGTGGCTGGTACTGAGGAAAAGAAAGAAAGAGCAGCGAGAGAGAGAAAGAACAAACAGAGAAAGAAAGAGAGGAAAGAAAGAAAAGAGAGAGAGAAAGAAAGAACAGAGAGAAAAAAGAACAGAGAGCGAGAAAGAAAGAACAGAGAGCGAGAAAGACTAGAGAGAGAAAGAAAGACTAGAGAGAGAGCCAGAGGCGTAGCTAGGGTTTTGGTTTAGTGGGGGCGAAACTTCTGAGTGGGCCCCTAATCAGAGAACCTCAGCAAATGACCGCGCTGTTGCCAAAAATAATCTATATATAAAAAGACCAATATTGATATTACCGCCATATGGTCTGTGGTAAATAATACCAGTCCTACAGAACGTATAATAGATTACAGCACAGGTACAGATAATGACTTACCGCTGATATTCTTTCTAATGGAATTGTTCACTTTCATTTCTTTTCCATCTGGCCCAGACAGACATGACGACTTCTCCAGTCAGGACTCGACTGCAGAGATTACAACAAAGACACATTTCACTTCTCATATTTTTAGCACTGTCTTGGTCACCAATTGGACTATTCTCAACCTGCACAAACTCCTCATCCTGCTGATACCCCAATACTGAGCCGCTGCTGCCATATGTGTCCCTATTACTGCACCTGATACCCCAATACTGAGCCGCTGCTGCCGTATGTGTCCCTATTACTGCACGTGATACCCCAATACTGAGCTGCTGCTGCTGCCGTATGTGTCCCTATTACTGCACCTGCTGTGTGGTTCTGTGTGACCTCTAAATTTTAAAGCACCCCTCTAGAATATAGTAATGCCGGGTGCAAGTGCCCAAGAAAACAGTGATCACATTTTGTCCCCTAGACTGTAATAATGCCCTGTGTGCCCCTTTGACAGTCACAGTAACCCGAGTTCCCCTATAACAATAAGTGTCCACTTTACATTTAATAATGTCCCAAGTCTCCCCTGTACATCTCCCCTATACACAGAATAATGCCCCTCACTGGATATATACTGACCCTTAATGTCCCCAAACTATTTAATGGGTCCAACACTGTATGATGGCCCCTAGATAGCATCCATACAGCATAATACACCAGATAGTCCTCAATATAGTATAATGCACCCCATAGGCAGCCTCTATATTATAATAAACCCCCATAGGCAGAGTCTATAATATAATGCACCACCATAGGCAGCCGCTATATTATAATGCACCCCATAAGCAACCTCTGTAGTATAATGCAGCCCCATATACAGCCTCTGTAGTATAATGCACCCACCATATACAGCCTCTGTAGTATAATGCACCCCCCATATACAGCCTCTGTAGTATAATGCACCCCCATTAAAAAAAAAAAAAAACAATACTCACCTCCCGGCTCCTGTGCTGCTCACTGTTCTCTCTCTCAGCGTCTGACAGCGGGCGCCGGCAGGTGATGTCATCGCGCCCGCTGTCAGATGCTGAGAGGGGGATTATGGGAGAGAAGGAGCGCTCGCTCCTTCTCTCTCTATGCGGTCAGCTGTATCGGCTGGATGCCGATACAGCTGACCCTCCGATGACGGGTGGGGGGCCCACTGCTGGCACCGGGCCCCCCCAACGCCTGTTCAGGCCCCATTGCTTCTGGGTGGCAGAGCAGGAAGATCGATTCTCCCTGCTCTGCCGCAGAATGTAACTGTATCGGCGTGCTGTGCACGCCGATACAGTTACTGTAGCGTAGCTCCGGGTGGGCCCCCTCAGAGCACGGGGCCCGGGGCCACCGCCCCTCTGCCCCGCGACCTTTCCTTTCAAATCAGGGCCCACCATGCAGGAGCTGGGGCCCACCGGAGGTTTCTCCGGTGGCTCAGTCCGACCCTGCTTGCCAGCCTGATAATACCAGGCCACAGCAGTCTGCTTATCTTTGCTGGTTAACAAAAATAGGGGATCCCCTCGAAAAAAATTTGGCGTGGGGTCCCCCCTATTTTTGTTAACCAGCCAGATGAAGCAGACTGCTGAGGCCTGGTTTTTCAGGCTGTTAAGGAGCCAAGATCCATGGACCTTGCCAGCCTGATAATACCAGGCCACAGCAGTCTGCATATCTTGGCTGGTTAACAAAAATAGGGGATCCCCTCGAAAAAAATTTGGCGTGGGGTCCCCCTATTTTTGTTAACCAGCCAGATGAAGCAGACTGCTGAGGCCTGGTTTTTCAGGCTGTTAAGGAGCCAAGATCCATGGACCTTGCCAGCCTGATAATACCAGGCCACAGCAGTCTGCATATCTTGGCTGGTTAACAAAAATAGGGGATCCCCTCGAAAAATATTTGGCGTGGGGTCCCCCTATTTTTGTTAACCAGCCAGATGAAGCAGACTGCTAAGGCCTGGTTTTTCAGGCTGGTAAGGATCCAATATCCATGGACCTTGCCAGCCTGATAATACCAGGCCACAGCAGTCTGCTTAGCTTGGCTGGTTAACAAAAATAGGGGATCCCCTCGAAAAAAAAACGGCGTAGGTGTCCCCCTATTTTTGTTAACCAGCTAAGTAAAATGCAGACTGCTGCGGCCTGGTATTAAAAGACTGTCAAGGCCCATGGATTTTGGCCCTCAACAGCCTGATAATACCAGGCTACAGCAGCCCCACATTTGGCGCATCAAAAGATGTGCCAATTGTGGCACTTTACCCGGCTCTTCCCACTGCCCTGTAGCGGTGGCAAGTGGGGTAATAAGGGGTTAATGTCACCGTTGATTGCACGGTGACAATAAGCCCGGTTAATAATGGATAGGCGTCAATAAGACACCGATCCATTATTAATCCCAAAGTTTTTAAATGTATAAAAAAAAGACAAAGCAAGAAAAAAGTCTTTTAATGAAATAAAAGAGACAACACAGTTTTCATTTCTTTTATTATACTCTCATTCCTGCGACGCCATCGATCTCCTGTAAAAAAAAGGAAAAAAACAAACCAACAGTATACCACCTGTCCGACGCAGTCCATAGTAACGACAGTCCCACGACGATCCAGCTCTGCTACATCGCAATGACAGGCAGAGCCTGTCATCGCGACGCAGCACAGCTGATTACCTGCTTCCCCGGTGGTGACGTCATCGGACTGACTGCTTTACGGCCGGGATTACCCAGCAGTCACTGCAGTTATCGCGAGAAACTGCATGTGACCGCCGGGGAAAGATGATGGCGGCCATCAAGCAGTCCAGGCCGTGACCGCCGGAGATCTTCTGCCAGGTAAGTGCCGCTGACTCCTGACAGACCCGACCGACGGACACTGACAGTGACAGTGACAATTCCGATTCCGGTATCCGATAAGACGACAATATCGGGACTCGGAATCGAAAGTCCGATACAGCTAATATCGGCCGATACCCGATACTTGCGGTATCGTATCGCTCAACACTAGTGATGAGGCTTTGTAAGTTGTCCCGGTAGCGAGGGTCTAGGAGGGTGGACACCCAATAATCAGACGTGGTGAGAATGTGGGCGATGCGGCGGTCGTTTCTCAGGCACTGCAGCATGAAATCAACCTTGTACTGCAGACTCCCAACTGGCCAAGAAACGCTGTCCCCTGCAAGAGGCGTCATCTCTGCCTGCTCTGCATCACCCCACCCTCGCTATACATACTGACTAGAGCGTTGTGTACCTCCCTCTGGAGCAATGTCTTCCTCCTCCATTGACTCCTCCTCATCCTCCTCACAAAGTGAGCCCTGCTCAGCCCTTTGTGAGGAACCATGTTGCGCTGACTGTCCAGAAGGTGATGGAATTTGTGACTCCTCATCCTCCACCTCTTCCAAAACCTCATCCCTTAGTGCTTGCATTGTTTTTTTGAAGCAGGCAGATAAGGGGGACAGTCAGGCTGACTAGTGCATCATCTGCACTCGCCATCCGCGTTGACTCATCAAACGCACGGAAAACGTGGCAGATGTCCTTCATAGAGTCCTTCGCCAGTCCTTACACTGGCTGCCCATTCATTATAGTATCCAATTCAAAGTACTGGTTGTCACCACAAAGCTCTCCACAGTGCAGCACCCCCCTACATCTCCTCCCTCATTTCTATCTATCGACCTAACCGACTGCTGCGCTCTGCAAACGACCTTCGACTAACCTCTGCACTAATCCGTACCTCCACTCCCGAATACAAGACTTCTCCCGTGCTGCGCCAATCCTCTGGAATGCTCTACCCCAAGAAATTAGGACTATCTGCAATTAGCATGGTTTCAGGCGCTCCCTCAAAAGACATTTGTTCAGAGCGGCCTATCACAGTCACTAATCAAAGTCATTCTATGTGTAAGTCTGTGTGTGTAGCCCATTCACTATCTCCATCCATCCATCACTCCCTCAAAATGGCTGGACCATCATTGTAAATACACCATTGTATATAAACACCTGTACTTTGTATCTCCCCATCTCATTGTAGATTGTATGCTGTCACGAGCAGGGGCGGCTTATATTGCTTTAATTATATGTATTGTTAACGTTGTTTCTTATGACTTGTGTTCTGAAACTGTTAAACTGTAAAGCGCTGCGGAATATGTTGGCGCTATATAAATAAAGATTATTATTATTATTATTATAGAGGCCCAGTCAGTAGTGGTGAAGTGTGAACGGCGCAAATTGCGAGTTGATTGCGCCTGATGCAGCTGATACTCCATTACTGGTGGCTGCTGCTCACACAACCGCTCCAACATATGTAACGTCGAATTCCACCTGGTGGGTACGTGACATATGATGCGATGTTCAGGAAGGCGAAATCGGCGTTGAAGAGCTGCAATCAGCAATCTGGCCATGCTGGAACGTCGCAAGTGAGCGCACTCTAGGCGGACCTTGTGCAGCAGTGCATCATGATCCGGATAGTCCCTCAAAAAACTCTGCACGACCAAGTTGAGCACATGTGACAGACATGGTATGTGAGTGAGGTTGCCAAGGCCCAGAGCTGCCACCAGATTTCGGTCATTGTCACACACTACCAAGCCTGTCTGGAGATTCGCTGCCAAAAACCACACGTCGCTCTCCTGCTTGATGGCATTCCAGAGCTCCTGCGCTGTGTGGCTTCGATTCCACATGGAAATTAATTTCAGGACGGCCTGTTGACGTTTGGACACGGCTGTGCTCATATCGCTCGCAACAGGTAAGCGTTCACGGGTCCATGTGGAGGTAGACCGTGACGGCTCCTGCAGCGATGATTCTGAGGAACTGGAGTAGGAGGTGGAGTCAATGTGTACAGACTTGATTCCTGCAATCCTTGGAGTTGGCAGAACACGTACAGCGCCACTCGCAAGATCAGTACCCGGCTCCACAACATTGACCCAATGGGCAGTGAGGGAAAGTTATCGTCCCTGGCCATGGGTGTTAGAACCCTCTTGTTAGGTTTTGTTTCAGTTTGATGGTCACATGAACTTTTTTCCCTATTTTGTCTGGCTCCGCCCTTCTGGCTTTGCTTGACTTCATTGTATTATCTACTGTTAAGCTAGCCGGGTGCTTAGGTGCCTTACTCAGTCAGTTTTGCTTGATCTTCGGATCTCAAAGTATTTTGTTTTCTGTTAAATTATCCCTGCTACAATTTCTGTTAGGAGGTGTCCACCTTTTCTCCCAGTCCCTAGATCTTGTAGGGATTCCTCCATCGCAACTATAGGTCTTCGTTCAGACTGGCTGAGGACCTTAGCGGGTCTGGTCGCAGGATCAGGTTCCCCGTTACATCGTAGGGATTCAGCTTAGATCTATTGTAGGGACAGAATTCCCTTCTTTCCTTAGTGCTTGTAGCAGATCATAACAATGGGTACTGGTCCACGCATCGGTCGTCAGGTGAACCTTGCTACTGAGGGCGTTTACTAGCGCATGTTTAATTTTTCCCTCAACATGCTTTTGCAGACCAGGGACGGCTTGCCTGCTGAAATGAAATCGGCTTGGCACATTGTATTGTGGGACTGACAATGATATTAAGTTACGGAAACTGTCAGTCTCCACCAGCCTGAATGACAGCATTTCAAGGGACAGGAGTTTTGCAATGCCAGCATTCAGAGCCTGTGCTCGTGGATGGTTTGCGGAGTATGGCCGTCTTTTATCCCATGCCTGTGCTACCGATGGCTGTTTTGTGGCCTGGAAGTGTGAGGATGACAGGGAACTTGCTGCTGTGTGTGGAATAACACTTTGTCTCTGGACAACAGTGACCGAGGTTCTTCCATGGCGATCCTGTGAGGAAGCAGAACCAGCTGTGTGTGAGCTCGATGAAGAGGCTTCAACACAACCTGAAGATGTAGGTGCTGCTGTAGGTTGGCCTTCATCTCCAGTGTGTCTTTGTAACTCAACTACGTGCTTTGTCCGCACATGTTTCCACATATTAGTGGTATTGAGGTTACTGACACTTTTACCTCTTTTTACTTTTTGATTACACAGTTTGCATTTGACATAGCAAATATCATCTGCAAGTGTGTCAAAAAAGGACCACGCAGTGCAAGTCCTGGGAGCGCATGTTTTGACTTTTGGAAGACAACTGCTCCGAACAGGTGGCAAAATGGAGGCTACAGGCAACCGAGTCTACAGCCTAACTCTCCCTCCTGTTTGTACCGTTGGGGCAATGTCTTCCTCTATCTTCATTCTATCACTAACCACTTCTCTAGGCCTCTCACAGCTTTCAACCTCTGAGACACACAAGGATGGTAACACCCTTGACCTGGTCTTTGTCCGCCTCTGTTCAATCTACCACCTAAATAACTCACCGCTTCCACTGTCTGACCACAACATTCTCTCCTTCACGCTCACAAATCCTCCACCACCCCAGCGCACTCCTACCTACCACACATTCAGAAATCTACAAGCCATTAACCCTCAGACACTTTCAGATTCCCTACACTCATCACTGTCCCCAATCTCCTCTTTTTCCTGTCCTGATCTGGCTGTTCATCACTACAATGACACTCTTAGAAGCACCCTTGACCAAGTAGCGCCGCTCACCCTCAGAACTTCCAAACACACAGTAAAACAGCCCTGGATCACATTGCAAACTCAACTTCTTCAGCGATGCTCTAGGAGTGCTGAACGCCTTTGGAGAAAAACACGCACACCACAAGACTTCATCCACTTTAAATTCATGTTAAGAACTTATAATGCTGCCCTTCACCTCGCCAAACAAACCTACTTCACCACCCTGATCTCCTCACTAGCCAACAACCCCAAGAAAATGTTTGACACTTTTCACTCCCTCCTCAGGCCAAAAGCACAAGCCCCTATCACAAACATTTGTGCTGACGACCTGGCCTCCAATTTTATATAAAAAATATATACTATCCGTCAGGAAATCTGCTCTCAACCACCAAGGGCTGTGACTCCCATCCCACCCTGCTGTTCCCCTGGCTAACTTTCCACATTTGATCCCATCACAGAAGAAGAAGTCTCCAGAGTCCAGACTCCTCTCTTCCTCTCGTCCGACTACATGCACTGCCGACCCCATTCCCTCACATCTCCGCCAGTCTCTCTCTCCAGTTGTCACAACTCACCTAAATAAAATCTTTAATCTCTCACTCTCCTCTGGCATTTTCCCATCTGCCTTCAAACACTCCATCATTACTCCACTACAAAATAAACCCGCTCTCGACCCTTCCTGCACAAACAAATACAGACCGGTCTCCAATCTCCCCTTCATCTGTAAACTTTTGGAGCGCCTAGTCTTCTCCCGCCTCACCCGTTACCTCTCCAATCACTCCCTCCTAGACCTTTCACAGTCCAGCTTACGCCCCCTACATTCGCCAAAAACTGCCGTCATCTAAGTGAGCAATGACCTTCTTACAGCAAAAAGTAACGGTGACCACTCTTTGCTCATTCTTCTCGACCTTTCTGCAGCTTTCGACACGGTTGACCACCGTCTCCTACTGTCTAGGCTCCACTCACTAGGTATTAAGGACACTGTTCTCTCCTGGTTCTCCTCCTATCTTTCTGACCGCTCCTTCAGTGTTTTGTTCTCTGGCTCCACGTTATCTTCTCTTCCTCTCACTGTCGGTGTACCCCAGGGCTCAGTCCTTGGCCCCCTTCTCTTCTCTCTCTACACAGCCCCAATTGGACAGACCATCAGCAGATTTGGCTTTCAGTACCATCTTTATGCTGATGACACACAACTATACACGTCATCCCCCGACCTCACCCCGCTGTACTACAGAACGCCACCGACTGTCTGTCCGCAGTCTCCAACATCATGTCCGCTCTCTATCTGAAACTCAACCTCTCAAAAACTGAACTTCTTCTGCTCCCGCCGTCTACTAAACTCCCTAAATTTGACATATCCCTCTCCGTGGGCGGCACCATAATAACACCCGGCAGCAGGCTCGCTGTCTGGGTGTTATGTTTGACACCAATCTCTCCTTCACCTCCCATATACAATCTCTTGCCCGCTCTTGCCGCCTACACCTAAAGAACATCTCTAGAATCTGCCCTTTTCGCACCATGGAAACAACAAAAACCCTCACTGTAGCATTGATCCACTCACGCCTGGACTACTGCAACGCTCTATTACTTGGCCTCCCCATTACTCGACTATCCCCTCTCCAGTCCATCCTTAATGCAGCAGCCAGGGTAATCCATCTGGCTAATCGGTACTCGAACGCGTCCGCTCTTCGCCAGTCCTTACACTGGCTGCCCATTCATTATAGTATCCAATTCAAAGTACTGGTTCTCAGCCACAAAGCTATCCACAGTGCAGCACCCCCCTACATCTCCTCCCTCATTTCTATCTATCGGTCTAACCGACTGCTGCGCTCTGCAAACGACTTTCGACTAACCTCTGCACTAATCCGTAACTCACACTCCCGACTCCAAGACTTCTCCCGCGCTGCGCCAATCCTCTGGAATGCTCTACCCAAGAAATTCGGACTATCCACAATTTGCATGGTTTCAGGCGCTCCCTCAAAACACATTTGTTCAGAGCGGCCTATCACATTCACTAATCAAAGTCATTCTATGTATTCTTTGTAAGTGTGTGTGTGTGTGTCTAGCCTATTCACTATCCCCATCCCTCACTCCCTTAAGATGGCTGGACCATCATTGTAAATGCACCATTGTATATAAACACCTATACTTTGTAACTCCCCCACCTCATTGTAGATTGTAAGCTGTCACGAGCAGGGGCGACTTATTTTGCTTTAATTATTGTATTGTTAACGTTGTTACTTATGACTTGTGTTCTGAAACTGCTAAACTGTAAAGCGCTGCGGAATATGATGGCGCTATGTAAATAAATAGTATTATTATTATTATTCCTCTGAGCTGCTCCCACCACCTTCCTGTTCCTCACGCCATGTTGGGTCTTGGACCTCATCATCTCCACACCTGCTGCTGTTGGGTGGTCTGGCCAGCACCATGCTCAACAGAAACTGGCACCTGAGTCTCATCATCATCAGATGCGTTCTGCGGTGTGCTGACCATCGGCACTGTCTCACCCGCCTCTTCAGATTCAGAGAGACACAGCTGTTGTGCATCACTGCATACTCCCTCTTCTTCACATTCCAGAATGCTGCTTGGCTGGGCCCCTGTTTGCAAGCCAACAGATTCTGAGAACAGAAGCTGACACTCAGCTGGCTCCTGTACAGAACTCTCTGACTGCCTGGGCAATTTGGCAGGCGGTGAAGAGACAGATGGTTGCTCAACAGTGCTGTGGTCCTGAGAGGAGGTGGAAGCAATTGAAGTCGATGCATTGGCTGCCATCCAACCAACAACGGCTTCAATTTGTTCTTCCCGCAGCAGGGGGGTACGCCGACCTCCTACAAAAGTGCGCATAAAGGAACACTGCACACAACTGTTCACTAGGTGTGAAAGGCCCCTTTGTGTACTTCTATAGTGTTTGCAACCAATGCATTGCCTGGAAGTGCTGTTAGCACAGTCAACACTTGCTCCTGTGTTACTGGGGTTCAGTAATGTCAGCTGTTCCCCTGCTGTGTGTACGGCAAAAAGTCCTGCTGCCTCCACCCTGTTCTCTTCTCATCCGTGGGCTCCAACACCGCCAGTTGTTGCTTGGAAGTACTTGGCACGGGTACTGACTCCTGCCCAGCCTGGTTACAGCACGACAGCTGTTTACTGGCAGTGTCAATGTCAATTAGCCTCCAATAAGTTGTCCTGTCGTGTTGCATTCTGGTTAGCCGACTATATGGTGCCTGCAGTTTAGGTCATTCCTATGTGTGCTGTGGGATATGTAAATAAAGGCTGTTTCCGTTGTGACAATAGGACAAGCACCCACTGTAGGACTGTGTGATTCGGTAACTGCGGACGGCTTGCGGACTGTCAACTTACATTTTCATGGGTGCCTTCTGCTACCCATTCGGGTTCCAGTACCGTCAACTGGTTCTCCGCAGTGCCTTTGGCCTAGGTGCCTCCATCTCGGTATCTGAGTTCCAGCAACGTCTGCTGGTCCTTGGTAGTGCTTTGGAGCACAGGTACCTCCTGCTTAGTAACCGTGTCCCAGTAACGTCAGCTGGTCCTCGGTTGTGCCATTGGCTCTTTACCTTCTGCTGCCCCTCCGGGTTCCAGCACAGTCAGCTGTTCCTCATTACTTGCATTGGCTCTTGTACCTTCTGCTACCCGTCCGGGTTCCAGTACCGTCAACTGGTTCTCCGCAGTGCCTTTGGCCTAGGTGCCTCCATCTCGGTATCCGAGTTCCAGCAACGTCTGCTGGTCCTTGGTAGTGCTTTGGAGCACAGGTACCTCCTGCTTAGTAACCGTGTCCCAGTAACGTCAGCTGGTCCTCGGTTGTGCCATTGGCTCTTTTCCTTCTGCTGACCCTCCGTGTTCCAGCACAGTCAGCTGGTCCTCGTTACTTCCATTGTCTCTTGTACCATCTGATACCCGTCCGGGTTCCAGTAACGTCAGCTGGTTCTCGGAAGTTAGTCAGCCTTCTTGTACCTTCAGCTACATTTACAAATTGAATATTTTTTAAATGTTTTGTTGGGTAATCACTATGGATCTCCAACAATGAAGACGACGACCCTGATGACCACCCCGAAGAAGATGACGACCACAAGGACGACGAGCATGAAGCCAACCAGCCTGAACACCATCACAAAGAAGAAATAAAAGATTACCCAGAAGAATATCACCAACAGGACAAAGAAGGTTAAGACAAACTACAAGATACAGAACAAGAGACAGAAGAACAATAAGCAGAAGATGAAAAAGTATAAGAACATGAAGTATAAGACCAAAATGAAGAGCAAAATATATGCTCTAAATTATAAGCAGAAGAAGACTAAGCAGTGTATGGGGGTGAGTCCATTCCTCCTCGTGGTGCCCCTGGAAAATGCCTGCTGCTGCAGGCTAAACTGAACACGGACAAATACTGTTGTAATTTAAATCTTTTGTGACAACAAGAACGCAAGGATGAAAAATTCATACTTTTGCAGATTACAAGTACAGGAATCTCTGTCACAAATAAGAATATGATGAAGATGAAGTAGAATATGAAGAAGAATAATAGTTTAATAAGAACAATATGAGTAATGTTAACAAAAAGATGAATAGCAATAAGTTTAAGAAGAAGATAAAGAAGGTGAAGATGAAGAATAATTTGATGAAAAAGATGATGCTGCTGAAGATTATGAAGGAGAAAGTGTGTCAAAAGTTAAAAAGGTGAAGAGCATGGAAGTTGTGAAACATACATATTTGCCAAAATAGAAAAAAGGTTAACAACATTGTCAATTTGTTAGTCAATGCGAACATCTTTACAAAAAAAAATATTAATGCTATTCCATTTGATTGGGTTAAATATCTATGCCTTTAATGTCTCCTCAACCTCCCCCAATACATTCTACATTACTCTTTGTTGTGTTCCTTCATGTACAATTAACCAACAAGGCAAGAATGGGCTTTTTTTAATTCCGATATTTTTTTCCCATAGACTTACATTGGATTTCCGGTATCGGTATCGGGTATCGCCGATATTTCTTGTGTATCGGCGATACCATTCCGATCCGATAATTTTGGATATCGGAAAGTATCGCTCAACTCTAGTCATCAGTTGACACAACTGCCTCTTCCCCTGTGTGATGTGGTTTCCAATCCCCTGTCCAAAACATTGGTGCAGATCCCTCATGTCCTGCACCTATCATTGCACATTCTAACTTACAATCATCAGGCAATTCCAAATCTTTGCCCCAGCTGTAGAGCAAAAGAGGCAAGAGGGTGAAAAAGCACAATGGCCGGTCCCTAGCCAGTATGTCTGCTGCTACTGCCCACTGTGTTGATGAACCGAGCACACCAAAGCCAGCTCAAAGAAGCTCTCTGGCATAGCATTTCTTCAGGAAATATGCTGATGACAAAAGATGGGTGGTTTGCACTCTGTGCTATCAAAGCCTGAAGGAAGGCAAAAATGTTCTGAACCTGAGCAATACCTGCATTATGACACATCTGAATTCAAGGAACGAGCTCACCAGTCCCACCAACCGACAGTCTGGATCACATGATTCTCACCCTGATCCTCCTTCCTCCCACCATGTTGAATCCCAGGAGACTAGTCATCAGACACTAGGACACTCTGTGGAGCTCTTTATAACAACATATCTTGATTGTGGCCTCTCAACCTGCATAGTCTAAAAGAAACAGGAAGGGGACTTGTTGTTTAGTGATGCACAAAACTTAGAGCAGCCATGGCCACAAGAAGATGATGCTGGGGAACGTCACATTTTGGCTAAGGAGGAAGATGATGATGAGACACAGTTGCCGCTAAGTCTTGTTGTTGTTAAGTCACAACGTCAGGAGGACTAGGATGCCAGGGTTGAAGATGAGGTGGTGGATGACGAAGTCACAGACTCATCCTGGGAAGATGGAATGCAGAATGAAACCAGCAGTGCTGAAGGGGAGAGATCAGCAACACCGAAACAGACAGGAAGATTCAGTGGGGTGACCACAGAGAGAAAGTGGGCAACTGTTCTGCAGAGCAACGGTGGTCCTAAATTTCTCCATCAAAGAGTTAGGTGTTCCCCAGTCTGAGACTTTTTAAAAAAAGTTCTGAGACCAACAAAAAGTCCATTTAATACCTGTGCAAAGATCAGCAGGAGACTGATCACTAAGAAACTAACCACCACCAGCATGATCAGGCACATGTCATCTAAGTAACCTACTCGGTGGATTGAACACCAGGTTCCACCGTTGATGCAATCAATTGACACCACTGCCTCTTCCCCTATGTGAGGTGGTTCTTAATCCCCGGTCCAAAACATTGGTGCAGATGCCTCCTGCCCTGCACCTATACTTGCATATTCTGACTTATCATCATCAGGCAATTCCAAATATTTGTACCAGAACAGCATTCAGCTGTCCATACCTCAGGCCTTGGAATGAAATAGAAAGTTTTCAGTCAACCACCCACAGGCCCAAAGGCTAAACAAGTACATTTCAGGCGGCTTCCTGTGGAAATGCTGCGGTTTCGGATTGTTGACACAAAGCATTTCCGCCGACTCATGGCAGCAGCCATCCATCGGTACACAGTCCCTAACCACCAATTTTTTTTCTTGGTGTGGGGTCCCCGCCTTGTACCAGCACATGTCCAGGAACATCACCCTTACCCTTACCAACGCACTTACTGTGATTGTCCACTTAATAACTGACCCTTGGACAAGTGCTTGTGGCCAGGGACACTACATTTCCTGGACAGCATACTGGTTGAACGCTGTTGAGTATGGGGTTGTGTTACACCCTGGAACAGCACACGCACTCCTGATGACAAGTATTGCTGGCCCTACTTTGATCAGGGTTCTTTCACCTCCAACAGCAGTTCCTGCACCGTCTCCAGCTCCTCCTGATTCTCCATCTACAATATACTATCTCAGAGTACAGGGTGGGCCATTCATATGGATACACCTAAATAAAATGGGAATGGTTGGTGATATCAACTTCCTATTTGTGGCAAATTAGTGCATGGGAGGAGGAAAACTTTTCAAGATGAGTGGTGACCATGGTGGCCATTTTGAAGTTGGCCATTTTGGATCCAACTTTATTTTTTCCAATGGGAAAAGGGTCATGTGACACATCAAACTTATTGAGAATTTCACAAGAAAAACAATGGTGTACTTGGTTTTAAAGTAACTTTATTCTTTCATTAGTTATTTACAAGTTTATGACCACTTATAAAATGTGTTCAAAGTGCTGCCCATTGTGTTGGATTGTCAATGCAAACCTCTTCCCCCACTTTTGACACTCTGATAGCAACACCACAAAAGAAATGCTAGCACATGCTTCCAATATCTGTTGTTTCAAATGCTGCACATCTCGTATCTAAAGGCAATTATCCATGCTGTGAAGAAACGAGATGTGCAGCATCTGAAACAACAGATACTGGAAGCTTGTGCTAGCATTCCTTCTGCGGTGTTGCTATCAGTATGTCAAGAGTGGGAGAAGAGGGCTGCATTGACAATCCAACACAATGGGCAGCACTTTGAACACATTTTATAAGTGGTCATAAACTTGTAAATAACTTATGAAAGAATAAAGTTACGATAAAACCAGGCACACCATTATTTTTCTTGTGAAATTCTCAATAAGTTTGATGTGTCACATGACCCTCTTCCCATTGGAAAAAATAAAGTTGGATCCAATATGGCTGACTTCAAAATGGCCACCATGGTCACCACCCATCTTGAAAAGTTTTTTCCCTCCTATATACTAATGTGCCACAAACAGGAAGTTGATATCACCAACCATTCCCATTTTATTTAGGTTTATCCATGAGTATGGTCAGAGTGCCCAACGTCCACAGATGGGGATTGTGCTCACAGCCCAACACCGTGCAGGACGCTTGCCACAGAACACCAGGATTGGCAAATTCGCCACTGGGGCCCTGTGCTCTTCACAGATGAAAGCAGGTTCACACTGAGCACATGTGACAGATGTCACAGAGTCTGGAGACACTTTGGAGAGCAATCTGCTGCCTGCAACTTCCTTCAGCATTACCGATTTGGCAGTGGGTCAGTAATAGTGTGGGGTGGCATTTCTTTGGAGGGCCGCACAGCCCTCCATGTGCTCGCCAAAAGTAGCCTGACTGCCATTAGGTACCGAGATGAGATCAGCAGACCCCTTGTTAGTGTCTGGCCACAGATTCTCAATTGAATTAAGGTGTGGGCTTTGACTAGGCTACTCCAAAACATTTGCAGGGTTCCCTTTAAACCACTCCAGTACTGCATTAATAGTATGCTTTGGGAAATTGTCTTGTTTGGATGTGAGCCTTCATCCCAGTCTTAAATCACTAACAGACTGAAACAAGTTTTGCTAAAGAGTGTTCCTGAATTTTGCACCATCCATCTTCCCCTACACTCTGACCAGTTTCCCTGTCACTGCTGCTGAAAACCATCTTCACATCATGATGCTGCCAATCCCATGTTTCACTGTGGGGATGGTGTTCTTGGGGTGAGAAGCTGTGTTGGTTTGTCACCAGAATTAGCGTTTTTTTTTTTTTGTCCAAAAAGTTACATTTTGGTCTCATTTGACCACAGCACCTTCCCCCAAACATTTGGGGTGTCTCCAAAATGTCTTCTGGCTAATTCAAAATGATCCTTACAATTTTTGTGTGTAGGTAAAGCTTTTTTCTTCCCACTCTTCCATAAGGGCCACTTTTATGGAGTGTACGGCTTATTGTGGTTGTATGGACAGGCACTCCAATTTCTGCATGGGAACTCTGCAGCTCCTTCAAGGTTACCTTAGGTCTCTGTGCTGCCTCTCTGATTAATTCCCTCCTTGCCTGTGGTGAGAGTTTTGGTGGATAGCCCTCTCTTGGCAAGTTTGTTGGCAATGTTCTTTGATGGTCATTGAGTTGGTGGTTCTTTAGGGGATCATCAGAGATTGGGATTCTTTTTATAACCCAACCCTGACTTTTACATCTCAGAAAATTTGTCCCTGACTTGTTTAGAGATCTCCTTGGTCTTCATGGTGTTGTTTGGTTAGTGGTGCCTCTTACTTAATAATGTTGCAGCTTCTGTGGCCTTTCAGAAAAGGCAGACAGACAGACCATGTGAAACTTAGATTGCACAGGTGGACTTCCTTTCACTAAGTGTGTGACTTATGAAGGTAAACGCTTTCACCAGAAGTTTTTAGGGGCTTCATAGCAAAAGGGGTGAACGCATATGGACATGCAAATTTTTTTCTTATTTGATAGTATAAATTTAATTATTGCCTATATTTTTCTCACATCACTTCACCAACTTAGACTATTTAGTGCTGATGCATCATACACAAATCGGATTAAAAAAATATTTAAACACAGGTTGTAGTATAACAAAATTGGTAAAAAGCCATGGAGAGAATACTTTTTCAAGCCTCTGTACCTCTTCCACCAAGCCTACAACCGGCAGTAACCCTCTACTCCCACTTTATGTATCTTCACCTATTCCTTGTAGACTGTGATTCCTTGCAGGCAGTGTCCTCTCTGCTCCTGTACCAGTTGGTCACTTGTATTGTTCATGATTATTGCACTTGTTTTTATTATGTATACCCCTTTTCATATGTAAAGCATCAAGGAATAATATAGCTATAATAATAATTATTAGTATTTCAGCTCCAATTTTAAACAATAAAAAAGCTTTTTTGTGATCCTGAAATTTTTTTTTTTTAAATTTTAAGGTAGACTAAGAAATAAAAATGAAGGCTGCAATATTTCAAGTACTGAAATTTTTTGCTCTAGCCATCAAGGAGTAAAACATTTGTCAGAAAATGGTTAACGCTTAACACATATCTTCTTTAGGTCAGGTTCACAGTTAGCAAATCAATAAGAAAACTTGGATGTTTATTGGAAAAGCTTAGCTGTAGAGGGCTATCTTGTAACAAATGCTGTTTTAAATGGGTTCTTTGAAGGTCACTGACAACCTTAAGAGTTTCTGAAATTATGATTCTGAAATGTTGACATAAAAACTGGGATCTGTACTCACCTTGCCCTTTAATCCAGACTGTGTAGATGGTCAGCGAAATATAGTTTTTACAGCTACAGTAAGAATAACCCAAAAGAATTTAAACAATTAACACTAAGTTTTCATATATTGAATCAATAGGTAAAACAATCTGTAACATAGAGCAGATTCTATATGTTTAGAAGCAGTTTATAAAAGTTATCCACAATAACTTTGATATCAAATAATATGGTGAATATTTAATGTTTACTGTAGATTTACTGTTATTGAAGTAACTGTATGTACCATAGGCTATTGCCTTTTTCATATTATTAAGTAGTTCCCCTACAAAAAAAACAATGAATAACTGATAGAGATGAATTTGGAATGGAATTATGACCCATACAACAACTATGCCTTTATGTTTTATTGTTCAGTTTACCACTGGTTTATTCTCCTACTTATTTGTATTGTGGAATATTTATTTTTTTGTGAGGGAAAGCACAAAGGCCTTGAAAGCTATTGATTCACTGTTGATAAGCTGGAGTGGCTAAATTAAATCACGCATAGCTTTTAGGCTGTGTGCGCACACAATGAGTTTCCTGTGTTCTTTGTGCCTCAATTTTAAGAAACCATGTGTTCAGAAGAAACCTGAAATAAAATGCATTGCAAATGCTATAGGTGTAGATACAAATTTCACCTTTTGCAACATATAATATGCCCAAATGAGGTAGTCATGGGCGAGCTTCGGTCCCCACTCGCTTTGGCATCCTGCAGACAATTGTGGGTCGTGGCTGGGTGTTAGTGTTGTGAGGGCCTTGTGCCCGTGCAGGCCGCTGGTAGCTGATGATATTGGCTGGTCAGGACCATGAGTTCCACAGATTAACAAAGGAAACCTCTGTTCAAACATGGGAATTTTATTGAAGTTGATGAGGGTTATATAGAAGGGATAGCTAGTACACAGTCTTAAGCACTTTTCACTCCCAGTAAGAAGCTTTTTCACTGGCATCATCCTTCCACTGTAGTTTGCTCCAGGGCTGGTATAGCACACAGCTTTGTTCTACTTTGTCACAGCCTAGCTTGTCACCCTAGTAGAGTTTAGCGATCTTCTCTACACCCGCTCAGGGGCTCCGTGTCCTATTGCTACGGATACCCTGGAACTACCGCTCAGGACCCTCACTAGTCCCACAGTCTCAGTCCTCTTTTGGTCCGTATCTTCGACGTTTATCAAGGTCAGGGTTTCTCATGATGCATCGTCCTATCCAAGGATCCCTTTAAAGTAGAAGGCCACTCTGCCTCTTCTGTCAGTTTCTAGTCACGCTGCCTCATCGTCTCGTCGTCTCCTTTACTGTAGTTCACCCACACGGCAGCTCTGCACACTGTTGGTTCAGACTCTAACTCTACTTTCACTAACTTCAGGACGCAGGTCCCTTGTCCTAACGCTAAGCCCTCCCCTGTGTCTGTTGTAGGGGAAACCCGTCCCCCTACATTCTATGCAAACACTAACTTATGTCCTAAGTCCTAACCTATGTCTTTCATGCATCACATCACTATGAATTATTATTCCTTACATTAGCACATTACATAGGCAAATATCTTACACTTCACATAATATAAGATGTACACAAGACACAGGACATTTCTTAGATTACACATCACATTTCATACAGCGGTGATTTCTTCAAGGGGGAGCAGGGCAATATGTCAATCTCCGTACAAACATAAATGTGTGGCTTCCTCTCTCTCTGTCACTGCTGCAGTATATCTGCTGTGGGATTCCCATGGAGGAGATGATTATTAATAGTCTTAGGAGACTGTATTGTGAAATATTTGTATAACTTTACTATACCTCTGTACACCCCTGATTTTATAATGAATCTGAGAGAAATGTACATTGGTTGATAACAGTTTTCTCTGCCAGCAGAATCACTATGAAGAACAAATACTTTTATAATGCTGTGCCATTAAATGAAACTATGGAATGAGAGGGTACTTATTTTTCCATAATATAAAAACCACGTTATATGCCAATTAACTTGGCTGTGTACAAACCTTCAAAATTGATATGTTTCCCGGGTTTTCCAAGTTTTCAGTTACCATAGATAGTGGAAGTAAATGATTTGTCAGACAATGTTAATAAGATTGGTTATTTGTATTAATGCAGAAAAAAGCAATTAAGACATACTGTATAGATGGGCAGAGTACAGGGTGGGCCACTTATATGGATACACCTGAATAAAATGGGAATGGTTGGTGATACCAACTTCCTGTTTGTGGCACCTGAGTATATGGGAGTGGGAAAACTTTTCAAGATGGGTGGTGACCATGGTGGCCATTTTGAAGTCGGCCATTTTGGATCCAACTTTATTTTTTCCTATGGGAAGAGGGTCATGTGACACATCAAACTTATTGAGAATTTCACAAGAAAAATAATGGTGTTCCTGGTTTTATCGTAACTTTATTCTTTCATAAGTTATTTACAAGTTTATGACCACTTATAAAATGTGTTCAAAGTGCTGCCCATTGTGTTAGATTGTCAATGCAACCCTCTTCTCCCAACACCGCAGAAGAAATGCTAGCACAGGCTTCCAGTATCCGTTGTTTCAGATGCTGCACATCTCGTATCTTCACAGCATAGACAATTGCCTTCAGATACTAGATGTGCAGTATCTGAAACAACGGATACTAGAAGCCTGTGCTAGCATTTCTTCTGCAGTGTTGCTATCTGTGTGTCAAGAGTGGGAGAAGAGGGTTGCATTTACCATCCGACACAATGGGCAGCACTTTGAACACATTTTATAAATGGTCATAAACTTATAAATAACTCATGAAAGAATAAAGTTATGTTAAAACCAAGTACACCATTGTTTTTCTTGTGCAATTCCCAATAAGTCTGATGTGTCACATGACCCTCTTCCCATTGAAAAAAATAAAGTTGGATCCAAAATGAACGACTTCAAAATGGCTGCCATGGTCACCACCCATCTTGAAAAGTTTTCCTCCTCCTATATACTAATGTGCCACAAACAGGAAGGTGATATCACCAACCATTCCAATTTTATTTAGGTGTATCCATATAAATGGCCGACCCTGTAGAGATGAAAAAACTGAACCTGAAAAATGATGACAAAAATTTGATTCTTTAAGATTGTTTTTATTCCTATACTATGAGGCTTGATTTCTAACTTTAGAAAAATACTCTGGCTCAGCAGGGTGAGCACTTATGTTGTTAAGCTTAATGTTAATGTTTTTTTGGAATACATAATTTATTTTTAGTTTTTTTTATTCCTTAGTTTCCATTGTAGTATAACTATTACAGTTTTCCTACCAATAATATAATGCTATGACTATGTGACAAAAACTATCACTGCCACTAACTGATATAATAAAAATGTAAGAATTGTGATGTTAAAAAGTATATAGATTAGATTGCTCCTAGGCTTGTCAGTTACACAGAGCTCAGATTACTGCCTTTTTTGGTGCCAACATTCTTTGAATTTAACAGTTTAATTCTGAAGAATAAAACTTCAAGCTGCAGTCTTTGTTGAACTGAAGGTGCATTTTACATAGTGGAAATCAGTTCTTTACAAGAAAAGCGGCAAGCACAGTGTTATGGAAAGAGTTTAATAATGAGCAAGGAATTGTCTCAACCTAGTTTTGTAGCCTTGGGGAAGACAGTTCTACCTCTAAAAGAATGCCCAAGATATTTTAAGATAAGAGTTTTTACTTTTAAAAGTAGTTGTAAATTTCAGCAAAAATAATATGCACTGCAAAAAATGGCATAACAATTTCATTTTTCCTTTTCTCTTGCCACCAGTAAACTGAGTTAAAGAGGTACAGTGACATGTAAAAATTTTGGCACCCCTGGTCAAAATTACTGTTTATTGTGGACAATTCATTTAATCTTCAACTTGATTATCTCTGAAAGATCTAAAGTTAAAGATGACATATTTCCTTTGCATTTTAGGCAAAATATATTTATAAGAAAAACAAAAATGGGCCTATGTAAAAGTTTGGGCGCCATGCATGCTTAATACCTGGTATCACCCCCATTTGAATGAATCACAGCTTGCAAACACTTTTGAAGTCATCCAAGAGTCTTTCAATTCTTGTTTGATGGATTTTCATCCATTCCTCTTTGGAAAATGTATCCGTTTCGGAGAGATTCTGGGTCGTCTTGCATGCACTGCTATTTTGAGGTCTAGCCACAGATTTTCAATGATGTCCAGATGAGGGGACTGTGAGGGCCATTGTAAAAACTTCAGGTTGAGCCTTTTGAGGTAGTCTATTGTGGATATTGTCATGTTTTCAGGATCATTGTCCATTTGTAGAAACCATCATCTTTTCAACTTCAGTATTTTTACAGATGGTGTTTGTCACAATGTTACTGTCTTAAGTAAGTTTGAGAGGCCTAAAACTGTCCCTGGAACTGGGACCCTAACTATCTCTGTCCCAGGGGTACTCTTGAAGGTAGAGAGGTCTGGGTCGCCGACCTTACTATGCTCCTGTTAGTCCCTCATCTGTCCCTTCCCCCACCCCATGAGGCAAGGGACAGAAATGTAAGGGAAACAAGACACAAAAAGAGACAGGGGTAACTTAAAACCATAGAATCATAGAATGGTAGAGTTGGAAGGGACCTCCTGGGCCATCTAGTCCAACCCCCTGCTCAAAGCAGGATTCTCTAAATCATCCCAGACAGATGTCTGTCCAGCCTCTGTTTGAAGACTTCCATTGAAGGAGAACTTACCACCTCTCGTGGCAGCCTGTTCCACTCCTTGATCACCCTAACTGTCAAAAAGTTTTTTCTAATATCTAATCTGTGTCTCCTCCCATTCAGTTTCATCCATTGCTTCTAGTCTTTCCTTGTGCAAATGAGAATAAAGATGATCCTTCTACAATGTGACAGCCCTTGAGATATTTGTAGACAGCTATTAAGTCTCCTCTCAGTCTTCTTTTTTGCAAGCTAAACATTCCCAAATCCTGCAACCGTTCCTCATAGGACATGGTTTGCAGACCGGTCACCATTCTGGTGGCTCTTCTTTGAACTTGCTCCAGTTTGTTGATGTCTTTTTTAAAATGTGGTGTCCAAAACTGTACACAGTATTCCAGATGAGGTCTGACCAAAGAGGAGTAGAGGGCAATAATGACCTCACGTGATCTAGACTGTATGCTTCTGTTGATACATCCTAGAATTGTATTTCCCTTTTTTGCTGCTGCATCACACTGTTGACTCATGTTCAGTCTGTGATCAATTAGTATACCCAAGTCTTTTTCACATGTGCTGTTACTTAGCCCTATTCCTCCCATTTTGTATATGCTGTTTTCATTTTTATTGCCCAGATGTAGTACTTTGCATTTTTCCCTGTTAAAAACCATTCTGTTAGTTGCTGCCAACTGCTCCAGTTTATTTATATCTTTTTGAATCCTCTCTCTCTCTTCTCTAGTATTAGCTACCCCTCCTAGCTTTGTGTCATCAGCAAATTTGATCAGTTTACCCTCAATTACTTCATCTAAATCATTGATAAAGATGTTGAATAATACAGGGCCCAAAACAGAGCCTTGTGGTACCCCACTTGAGACATTCTTCCAACTGGATGTGCAGCCATTTACGACCACTCTTTGAGTCCGATCACTAAGCCAGTTATGAATCCACCTAACAGTTGCCTTGTCCATTCCATACTTAGTCATTTTTTCAATAAGGATTGTGTGAGATACTTTGTCAAATGCTTTGCTGAAGTCAAGATATAATATATCTACAGCATTTCCCTGATCCACCCAGTCAGTGATTCTGTCATAGAAGGAAATTAAGTTAGTCTGACATGACTTATTAGTTACAAACCCATGCTGACCCTGTTTAATCACTTCATTCTTATGCAGGTACTTACATACATGCTCTTTAATAATTTGTTCAAAGATCTTTCCTGGTATAGAAGTCAGACTCACCGGCCTGTAGTTCCCTGGGTCCACCTTCTTCCCCTTTTTGAAGATAGGAACAACATTTGCTCTTCTCCAGTCTTCTGGGACTTCTCCTGTTCTCCAAGAATTTTCAAAGATTATGGACAGTGGTTCAAGAATTTCTTCTGCTATCTCCTTCAGTATTCTGGGGTGTAATTCATCTGGACCTGAAGACTTGAATTCATTTAGGTTAGCTAAGTGTTTCCTCACTGTCTTTCTGTTTATAGATATCCTGGATTCTTCTATTCCTTTAATAGGACAGTGAAGATCAGTTGATGTTACATTTCCTTTCTGAGAGAAAACAGATGCAAAATAGGAATTTAAAAGTTCAGCCTTCTCAACATCCTTTCTTACCATTTCATCATTTTCATCCTGTAAAAATCCTATAGCATCTTTGACTTTTTTTTTACTTTTGACGTATCCCCAAAATCCTTTTTTGTTGCTTTTGACATCTCTTGCAAGCCTTAATTCATTGTTAGCTTTAGATAATCTGATTTGTGCCCTGCAGGTTCTGCAGATGGCATTATATTCTTCTTTAGATATGCCTCCCACTTTCCATTTGATAAACATTTCTTTCTTCCTTTTTAGCATGTGTTTAAGTTCTGTGTTCATCCATCCTGGTTTCCTTAAATGCTTCCCATTCTTCCCTCTTTTCGGAATTGTTAACGATTGTGCTTTGAGAATCTCATTTTTCAAGATGTCCCATCCTTCCTGGACATTTTTGTCCTTAAGGATATCCTGCCATTGGATCCCTCCAATTCTCTTTCTGAGTCCCTTAAAATCTGCCTTTCTGAAATCTAACCTTGACGTCAATGGTGTCCTTTCCATTGTTCTGTCCTTGTATTCTTACCCAAACAGTTTCCACAGAACTACCAGTCTCTGAAGCATCAATCTCTGTGCAGATATACGCTTTTCTAACATACAATGCGACACCTCCCCCTCGTTTATCAAGTCTGTTTCTTGCAAATAAGTTGTATCCTTCTAGCCTTGTATTCCAATCATGTGTATCGTCCCACCAAGTCTCAGTGATTCCAATGACATCATATTTCTTCTCTTGCGTTAGTAGTTCCAATTCTCCTTGTTTGTTGCCCATGCTTTGTGCATTTGTATAAAAACATTTTAGTTTGTGATTGGTTTCTCTTCCTCCAATATTTTTATTATTTAGATTGTTTTGTCTTCGTTCTTCCTTTCCACTTCTAATAGCCGAGTTCTCAATAGCATTTGTCAGGTGCATGACTTTTTCTGTCTTTTTGCTTCCCTTCCCACATTGTTCTAGTTTAAAGCTCTCCTGATGAGTGTAGCAAGGCTACTTCCAAATACATGTTTTCCAGTCTTCGTAAGGTGCACCCCATCTCTAGCAAGTAGTCCATCGTATAGGTAGTTCACTCCGTGATCCAGAAATCCAAATCCTTGCTGACGGCACCATCGACGTAGCCAGTTGTTCACCTGCAGAATCTTATTCCACCTCCTTGTTCCATGGCCATCCACTGGGAGGATGGATGAGAAGACCACCTGCGCACCCAGTTCTTTCACTTTCTTGCCTAAGTTTTCAAAGTCACTGCAGATGGTTTCCAGGTCACTTCTTGTGGTGTCATTTGTCCCCACGTGTATTAGCAGGAATGCGTAGTCATCTTTAGGTCTGAAGATTCCTGATATCCTGTCAGACACATCAATAATTTTTGCACCTGGAAGACAGCACATTTCTCTTGAGGTTATATCCGGTCTGCAGATAGCAGCCTCTGTTCCTCTCAACAGGGAATCCCCAATGACCACAACTCTCCGTTTCTTCTTCACAACATTTTTCTTTCTCCATTCAGGAGGACTCTGAGGCTTGCAAGGTTGTTCTTTGTGGGCAAAGTCTTATCCTGATGTATTTCTTCATCATTCTCCTGTCTGAGAGCCTGGTACTGGTTCCTCATCAAAAATAGGGAGGAAGGTAGGGAAAGGAAAGAATAATCAAACCTAATAAGACTAAGCACAAAGAGATAAATTCTCATGAAACTACTGCACACAGAACTCTCCAATAACTACAACCATCTCCAATTACGCAGATCAACATTTTCCAGGAAGAAAATTCTTTTACTGGCAAGGAAGAAGCGTCCAGAGTATATATAGCGAGATTAGATGATGTCAGCTGCTGCAGCTGGGAGAATCCATCTGTATGTTCCCAGTCAGCATGGAAAGAAACCTCAACTCTTTCATTACTGATGGTAAGGAAATCCATTTAAAATAGGACACGAATCATACTGTCTCCAAAGAGGAATTATGATTCATTACCCTTTGTGACCTTCTAACTCCAGGTCTCCCAGGGGAATGTGACACTCCTCGTGACAGTACCCCCACTTCTATGTGAGTCCTCTGGACCATCGGGACCATGTTTATTCAGATGGGCTGCATGGAAAGACCAAATTACTTTGCTTGCATTAGCCTTTGATGCTGGAACACACATCCTCTCCTCAGGACCATATCACTTCTAGTGCACAAAATATTGCAAAGAGCAGCAAACCATAAGGGAATCTACAATTTTTGCCACCTGTAACTCCAAATTTCCATCAAAAATAGTGGCCGTGGCAAGTGTGACAGTTCCACAGGCGCTACTTTTTTGTGCAATGACCTGTTGAAAATGTGGATTTTGAAAGTTAGAGCAAGCTCAAGATGAAAATCCAAAGGGTTAATTACGGCGACCACCTTGTAAGGACCTATGGACCTAGGATCTAAATTCCACAAAGGAATTTTCAGTTTAGTATTTCTGGTAGGCAGCCATAACAAAACATTCGCAGGTCGGACCTTAAAACTGTTTCTTATTCGCCAATACGTTTGTATCTGTACAATGCGTGATTTTAAAGTTGTTCTGAACACCTTGGCATACAGATGAGAGTGATGAGGAAAATTGTTCATCTTGAGGAAACCTTGAAGACCCATCTTTACTTAAGGTACTGAACAGTGAATAGATGTGATATGCACCAAAACATGGCGACTTACCAGTGGACTCACTGCAACAATTGTTTAAACAAATAAAGCTAATGGTAGAAAAGATGACCATTCCTCCTGACTATCTGAAAAAAATACCTGAGGTATGTCTCCAAACTTTGGTTTAGATGTTCAGTCTGACCGTTAGTTTGAGGATGGAAAAAAGGAGAAAAGGAAAGATGAATCACCAGACGAGAACAAAATTTCCTTCAGAAATTACATACAAACTGGGTCCCCCAATCTTATACCATATTGAAGCGAACCCCGTGAAACTTCACGATCTCGGTGACAAACACCTGAGCCAGGGTCTTAGCATTAGGGAGTGCAGGTAAAGCCATTTTACTAAACCTATCCATCACAACTAAGATAACAGTTTTATCAAAAGGAGAGGAAGAGCCATAATAAAATCCATGAATAAATGTCTCCATGGCCGGTCAAGTATGGTTAATGGTAGAAGAGTTCCAGATGGATGAGAATGCGGGGTGTTCTAACATGCACACACATTACAGGAAGACACAGTCAACTACATCCCACTGCAACCTTGGCTACCAAAAATGACGAGAAAGGAGGTCGAAGGTTGCTTTACTACCTGAATGACAGCGAAAGCCAAGCTATGATGCATCTGTAAAACTTTGAGATGCAGATGCAATGGTACAAATAGTTTCCATGAAAGACAAGCAAGGGCATCCCCATGAGCCTTCAATACCTCTCCTTCCAGCTCAAAAGACATGGCGGAAATGACCACCCCTTCTTGAAAAATAGGGACATAGTCATCCGAACTACCACTCCCAAGAAAACTCAGAGATAAAGCATTTGCTTTGACATTCTTAACCCCAGGATGCTGAGTGACAAAAGTAAACCTGGTAGAAAACATAAAGCATCCAGCTTGTCTAGGATTAAGATGTTTAGCGGATTCGAGGTATAACAGATTTTTATAATCAGTAATGACAATGACAGGGTGAACTGCCCCCTCCTAAAAGTGACGCCACTCCTCAAAAACCAATTTGTTATCCAAATGTACTATATTGCCCACATCATAATTCCTCTCGATCAACGATAATTTTTTAGAGAAAAAGGCACATGGATGCCACTTGCCAGGAAACGACCCTAGAGACAAGACAGCCCTGACCCCCACCTCAGATGCATCAACCTCAACAATAAATGGCTGGGAAACATCAGGTTGAATGAGTACAGAATCAGTGGAAAAGCACTTCTTCAAAGAATAAAATGCCTAATGGTCGCAGCCTGACCACCTCGGGAAGTCTGTAACTTTCTTTGTCATATCAGAGAGTGGTTTGAAAATCAACAAAAAGTTTTGGATAAACTTTTGATAATAGTTAGCAAACCCCAAAAAGCATTGCAACTAGAGTTGAGCGAAACAGGTCGGTCAGATTCAAAAAAGACCGACTTTCGCCAAAGTCAGGTGCTCGCTGAGCGAAACACGACCATAGCGTGAGGTCGGCTATGCGTTCGGCGACCCGAGCGCCAAAGTCGGTATTCCCATAATGCTTGAAGTGCCTTTTCTCAGCCAATGAGCAAGAACGCAGACTGTGGGCAATGCAATGGCATGGGCAGCGGCCAGCACCATCTTAGAGAAGGGCATTGCAGTGATTAGCTTGCTTTGTGTAGCACACTGTAGCGCTATAGCTTGCAAACACGAAATATGAAAAATGAATTGCATCACTGCCTTAGAAATATGAAAAATTGAGAAGTCTTAGCGCATAAGATGGCCAAATTATGTGTGCCTGATAGCCACGTCAGGTGCTCGCTGAGCGAAACACGACCATAGCGTGAGGTCGGCTATGCGTTCGGCGACCCGAGCGCCAAAGTCGGTATTCCCATAATGCTTGAAGTGCCTTTTCTCAGCCAATGAGCAAGAACGCAGACTGTGGGCAATGCAATGGCATGGGCAGCGGCCAGCACCATCTTAGAGAAGGGCATTGTAGTGATTAGCTTGCTTTGTGTAGCACACTGTAGCGCTATAGCTTGCAAACACGAAATATGAAAAATGAATTGCATCACTGCCTTAGAAATATGAAAAATTGAGAAGTCTTAGAGCATAAGATGGCCAAATTATGTGTGCCTGATAGCCACGTCAAGGCTCTTCTCGTATATCAGGTCCTAACTAATGCCAATCCTCGCTTAGAAAAGTCTGTCTGCATGGGAACATATGAATCCTCTCTTAAGACTAAAATCTACATCTCTGTGGAGGGGTAATGAACCTGGTGTAATTAAAAAGCCTGTGACCAACAGGTGGAGTGCTCAGGTAGAAGGTAAATGATTTGTATTATATATATACGAGAAGAGCCTTGACGTGGCTATCAGGCACACATAATTTGGCCATCTTATGCGCTAAGACTTCTCAATTTTTCATATTTCTAAGGCAGTGATGCAATTCATTTTTCATATTTCGTGTTTGCAAGCTATAGCGCTACAGTGTGCTACCCTTTTTTCATTGTATGTACATGAGTTGGTGACTCTGGGTTTAGCACCTGTTCACACTGGATCTATGTTTGGATGTGCCGGTCAGTTTTTTTGATATGTATTCATTTACCTTCTACCTGAGCACTCCACCTGTTGGTCACAGGCTTTTTAATTACACTAGGTTCATTACCCCTCCACAGAGATGTAGATTTTAGTCTTAAGAGAGGATTCATATGTTTCCATGCAGACAGACTTTTCTAAGCGAGGATTGGCATTAGTTAGGACCTGATATACGAGAAGAACCTTGACGTGGCTATCAGGCACACATAATTTGGCCATCTTATGCGCTAAGACTTCTCAATTTTTCATATTTCTAAGGCAGTGATGCAATTCATTTTTCATATTTCGTGTTTGCAAGCTATAGCGCTACAGTGTGCTACCCTTTTTTCTTGTATGTGCATGAATTGGTGACTCTGGGTTTAGCACCTGTTCACACTGGATCTATGTTTGGATGTGCCGGTCAGTTTTTTTGATATACAGTAGCTTGCTTTGTGTGGCGTCACAGTGCCCATAAACGCTCTCACCACCGATGCCATTTTACTTCTGCCGATCTTAGTGTAGGGAGAGGTTGCTGGCGCTGGTTCTCAGTATGGAGAGTTTTAGGCAGTAAAAAAAATAATAATTCTGTGCTTGTGCTGATAGCGATTAGCTGTACAGTTAGTGTGCAGTGACAGGGGAGGAATTGCTTGTGTGGAGCAGCAGAGCTGATTATTAGGCTGCCTGCCAGTGAGAGGGGAGGAATTTATTGTGTGCAGCAGCAGAGCTGATTATTATGCTGCCTGCCAGTGACAGGAGAGGAATTGCTTGTGTGGAGCAGCAGAGCCGATTATTAGGCTGCTGTTTGCCAGTGAGAGGGGAGGAATTTATTGTGTGGAGCAGCAGAGCTGATTATTAGGCTGCTTGCCAGTGACAGTGGAGGAATTTCTTTTGCTGTGTGTACACTGCTGTGCAGAGTGCTTTTTAACACAGCACCTACACAAAACTAATACTTTAATTTTTTTCTGCACAGTTACTGAGCGTTCATTTTTCCCACACCGTATAGAGCTGTATGCTCCTCACACTACCGTGTACCGGCTGGTATCACGGACAAATACATGCTGACTATCTGTGTGTGACTCCGGAAATATATACGGAGATTTCAATTTTCCCCAAAACTGTATACAGCTGGTATCTTCTGATACAGTACTGTTTTTCTGCCTTGTGTATTACGGCCAAATCCATACTGAGAGAAAGTCTGTGTGTTACTCCTCAAATATATACGGAGATTTAAAATTACCCCAACACTGTATACAGCTGTACGCTACTGATGCAGTACACTTTTTCTGCTTTTCATATTGTGGTGTAATACTTATTGAGAATGTGAGCGTGTGTGTTACTCCTGAAATATACACAGAGATTTCAAATTACCCCAACACTGTATACAGCTGTACGTTACTGATACAGTACATTTTTTCTGCTTTTCATATTGTGGTGTAATCCATACTGAGCCTGTGAGCGTGTGTGCTACTCCTGAAATATATACGGAGATTTAAAATTACCCCAGCACTGTATACGGCTGTATGCTTCTGATACAGTACACTTTTTTGCTTTTTATATTCTGGTGTAATCCATACTGAGCCTGTGAGAGTCTGTGTCTGTTACTCCGCAAATATAAACGGAGTTTAACATTTTTCACCTTCACCGTATACAGCTGTACGCTTCTGATACAGTACCATATATCTGCTGGTATTTTGGGTACATTTTCAGAAACATGAGGAAGTATGGTGGAAGAGGCCACGGACTTGGGCGTGTGAGGCCACCTGGTACTGATGGTGGTGGTGGTGCATCTGCTGGTAGTGCCAAAAGCACAATAGCACTTAAGGCTGGAGGTGTTGAGCCTGCGTCATCGTCTAGCTCCAGAAGGCCTGGAAGGCTACCTTTTCTGTGACTACATAAACTGCTATTAAAGCCGGAGCATCAGGAACAGGTTTTGGCTTACATTGTCAAAACAGCCTCCAGCTCTATCGCCTCCTCATCTGAAGTTTCAAAAACTCCAAGCACTGAGTCGTCAGTGCAGGCTTCTGGTCAGGAACAACCCCTTTCCTTGTGTCCTTCACCCCACCAAAAGGGAAGGATGCGACAGGCCACACTTCAGATTACTCCATGGAGCTCTTTTCACATACCATGCCTGGGTTATCAAGTCAAATCCAGAATTCCCCAGTCCAACATGAATCTGACATGGAGTGCACTGATGCACAGCCACTGCTATATGATTATGCTGGTACATTCAACCAGAGCACCACATTGCCCTCACAGTCTACTGAGCCAGAATATGACCCTGATGAAACTCAGGTGCCCCTTCCTGACACACTATACCACCTTACATGGTGACACAGAGGAAGGTGCAGATGAAATTGGAGAGGAGGTGATGGATGACGCAGTTGTTGACCCTGATTGGCATCCAGTGGAGAAAAGGGTGCCACTGGCAATAGCTCAGAAACGGAGGAGGATCCGCAGCAGGTATCGACATTGCAGCTGGGGTTATCTGGCAGGCCCGTAGCAGTCCAAAAAGGTATTAAAAAAACAAAAAGAGTTGCAGGACAGCTTGGCCAGACTGTCAAATTAGCACAGCATGCAAGCCCCGAAAATGTATGCCATAGTAGGAAGAGTGCAGTGTGGCACTTTTTTGACCAAAATCCTATTGATGAAGCAAAGGTTATCTGCAAGAAGAGTGGAAGGACCTTTAGCCGAGGGAAAAATCTCTGAAATTTGAATAACAGTTGCATGCTTAGACATTTAATGAACATGCACTTGCAAGCATGGATGGACTTCAAAACCTCAGATAGCACATGTGCACCTGCTCCGACTGAAGGTAGCCAGCAACACTCCATCGCTTCCCCCACTGTAAGCCCACCGGTTGGCACACCACCAGCAAGAAATGTTGAGGTGTCGTCGCAAGGCCAAAACAGTCTGTGAATCACAATGTTTATGCAAGGAAAGACTGCATGTAGGCCATCACCACCACCACCACCATCACCAACCCCCTCTCAGTCCGTCATGTCCACCGATAGTTCCACCATATGCAGCTCTCAAGTCCAGCTCACCCTACCTGGCAAAACTCAGACACATACCTTGCCTGGCTCACACCTTGAACCTGGTGGTGAAGTGCTTCTTAAATAATTATCCGGAGTTAACAGCCCTGCTCCATAAAGTGTGAAGAGTGTGCTCACACACCCGCCGCTCACCCGTTGACTCCAGTCGTATGCAGTGGCTGCAGCGATCGCTCCACCTCCTCAAGCACCGCCTAATCATAGACGTTGCAACAAGGTGGAACTCCACCATGCACATGGTTGAGAGGCTGTGCAAACAGAGGCAGGCTGTAATGCATTTATGGGAGGATACACGGGCAGGCAGTTTGAGGGCAGACATGCAGTTGTCGGGTGTGCAGTGGTCAAAGCTGAAAAACCTCTGTAAATTCCTTCAGTGTTTTGAAGTATGCACACGGCTGGTAAGCGCAGACGAAGCCATCATAAGCATTAGCAGCCCATTAAGCGTCTGCTCATGCAAACTTTGACGCACATTAAGGATCAAGCGTCTGCAGCGGAGGAGGAAGAGGAGGAAGAGGAAAGCCTTGATGACATTCAGCCATTGTCTGCTCAGGGAACTGTCCTGGGAAAGGTGGAGGAAAAAGAGGAAGAGGAGGAGGAGGATGAGGGGGATGATTATTTTGGTGAGGAAGATGCTTCTAAGGGGGCAAAAGAAAGTGTTGGCTTGCCAGTTCTGGTCCAGGCTTTGTGCGTGACTGGAGGGATGTGGCTTTGGCAGAAAGTGCTCCTCCACCCACCACTGGCAGTGCATCACTGACACCTGGAACATTGGCCCACATGTGTGATTATGCCTTGCGGATCCTAAAAAGTGACCCCCGCCTTGCCAAAATTATGAAGGATGACGACTACTGGTTGGCCAGCATCCTCGATCCACGCTATAAAGGCAAATTACAGAACATCATGCCACAGGAGATCCTAGAGCTAATATTGGCGAACAAACAAGCAACTCTGGTAAACCGTTTGTTAGAGACATTCCCAAGCAAACAGCAGGGGTGCAGGTTCTACCACGAGCCGTACTGGGCCAAATGGAAGAGGTGTTCGTGGTGCACACAGCCGAAGTGGCGTTGGTAACAGGGGTTTCATGACCATGTTGTGGACTGATTTTTCCAGGACAGCTCACACGCCGCGTAATAGTGAATCTATAGCAACAGACAGGAGACAGCAGTTGTCAACTATGGTTAAAAATTACTTCTCCTCCCCTATCAATGTTCTCCCTCACCGGTCATTCTCCTTTGACTATTGGGCCTGTAAACTGGACACCTGGCCTGAATTGGTACAATATGCCTTACATGAGCTCGCTTGCACTGCTGGTAGTGTGCTATCAGAAAGAGTCTTCAGTGCTGCTGGATCAATCCTGACAGAAAGAAGGACCCGTCTGTCGACGCAAAATGTTGGTGATCTAACCTTCATTAAAATGAACCATGCATGGGTTGCAAAGGATTTTGTCCCACCTTCCCCTGATGACACATAGGTTGCCAGCAAAATGGCTTGCTTTGTCCTCCTCTTCCTCGTACTTCTCCAATTCCTCCATTGCAGCTGCTTTACGTCCATTATACAACTCAACATATGCCATTTTTGCCACCTCCTTATCTGGGCTGCCCCCCCACCTCCACCCCCGAACTTTTTATATTCTGGTGTGATCCATACTGAGCCTGTGAGAGCCTGTGTCTGACTCTGGCAAAATATTAGGAGATTTTCCATTTCCCCAACCCTGTATACAGCTGTCCGCTTGTAATCCATTACCCTTTTTCTAGTTTTTATATTCTGGTGTGATCAATACTGAGCCTGTGAGAGCCAGTGTCTGACTCTGGCAAAATATACAGAGATTTTCTATTTCCCCATCCCTGTATACAGCTGTCCGCTTGTAATCCATTACCCTTTTTCTAGTTTTTATATTCTGGTGTGATCAATACTGAGCCTGTGAGAGCCAGTGTCTGACTCTGGCAAAATATACGGAAATTTACAATTTCCCCAAACCTGTTTACAGCTGTCCGCTTGTAATACATTACCCTTTTTCTAGTTTTTATATTCTGGTGTGATCAATACTGAGCCTGTGAGAGCCAGTGTCTGACTCTGGCAAAATATACGGAGATTTTCAATTTCCCCAACCCTGCATTCAGCTGTCTGCTTGTAATACATCACCGTTTTTCTAGTTTTTATATTCTGGTGTGATCAATACTGAGCCTGTGAGAGCCAGTGTTTGACTCTGGCAAAATATACGGAGATTTTCTATTTCCCCAAACCTGTATACAGCTGTCCGCTTGTAATCCATTACTCTTTTTCTAGTTTTTATATTCTGGTGTGATCAATACTGAGTCTGTGAGAGCCAGTGTCTGACTCTGGCAAAATATACGGAGATTTACAATTTCCCCAACCCTGTATACAGCTGTCTGCTTGTTATGCATTACCCTTTTTCTAGTTTTTATATTCTGATCTAATCCATACTGAGCCTGTGAACGTCTGTCTGTTACTCTGGAAATATATACGGAGATTTAAAAATTATGCCAACACTGTATACAGCTGTACGCTTGTAATACATTACCCTTTTTCTATTTTTTATATTCTGGTGTAATCCATACTGAGCCTGAGAGCGTCTGTGTGTGACTCCTGAAATATATACGGAGATTTACAATTATCCCTAGACTGTTTACAGCTGTACGCTTATGATAGAGTAACTTATATCTGCTGGTATTTTGAGTACGTTTTCACAAAAATGAGGAAGTATGGTGGAAGAGGCCGTGGACGTGGGCATGGGGGGCCAGCTGGTACTGATGGTGGTGGTGGTGCATCTGCTGGAAGTGCCATAAGCAGAATAGCACCTAAGGCAGGAGGTGTACTTCTTCTATATTATTGTGTAATCCATACTGAGCCTGAGAGCTTCAGTGTCTTCCTCCAATAAATATATACGGAGATTTAGAATATTTTCACTATACAGAAGCTCGCTTGCCCTGCTGGTAGTTCGCTAACAGAAAGAGTCTTCTGGCTCAAGAAGGCCTGGAAGGCTCCCTTTACTGGGAGTATGTAAACTGCTTTTAAAGCCGGAGCATCAGGAACAGGTTTTGGCTTACATTGCTGAAACAGCCTCCAGCTCTATCACTTCCTATTATGAATTTTCAAAAAATTCAAGCACTGAGTAGTCAGTGCAGACTCCTGGTCAGGAACAACCCCTTTCCTTGTGTGCTTCACCTCCACTAAAAGTGAAAGATGCGGCAGCCCACACTTCAGATTACTTCATGGAGCTCTTTTCACATACCATGCCTCGGTTATCAAGTCAAATCCTGAATTCCCCAGTCCAACATTAATCAGAGATGGAGTGCACTGATGCACAGCCACTGCTAGATGATTCCGCTGGTACATTCACCCAGAGCACTACATTTCCCTCGCAGTAAACTGAGCCAGAATGTGACCCTGATGAATCTCAGGTGCCCCTTCCTGCATACTATACCACCTTACATGGTTACACAGAGGAAGGTGCAGATGAAATTGAAGAGGAGGTGATGGATGACCCAGTTGTTCACCCGGATTGGCATCCAGTGGGGAAAGAGGGATGTTGTGAATGGGTTTGAGATGAGTTCTGAGCAGAGGCTCCCTCTGGTGGTTACAAGCGGTACTAGTGAGGATTGTGAGGACTGGGAATCAGGTGTTACTGACTGGTCTTATATAAGGGAGTCATTTTCCCATCAGGGTTGCCGGTGATCAATTGTTCTGGTCTGAATCCTTCTTTCCAGTTTCCCTTGTAGCCTGCTGTGTCGTGTCTGCATCTCCTGCTATCAGATAAGACAATTTCCTCTTTTGTGTTTTTGCTATATTTTTGCATTTTGTCCTGCACTTCTGTGGGGGCCTTCAGGGTCCCCTCCGGGGGCTTTTGCCCTCTCAGTTTAGTCCAGCCACTGTGTTTTGTACTTTTGCTTTTTCCAGTTTTTTTTCAGTGGCTGCTGTTTTGATTTTGTTACACCAGAGAACTAATTTAGGTGGTAGAGGTCGTGTGATCTCAGGTGATTTTGAAATTAGTAGAGTTGGTGTTTTTCAGGGTTTTCTGAGATTGCAGTAAGTACCCTTCCTGTCCTTTTCTATTTAGATAGTTTGGGCCCCAGCGTTTGCTCATACTATTTTCTTTCTGTGTCTGTATTTCCTCTTGTCTAACCGCCATTACATGTTTGGGGGCTTTCTATTATCTTTGGGGTTCTGCTCCGGGGCAGATAGCTTTCCTATTTCTATCTTTAGGTGTAGTTAGTTTCTCAGGCTGTGACGAGGCGTCTAGGACCAACGTAGGAACGCTCCACGGCTGCCTCTAGTTGCGGTGGTTAGTCAGGGTACTGCAATCTCATAGATTCCAACTTCTCTGGTGTATTTCCTTTTTTACCTGCACTCCTCAGCTACCGTAACATAACAGTATCACCGGCCATAAAAATTGTATGGTACTCACAGAAGGGAAAAAATATTTTGAAGGAAGAAAAGTTGTCAGAGATATTTTTCTGTTTGTTGCATTTTTTTTTTTTTTTTTTCCCTCTGTATCTCTGGGTGCTGGGGAGGATCTTTTCTCCCAATGGAGTTTGCACAGTTGTCTGGCCGTGTGGATCAGCTTGCCACTGAGGTTCAGAGTATTGCTGCATATCTTGCTAGGTTGCCTGTTGTGGAACCTAGGATCCCATGCCAGATTTGTTTTTAGGGGATCGAGCTAAGTTTCAGAATTTCAAAAATAATTGTAAATTGTTTTTTGCCTTAAAATCTAAGTCCTCAGGAAACGCAGCGCAGCAGGTTCAAATTATCATCTCTCTCCTGCGCGGCGATCCTCAGGATTGGGCTTTCTCCCTGATACCTGGGGATCCTGTTTTGAGTGATGTTGATGCATTTTTTCAGGCTTTGGGGTTATTGTACGATGAGCCTAATGTGACTGATCAAGCTGAAAAAGCCTTGTTGGCATTAAATCAGGGGCTTGATGACGCTGAGTTATACTGTCAGAGATTCCGTAGGTGGGCAGTCCTGACCAAATGGAATGACGACGCTTTGGCGGCCCTTTTTCGGAAGGGTCTGTCGGATAATGTAAAGGATGTTATGGTGGGATTCCCTGTCCCCTCTGGTCTCAATGATTCTATGTCATTAGCGATTCAAATTGAGAGACGTTTGCGTGAGCGGAGAAGTATGCGTGGAGTGGTGTTGCCTTGTGAGCCAGCTGCTGAGCCCATGCAGTGTGATGGAGTGGTGTCTGGGGCACAGCATCATGAGTTTCGAAAGCGCAATGGGTTTGTGTTTCTACTGTGGTGATGCCTCTCATGCTATTTCAGTCTGCCCTAAGCGGGGAAGACATTTTGCACGCTCAGTTGTCTTGGGTAGTGTTCAGACTAAGTTTTTAATAACTGTCACTCTGATATGCTCTCTGTCCTCATTTTCTGCTCAGGCTTTCGTTGATTCTGGAGCAGCTATTAACCTGATGGATTATGATTTTGCTAAACGTTGTGGGTTTCCCTTGATACCCTACAGAAGTCTATTCCTCTACTGGGGATCGATTCTACCCCTTTGGCTGAGAATAAACCCAGTTTTCTACTCAGGTGATAATGAGGGTTGAACCTGATCACCAGGAGTGCTGCAAATTTTTGGTTCTATATAATCTGCATGACATTATCGTGCTGGGTTTCCCTTGGTTACAGTCTCATAATCCTGTTTTGGATTGGAAATCTGTGTCTGTAACCAGTTGGGGCTGCCAATGTGTTAATACCAACACTCCTGTTTTTTCTGCCTTCCCCCAGGCTGAGGATGTTCCTGACTTTTTGTTTGATTTTTCTGATGTGTTTAGCGAAAGTAAATCTGCATCCTTACCTCCCCATAGGAGCTATGACTGCGCTATTGAATTAGTGCCAGGTAGTAAATTCCCTAAAGGTCGCCTTTTTAACTTGTCTGTACCTGAACATGACGCTATGCGGTCTTATATCAAGGAATCATTGGAGAAGGGTCATATCAGACCATCCTCTTCACCCTTAGGTGCCGGTTTTTTCTTTGTGGCCAAAAAAGATGGTTCATTAAGGCTGTGTATTGATTATCGTCTCTTGAACAATATTACTGTGAAATATCAATACCCGTTACCCTTGATTTCTGACCTGTTTTCCAGGGTGAAAAACGCTACTTGGTTTACCAAGCTTGACCTCAGGGGGGCGTATAACCTTATTCGCATTAAGCACGGGGATGAATGGAAGACGGCATTTAACACCCCTGAATGGTATTTTGAGTACCTTGTGATGCCCTTTGGGCTCACTAAAGCTCCTTCCGTCTTCCAGTCCTTCATGAATGACATTTTCAGGGATTTTGTGGACAAGTTTCTGATTGTTTATTTGGATGATATCTTGATTTTTTCTAATGACTGGGACTCTCATGTGAAACATGTTCGAACTGTATTCCAGATTTTGAGAGAGAATGCTCTGTATGTGAAGGGATCAAAGTGTCTTTTTGGCGTACAGAAGATCTCATTTCTGGGATTCATTTTGTCCCCATCTGTTATTGAAATGGACCCGGCCAAGGTTCAGGCCATCTGTGATTGGGTCCAACCTACTTCATTAAAGGCTCTTCAGAGATTTTTGGGTTTTGCCAATTTTTATCGTAAATTTATTGGTAATTTCTCGGTTATTGTTAAACCATTAACTGATTTGACCAGAAAGGGTTCTGATGTGGTGAATTGGCCTCCTGAGTCAGTCTCTGCGTTTCAGGAACTTAAGCAGAGATTCACTTCTGCTCCTGTTCTACGGCAGCCTGATGTTTCTCTGCCATTTCAGGTGGAGGTTGATGCCTCTGAAATTGGGGCAGGTGCCGTTTTGTCCCAAAAAGATCCAGAGACCTCTAAAAGTAACCCTTGTGCCTTTTTCTCTCGAAAATTTTCTCCTACTGAACGTAATTATGACGTGGGTAATCGGGAGTTATTGGCCATGAAGTGGGCTTTTGAAGAGTGGAGACATTGGCTGGAGGGAGCCAAACATCAGGTGGTGGTCCTTACGGACCATAAGAATCTGGTCTATCTGGAATCTGCCAAGCGACTCAATCCTAGACAGGCCAGGTGGGCCTTGTTTTTCACACGTTTTAATTTTGTGGTTTCCTTTCTTCCTGGCACTAAGAATGTTAAGGCGGATGCCCTCTCGAGGAGTTTCCTTGCGGACTCTCCTGAGCTATCTGATCCCTCTGTTATTTTGAAGGAGGGTGTAGTTCTTTCCGCCATCTCGCCCAATTTGAGACTTGCTCTGGAAGGGTGTCAGGAGGATAGGCCCGAGCGCTGCCCTGTTGGAAAATTGTTTGTCCCGGACCAATGGAAAAAGAGTGTGATGTCTGAGATTCATTGTTCCGCATTGGCTGGGCATCCCGGAATTTTTGGTACCAGAGACTTGGTTAGTCGGTCCTTTTGGTGGCCTACCTTGTCTCGCGATGTCAGGGAATTTGTGCAGTCCTGCGGGACTTGCTCTCGCTCCAAGCCTTGCTCTCGCTCTAGTGGTTTGTTGATGCCATTGCCTGTGCCCAAGAGACCATGGACCCATATCTCTATGGATTTCATTTCCGATCTTCCTGTTTCTCAAAGAATGACCACCATCTGGGTAATTTGTGATAGGTTTTCCAAAATGATACATCTTGTGCCATTACCTAAGTTGCCTTCCTCCTCTGAATTGCTGCCGTTGTTCCTTCAGCACATGGTTCGTTTACACGGCATTCCTGAGAACATTGTGTCTGACAGAGGAGTCCAGTTTGTTTCCAGATTTTGGAGGACCTTTTGTTCTAAACTGGGTGTTCAATTGTCTTTCTCCTCGGCATTTCATCCTCAGACCAATGGTCAAACTGAGAGAACAAACCAGACATTGGAGACTTATCTAAGATGCTTTGTGTCTGCTGATCAGGATGACTGGGTCTCTTTTTTGCCTTTGGCTGAGTTTGCTCTTAATAATAGGGCTAGCTCTGCCACTTTGATGTCTCCGTTTTTCTGTAATTCTGGGTTTCACCCTCGATTTTCTTCAGGACAGACGGAGGCTTCTGTCTGTCCAGGTGTTGACTCTGTTGTTGAGCGTATGCAGCAGATTTGGGACCAGGTAGTGGAGAGGTTGTCCCTCTCTCAGGAGAAGGCCCAGCGGTTTGCTAACCGGCATAGGACTGATGGTCCTCAGTTTAAAGTGGGGGACTTGGTCTGGTTGTCCTCAAAGAATATTCCTATGAGAGTAGCATCTCCTAAATTTAAGCCTAGGTTCATTGGAGCTTATAAGATCATGGAGATTATTAATCCTGTTTCTTTTCGTTTGCTTCTTCCAGGGACATTTAAGATCCATAACGTGTTCCACAAGTCCTTGTTGAAGAGGTTTGTTGAGCCAGTGGTTCCTGCTGCTGTGCCTCCTGACCCTGTTTTGGTTAAGGGCAATCTGGAGTATGTGGTTGAGAAAATATTGGATTCTCGTTTTTCTAGACGAAGACTCCAGTATTTGGTTAAATGGAGAGGTTATGGTCAGGAAGACAATTCTTGGGTGTTTGCTTCGGACATCCATGCTAGGAGACTTATCCGTGCGTATCATAGAACTCATCCTGACCGACCTGGTTGCTCAAATGAGGGTTCGGTGACCCCTCCTCAAGGGGGGGGTACTGTTGTGAATGGGTTTGAGATGAGTTCTGAGCAGAGGCTCCCTCTGGTGGTTACAAGCGGTACTAGTGAGGATTGTGAGGACTGGGAATCAGGTGTTACTGACTGGTCTTATATAAGGGAGTCATTTTCCCATCAGGGTTGCCGGTGATCAATTGTTCTGGTCTGAATCCTTCTTTCCAGTTTCCCTTGTAGCCTGCTGTGTCGTGTCTGCATCTCCTGCTATCAGATAAGACAATTTCCTCTTTTGTGTTTTTGCTATATTTTTGCATTTTGTCCTGCACTTCTGTGGGGGCCTTCAGGGTCCCCTCCGGGGGCTTTTGCCCTCTCAGTTTAGTCCAGCCACTGTGTTTTGTACTTTTGCTTTTTCCAGTTTTTTTTCAGTGGCTGCTGTTTTGATTTTGTTACACCAGAGAACTAATTTAGGTGGTAGAGGTCGTGTGATCTCAGGTGATTTTGAAATTAGTAGAGTTGGTGTTTTTCAGGGTTTTCTGAGATTGCAGTAAGTACCCTTCCTGTCCTTTTCTATTTAGATAGTTTGGGCCCCAGCGTTTGCTCATACTATTTTCTTTCTGTGTCTGTATTTCCTCTTGTCTAACCGCCATTACATGTTTGGGGGCTTTCTATTATCTTTGGGGTTCTGCTCCGGGGCAGATAGCTTTCCTATTTCTATCTTTAGGTGTAGTTAGTTTCTCAGGCTGTGACGAGGCGTCTAGGACCAACGTAGGAACGCTCCACGGCTGCCTCTAGTTGCGGTGGTTAGTCAGGGTACTGCAATCTCATAGATTCCAACTTCTCTGGTGTATTTCCTTTTTTACCTGCACTCCTCAGCTACCGTAACATAACAGAGGGAGAAACTGGCAATAGCTCAGAAGAGGAGGAGGATCCGCAGCAGGTATCGACATCGCAGCTGGGATTATCTGGCAGGCCTGTAGCAGTCCAAAAAGGTGTTAAAAAAAACAAAAAGAGTTGCAGGACAGCTTGGCCAGACGGTCAAATTAGCACAGCATGCAAGCCCTGAAAATGTATACCATAGTAGGAAGAATCCAGTGTGGCACTTTTTTGACCAAAATCCTATTGATGAGGCAAAGGTTATCTGTAAGAAGTGCGGAAGGACCTTTAGCCGAGGGAAAAATCTGTGAAATTTGAATACCAGTTGCATGCTTAAACATTTAATGAACATGCACTTGCAAGCGTGGACGGACTACAAAACCTACAAATCCCCCCCATGGCCGGCGTCAGCACCTGGCGCACCCAGGCAAGTGCCGGTTCCCTGAGCAGGTGGAAGGGTGGCCGACTCGTGGGTGACGGCACTGGCACAGGGCCCCTCATAATACAAAAAATTGTGCCCACTCGCCGTCAGACACACCGGCGTACTATGAGGGGCCCCAGCACTTGCAATACTTACCTCTCCCTGTTCCACCACTGTGATGTCTTCTGCGTTTCCTGACAGTGACATTCAGCTTAGAGAGTGTGATGACTTCACGTCTGTACGCCCTCTGCCTAAACAGTCCAAGTGCAGAGAGCTGTAACATGGCGATGCTGAGGAGTCCAGAGTAGAGCAGAGCACAGTGAGGAGAGGTATTACATTTTTTTAATGTTTGGAGCAATATATGGGGAGCATTATACACTGGAGAATTATATATGGGGCCCAGCATACGCTTGAGCATTAAAAATGGGGCAGATCAGACACTGGAGCAGCATCCATGGGGCCCATCATATACTGGATCATTCTAAATGGGGCAGATCATACACTGCAGCAGCTTCCTTGGGGCCCATCATTTGCTGGAGCATTCTAAATGGGGCAGATCAGACACTGGAGCAGCATGCATGGGGCCCATCATATACTGGAGCATTCTAAAAGGGGGAAAACAGACACTGGAGCAGCATTTACGGGGACCATTATACAATGGAGCATTAATGGAGCATTATTTTGGCCCATTAGACACTGGAGCATCATCCATGGGGCCCATCATATACTGGAGAATCATATGGGGTTCATTATTTATGGGGCATCATATAGGGTATGGAGCATCATATGGGGCACATTTGGGGCCTATTCTGTATGGAGCATTATATGGAGCCCATTCTGTATGGAACAATATATGGGGCTCATTATTCTGTATGGCGCACTACTGAAGCATTCTAAATGGGGCAGATCAGACACTGGAGCAGCATGCATGGGGCCCATCATATACTGGAGCATTCTAAATGGGGCAGATCAGACACTGGAGCAGCATCCATGGGGCCCATCATATAATGGAGCATTCTAAATGAGGCAGATCAGATACTGGAGCAGCATGCATGCATGGGGCCATCATATACTGGAGCATTCTCTATGGTGCACTACAGGAGCATTCTAAATGGGGCAGATCAGACACTGGAGCAGCATGCATGGGGCCCATCATATACTGGAGAATCATATGGGGTTCATTATTTATGGGGCATCATATAGGGTATGGAGCATCATATGGGGCACATTTGGGGCCTATTCTGTATGGAATATTATATGGAGCCCATTCTGTATGGAGCAATATATGGGGCTCATTATTCTGTATGGCGCACTATGTGGTGGACATAATACTGTATGAAGGAATATACTGTGCGGTTTTTTAACTATTGTAGATTTTAACCTAGATATCAGTCATGTCATATAAGAAGTGAAGTATTTTTCATTGTACTATACCTATATTTCTGTGCTGTATCGGAGCATGATGAATTGTGGTATGTGTTAAAGGGGCACACTGACACTCTTTGGCCCGGGGCACACAAAAACTGGGAGCCAGCCCTACCCGCCCCCACAAGTTTAGCCAAATAACCCCCAGTTTTTAATGCGTAACTATTAGTAAAAAGTTAATTAAGGTTGCCAAGCTTAAGTAATAAGAATTTATGTTGGTGGCATTGAAATGGGCACTGTAGGTGTGTTTACTGTCCTCCACTACATGGCGACTTTGCTTCCCCATTGACTTGCATTGGGTTTCGTGTTTCAGTCGGACCCCCGACTTTTCCCGATAGTCGGCATATTTCGTTAGACCCGACTTTTGAGAAAGTCGGGTTTCATGAAACCCGACTCGTCCCTAAAAAAGGGAAAGTCGCTCATCTCTAATGGCAACAATTTCAGATTTTCCGGCAGATCCCACTCAAGAACTCCACGATACTTATTAGGATGCACCTGGATATATGCAGAAGACATTAGGAAACCCAGAAACTGAACCTCTTGTACGGGGAATACACATATTTCTAGTTTAGCACACAGTTTATTCTCCTGCAAAACCTTTAACACCTGACTTACGTGTACCTGATGTGACTTGAGATCAAGTGAGTATATCAAATTATTGTTAAGATACAGCACGACAAGCCTACCCACAAGGTGATGAAAAATGTTGAAAAACAGAAGGGGCATTAGTCAAACCAAAGGGCATGACAAGATTTTCATAATGCCCATCAGAAGTGTTAAATATCTTCCACTCATCCCCCTCCTGGATGCTAATCAGATTATAATTGCACCTGAGGACAAATTTAGAGAGCCATTTTGCTCTAAAAATCGGATTGAATAAGTCGGGAATGAGTCGGAGGGGATATGGGTCTCGGATAGTAATCCAATTTAACTCATGAAAATCTAAATATGTATTCAGGTCTCCATCTTTCTTCTTAACAATGAAGAACCCTGCCACTATGGGTGAAGAGGAGGGTCTAATATGTCCCTTAGCAAGACTCTCAGATATGTAATCTTTCATGATCTGTCTTTCAGGGCCATACAAATTGTATTATTTGTTCACCGTGTGAAGGCAGTTCCTGACACCCCTTTTCTGAGAACAAATCCACAGACAGAAAAGAGGGTATGGTTTTCGTGGAAACAGTAGAAATGATGGTACTCATGCAATTATTTTTGCAGAAATCACTCCACTTGACTATTTCTTTAGACTGCCAGTCAATAATCAGATTATGCACAGTCAGCCAGCGAAGGCCTAACACAATATGAGTGGGGAGACCTTCTAAGACATATCAAGAAAGGAAATCCATGTGAAGAACCCCTATGTGTATGTTCACATTATGCACAACTTGTGTAAAATTTCCCTGACCAAGAGGTGCAGAGAGAATAGCAAATATGGGGATGGAATTCACCAGCCTACTACAGGAGAGACCATAGTCCCATGCAATCCGAGCATCCACCATATTAGCTTCTGCCCCACTATCCAAGAAGATAAATATTTTCTCAGTTTTCCTACCTATATCCACTTCTGCAGGTAAGAAAAACTAAGATACACATGCAGAGGAGATACATACAGCCAGGTTGTTATCCTGAACTCAGAGCAGAATTCCTCTGCTGGCCAGTCTGCCTGCTGGAGCTTATGAGTCACCCGCCAGGGCCGTGGGGTACTCAGCACCAAGCCTGTTCACTTCTATGGGGGATGTCATGGCGACACAGCTCAGTCCGTGGTCCTGGGCGCTCACTGAAAAAGGGGGATATTTACAGGGGATAAAAGGTTTGAAATATGTTCGTGACTCCACCTGTGGTACCTGGTCAGGGTGACCAGCGCTGCTATACAGATCCGCTGAAGGGTTGGTGTTGGGCAGCAAGGTGTTAAGCCTTCCACAGGCAAGGCTGGGGTCCTTCAGGGTAAACGAGGTGCAGGGGTGCAGGATGGAGAAGGGGAGTTCAGCAGCAGGAGTAATAAGGTAGAACACACAAAAGTCTCTTTCTGTACTTTTACTGATGGAATAGCAGGCACGTCCCGGGGTGCTGGCAGGGTGAAGGATGCACGTCCAGTTCTTCCCACTGAGTAGGTGTAGGGCCTCCTTACTCCTGTATGTGTGAGTCTCTGACCTGTATGAATCAAGGCCTAACTCTGTCTTCAACTTTACACGCCCGGCTGATTTTGTGGTGTGGCCTTCTCTTGGAAAGAACAGTGTCTCTAATGGTTGGCCGACCAGACTCATGTCTTCCTGACCCCGGTTACGTATCAACACTTGTGGGCCCCTGCGACTTGAAGTCCCGCAGGGTCTCCGGTATCTCCTACTAGTCGTGTAGATTCTAGCAAGCTCGGACCCGGTGTCCGGTATTCAGAGTAGAGGTAAGCTATCAATGCTGTTTCAACCTCCGTTACTCTCTCTTCTTCTCTTCCACTCGCCTTTCGTCCTACTCCAACCTTTAACATAAGAACACTAGCAGTAGATGGCTGATTCTTCTCCTCTCTTCACCGCTCTCAAAGCGTCGGCACGCTTTCTCACTGAAACTGCACTCAGTTGACTCAGTTCTGACTAGGCTGGAGTGGCTATCTTTCCACTTGTACTAGCCTCCACACGTTGAACTAAGCTCAGAGCTGCAATCTTCAGGCTCTTTCCACAACTGCTGTTCTCTCTCTTTCTTTCTTTCTTTCTAAGCTCTGTCTGAAGCGGCTATCAGGATTCACCATCTGACCTGCACCTGGCTTTGCAGACTCACTGATCTGAGCTAACTCTCCACTCTCTAAGAGAACTAACAACTTCTAACTTCTGTGTAGAATCATCAACTACACTGAACTCGTTCCAAGCTAATCTGAGCTGGTCCGAGCTAGTCTGAGTTCTCTGCTGTGACTTCACCATCCTATATACTCCGAAAGGGCTCCCTCTCTCTGGTGGCTCTAGGGATTGGTGAAGATGTGTGAATGAATATCAGGTCTCTTGTGGTGGTTACCTTCAGTGCATCCCTCCGGGAAATAAGATTCCAGGCACAGCTGGGCTCCACACTTACATTGGCAACTGATGAAGACGGAGCTGTTCCGTCAAAACGTGTTGGGATTTAAATAAACAAAGAAAATTTCTAATCTTCTCATCTGTGTCCTTTGTGCTCCCCTGTGACCGGAGTTTCCTGCATCTCATTGTTTATTCCTCTCCCGAGGCATCCGGCAGGAGCTGCATCGGACCCCTCTTAACATATGTCCTTATTGACCACCAGCCTGGCGCTCCACTAGCTTGTCTTCTTCGAATTCATTTGCTGAAGCTTACATAGCTTAGATTCAGTATTTTCAAAGTCCTTACAATAACAGTGGCCATAGTCACTTCAAAAGTATGTATTACACCAAATCATTCGTGGAACACCCACAAATGATGCAAAAGTGAGGAGCAAAAATAATTTAAAACATATTTCTTTATTATATTATTTAAAATGAACAACACAAATTTAAAAAACAGGACAATGGACCTCCAAAAAGGAGAGGGGGAGTTTTTAACACCAGTTGTCATCAATATAAAAGGGCAAATGGTTACCAGTGGTTAACACATCATTGTTGTACATCCAGAAATTACAAAAATTAATATTAAATTGATTTAATTAGCCCACAAAACATAAGGGGTTAATAGCAAAGCCATGACATAGTTGAATTAGGATTAAGCCCTCAATGTCAAATCCATGTGCTAGATATCCTATGAGGAACAGTCCTATATAGATTATACTGTGATCTCAGAAGGAAACAACAGGTAAATGGATTAGGCAGCTAAACAGTTAAAGGGCAGTACCAACCTGCTCCTCAGATAACTGATTGCTATTGAATCCTTTATATATATATATAGAGATTATATACAGCTTAGTAAGGGAATATCCCTAATCATAGGACCTATTAAGGCATTAAGTAAGGATAGCATCATAGAAGTTACCTGAGTTGGCAGAGGGGAAAATTGTCAAAGCAGAGCTAAGATGAAAACTGGAGCGCTCCCCCACACAGCCCGACGAGCGCCGTTTCGCAAAGTGCTTCTTCCTGGGGCGTGCACCGGTCAGGTGTTGGGAGGATTTTATATGCTCAACCCTAATACGGGTATGTAAACAAGACGCAGGTCATTGGATGTATATTAGAGCGCACAGCGCCGGGTACCGCCCCTTAGGCTAAGGGGACTTCCCCAGACCGCTCCGTGGCGTCAGTGATTCCACTGACGTCACATATTGGAGCGCCTCCGGAAGTCAGAGGGTATGGTCACCTCGGCGCGTGCGCACCCATGCCGCCGTACCTACGATCTGTTTACATTGGAAACTGTAGTTAGGGGCGGACTCAGGGCAGAAAAAAGGAGGGGAAAGGAGAAACACTATTCCTAGCAACTCGGCACTGTCTTATGCTAAATCTAGGAAGAGAGACACTATCGTGTTACGGAGGGGCTCACATTTGGACATATCCAATTATCAGTATACATATAAAGTTATTTGGGATACATAATAATGGGTGAGTTAATTAAAGTATATAAATAATATTATACAAGATAGACCATACCTACATATATAGAATTAGAACTAATTAATATAGGATATACCATTAACACATGTATATTGTAGTAAATAAGGAAAGGAAAAAGGGATATAATGCAGTTGGACTATAAATCCCTAAAATATAAACTAATACACAAGGATAATAGTAAAGGCAAATAATTAATAATAATAATGTAAGAGAAAATACTATTGTGAATATGGAATTAACAAAAGTTATTTATTATGTCCCAAAGCCGTCCATTGTGGTCCTTAGTTCAAGGACACGATGTTCTCCATTGTAGTTGATTCTTCAAAACTACAATAAGTTTTTCAAATTGGGAATTCCTCCACTGCTTGAACAGTAACATCATTGGACCAAGAGCCGTCTTAGTTCTTAAATAGAAGCATACAGGGTTAATGTCTCTCTCTTCCTAGATTTAGCATAAGACAGTGCCGAGTTGCTAGGAATAGTGTTTCTCCTTTCCCCTCCTTTTTTCTGCCCTGAGTCCGCCCCTAACTACAGTTTCCAATGTAAACAGATCGTAGGTACGGCGGCATGGCTGCGCACGCGCCGAGGTGACCATACCCTCTGACTTCCGGAGGCACTCCAATATGTGACGTCAGTGGAATCACTGACGCCACGGAGCGGTCTGGGGAAGTCCCCTTAGCCTAAGGGACGGTACCCGGCGCTGTGCGCTCTAATATACATCCAATAACCTGCGTCTTGTTTACATACCCGTATTAGGGTTGAGCATATAAAATCCTCCCAACACCTGACCGGTGCACGCCCCAGGAAGAAGCACTTTGCGAAATGGCGCTCGTCGGGCTGTGTGGGGGAGCGCTCCAGTTTTCATCTTAGCTCTGCTTTGACAATTTGCCCCTCTGCCAACTCAGGTAACTTCTATGATGCTATCCTTACTTAATGCCTTAATAGGTCCTATGATTAGGATATTCCCTTACTAAGCTGTATATAATCTCTATATATATATAAAGGATTCAATAGCAATCAGTTATCTGAGGAGCAGGTTGGTACTGCCCTTTAACTGTTTAGCTGCCTAATCCATTTACCTGTTGTTTCCTTCTGAGATCACAGTATAATCTATATAGGACTGTTCCTCATAGGATATCTAGCACATGGATTTGACATTGAGGGCTTAATCCTAATTCAACTATGTCATGACTTTGCTATTAACCCCTTATGTTTTGTGAGCTAATTAAATCAATTTAATATTAATTTTTGTAATTTCTGGATGTACAACAATGATGTGTTAACCACTGGTAACCATTTGCCCTTTTATATTGATGACAACTGGTGTTAAAAACTCCCCCTCTCCTTTTTGGAGGTCCATTGTCCTGTTTTTTAAATTTGTGTTGTTCATTTTAAATAATATAATAAAGAAATATGTTTTAAATTATTTTTGCTCCTCACTTTTGCATCATTTGTGGGTGTTCCACAAATGATTTGGTGTAATACATACTTTTGAAGTGACTATGGCCACTGTTATTGTAAGGACTTTGAAAATACTTAATATATCTGTATTTCATAGACAGATTGTCCTCTGTTCCTATAGGATGGATTTCAAAGCCAGGGAAAAAACCTGGCAGACTAAGGCAACTGACCTATTCAAACAGGGGACCTCCAATACGACTACGGATGCCATTAATATCAATAAGGACCTAATTAAGCAATATCGAAATGCCCTATATATAAAAAAACCAGAACGTGGTGGAATAGATCAGCACTGGAGAACTATATGGATAAGCAAATAATACCAAGAGGTTTAAGAATACAACTTTATCCCTCTTTTGAATTGGAGGATGATGTTCTTTTGAAGAGATGGATATCTGCAGCTACCACCTGCTCGCTGGAATTCATACAAATAATAATAGATAAAAACACTATGTCCTTGCAAAAAATTGATACAGAGATTGAAGAAATGGAGAAATCATTTCTCAAAGATGTTCCGGTTGAGAACTTTGACAAAATTCTATTAGAAATCAACAAGGACGTTGATAAGTGGGAAACGGAGGTGTGTGAAAATAAGATAAAGAAATTCCAACGTGATCTTAATGATTATGATACAAATAAAATTTACCGTTGGCAAAGTAAGAAAACTAATTCCCCCAAAAAAGGGAAGAGCTATAATACTAATAGCAATAACAAAAAAATTATAAAAAGCTCTTATACCAGAAGTGCATCTGAAAGTTCTGTACCTTCAACTTCTGACAACAATACCTCCATGAGTGATGGAGAAGGAAATAACAGTGAAGCCACAGGAAGACAATTGGTCGGTAGGACTGATACAAGGCTCCCAGATATGTTTACACGATCAAAAGCACTCCGCAATCAGGGGGATCAGTTTAAGGTAATTAACTTGTCTAGACATCAACTATCTACTACATAATTGAGCCTTCTAGAGAGAGGTCTAACATTCTCTCCATCTAGTCCTTTAGACACTTTTGTTGCAATCAGAGACTTACACCTCTTCTCTAGAAAACTCCTATTTAAAAAATTTCATGCTAAAAGCTATACGAATGATACATTCTCTACAGTGGAAGAAAGGGAAGCGTTAAGGGACTTAGAAGATCTTTTAGAGGAGAACACCTCGTCTCAGGTAAGCTCATTTCCACACAATTTATTTAATAAATCTCGGAAATTTCCGGCTTTGAATACCTGTCCCGCCATAGAAATTTTCACCAAAATGGTAACTAAGGAAATTGAGAATTTACCACACAGGCCTCCATGGAATTCCAATATAAACCAGGAGGAAAGAAGAGCCCTGACACATTTACAGTCACTAAAAGACATAGTGATTAAACCAGCGGACAAGGGGGGCAACCTAGTAGTATGGCCAATATCAATGTATGAAAAACAAGCCTTTAAACTACTGGAAGCCCCCAATTGTTACCGTAAACTAACATTTAACCCTACATCCAAATTTCAGGCAGATCTAATAGCGATCCTTCAGAAAGCCTTTGAACAGGGGATCATCACAAAAAAGATGGTGGATAGTATCTCTAATCTACATCCAAAATTACCTACCTTGTATCTTATCCCCAAACTCCATAAAGATCCAAATGATCCCCCCGGCAGACCTATCATCTCGGGTAATGGAAGCTTATGCGAGATTGTGTCGAGGTTTATAGATTTTTATTTGAAACCACTGGTACATACATTACCATCGTATATCCAGGACACTACTGCTGCCTTACAAAAATTGGACCATCTGCATATTGATAATCATGTGACTATGGAAACCGCAGATATAGAAGCTTTATATACTTCTATTAGACATGAGGATGGTTTAAGAGCAGTCGGCTGGTATTTACAATCAAGTACCTTGGACCCTGCAATGGCGGACCTTATTCTTCTACTTTTGGACTTTGTCCTAAGGCATAATATCTTTACCTTTAAGGGACCAAACTCAAACGCAAGGTACCGCCATGGGGGCCTCCTGTGCCCCGTCCTACGCTAATTTGTTTTTGGGGGCATGGGAAAGGGAAATCTTTTTGGGTGACTCTGTATCTGATATTGAATTTGTCCAGGGATGGATGAGATATATAGACGACGTGTGGTTTTTATGGGAAGGCCCTATTGATAGACTCTCTGACTTAATGGCTGGCCTAAACAACAATAATCTGAACATCAAATTGACCTACAATACTGGAAGAGAACTTGAGTTTTTGGATCTTAACATTCAAGTGTCTACCGAAGGGTTGATCACTACCAATCTGTATAGGAAGCCTACAGCAACAAATTCCCTTCTCCACGCTACATCATCACATCCATCATCTACTGTTAGAGCCATACCCATTGGACAATATTTAAGGGCCAAACGCATTTGCTCTACAAATCACAATTTCGAGCACCAAGCAGCTGACCTAACCAAGAGATTTTTAAATCGGGGCTATAGCAAACGTAGTATCAAAAATGGCTATAGAAGGGCGGTGAGAACACCTAGAGAACAACTCCTCTACTCCAACCCTAAACCCGATACTCGTAATCAGGATCAAATTAGATTTATATCTACCTTCAATAATCAGTGGGAAGACATCAAATTGTCCTTTAAAAAACATTGGAACATTTTAATGACCGACCCCATACTGCGTAAAATACTACCTTCGGCACCTTCTTTTGTGGCCAAACGAAGCCGGAATCTAAAGGATCTACTGGTACACAGCCACTATGACCCCTCACCTGATTCCACAACTAATGATCTACCTAGGGGATTCTTTACGTGTGGTCACTGCAAGGCATGTAATAATATGAGAAAATCCCTCTCTTTTACCAACGCAGATGGATCTAGAAAATATGAGATTAGGAAACATCTAACATGTTCCTCTAAAGGGGTTATATATCATGCTACGTGCCCATGCAAACTTGTATATGTGGGTCTGACTACCCGCGAATTGAAAATTCGAGTTAGGGAACATATAAGAGATATTGAAAAAGCTAAATCAATTGATGAAATTTCTCAATTAAAAACGTTACCAAGACATTTCAAAACCCATCATAATTCCAATCCCAAAGGACTTATTTTTATGGCTATTGATCAAATCAATCTGGGCATACGAGGTGGAGGTCTGGGCAAAAATCTTGCTCAATTAGAAAGTAAATGTAAGGTTCTGTGTACATGTTCCTGAAACTCAGTTTTTCCGTCAGCCATTTTACTTTCTGTCTTGCTGCAGCTATCTTGCCCTCAGTCAATATGGAGTTTCCAGCTTGCATGTTCCCGCCCTGATTCTCTCCTCTTGCTTCTTAAGCAGCCACAGCTGAGCAATCAGTGCTTCAGAATCAAGCCTGCAGTGAACCTGTGACCTGACTCCTGGAAGCCTTGGACTTTGTACTCCAGTTATTTCCTATTGTGGAACCTTGGAACACTCGTGGACTTTGGAACCTTGCTATTTGATAAATCCACGTTTGCATGGACTTACGGTAACAGAGAAGAGATCCTGAACCTGTTGTGGAGAGTGATTGCTGAGCTTAAGTTACTCTGGCCTGCTGTGTCTCCTGCTTTTGTATCTGCAAACTGTGTGACTATTATTACCACTTGTATGAAGTAATACAAGACCTTCTATATCAAACCTGTGACTCCTGTGTTTTCATCGCACCCAAGCACAAGACACTATATGAACTGTACTCCTTACATTACAAGATTCTGAAGCCAAACGTTAGTGTCTGCTGGGTCTGGAAAGGCTGTGTCTGCTGTAACTGTGGATATCAGATGTCCGGTTGTACTTTCTGTGATGACAGTGGTTGTGACTTCTCACAACCATTCCAGGTGAGCAATTCCCTTAAGTTTTTTTTTTCTGCAGTGTTACCACAGGTAAACACTATTGTTTTTTTTTTCTTTCCTTTTTTGTGTCTGCTGTAACTGTGGATATCAGATGTCCGGTTGAACTTTCTGTGATGATAGTGGTTGTGACTTCTCACAACCATTCCAGGTGAGCAGTTCCCTTAATTTTTTTTTTCTTTCTGCAGTGTTACCACAGGTAAACACTATTGTTTTTTTTTTTTTTCTCCTCTCCTCTCCTTCCAGTACTCCTGTCTTAAAAGATCTGGAAAATGGAGGCCCGCATAAAGGAACTTTGCGGAGTGACTGATAATATCCTTGCAGATTTTCAGACTATAAAAACCCGTTTTACAAACCTACAGGACCTCACTAATCACAATTTGCAAGTGTTTGGACAGACTGCCCAGGATTTGCGAGCCAGGATTGAGGTTCTAGAGGAGCGAGTCCAGGCTCCTGCCGTAGCCCCGAGTTCTGGGATTCCCAAGTTGCCCCCTTTTCGTTTTGGCGGTGAACGTGAGAAATTCAGGGGATTTATTAATCAATGCAATCTTTTTTTTTCTGCACATGCTTCACAATTTCCCACTGAACGATCTAAAGTGCTTACTATAATTATGTTGCTTACCAACAAGGCTTTGATGTGGGCAAACCCTCTGATTGAGACTGAGGATGAATGTTTGGATCATCTTGATGCTTTCATTTCAGCCATGGGGCAGGTGTTTGATGACCCCAATCGAGGTGCAACAGCTGAAGCAGCCATGTTAGCTTTCCGCCAAGGTAAGCACTCGGTAGCTGAATATGCCTTGGATTTCAGGAGATGGGCCCTTGATACCACCTGGGACAGTTCCGCCAAAAAATCTATTTTTCGAAAAGGGTTATCTCCACTGATTAAGGATGAACTTGCTCGTGCCGATCCTCCCACTGCGTTAGGTGACTTTATTAACTACTGCATCCGTATTGATACTCGTCTGACTGAACGCAGGCAAGAGAGATGGTTCGAAAGCAATCGCACTAACCTTTTCCTACCTTCCTCTCCAGCTAAGGAACCTTTGAGTAGGATCACACGGGAACCTGAACCTGAACCCATGCAGGTAGACTCTTTACAACGACGGGTTAGTGATGCACGCAAGGAACATCGTTTTAAGGAGAATCTATGTTTCTATTGTGGTAAGTCAGGGCACTTCATTATAAACTGCCCCAGCCGTTCTCGTAAGACTACTGCAGCACTCATTCACTGTGAGTGTTGCGAGAGGGGATCTGTCAGGTCCGAGCCTAAGGCTCCAGAGAGATCTGCAGCAACAGATCTTGATTTCTCGGACTTAAACTCTGTTACCTCTGAGGACGTTGACTGTGTAAACGCTTCAATTTTTCAAGTTTCCTCAGCGGTGTCCCAGCTGAGTTGTAAGAAAAACAATTCTCATTGCTTTCTTTCCATCAAACTCTGGGTTGACTCAGCTTGGGTGTCTAGCTCTGCTATGATCGACTCAAGGGCAAGTGGAAATTTTATGGAAGTCTCCTTTGCTCTGAAACAGGGGATATGTTCAGTGAAGAAGGCTACTCCAGTACAGATGGAAACTGTGGATGGCTCCCTGCTGACCTCTGGACCAGTGGATCAGGAAACAGAGCCTTTGAGGGTTCTTATGGGTAAAGATCATCAAGAGAAACTGTCCTTTATGCTTATCTCTTCTCCCCACTTTCCCATTATTCTAGGGCTACCATGGCTGCAGGCTCAGAATCCTACCATTAACTGGGAGACCAAGGAATTACACTTTCCAGAGAAACAGATGAGTCCAAAAGTTTCAGCTTGCTCTGTTCCTAAAGGAACCATGTCAGTCCCTGAACTACCAGCTGTATACCAGGACTATGTGGATTTATGTGACAAGAAGAACGCTGACCAGCTTCCCCCTCACCGTCCATATGATTGTCCAATTGAATTATTGCCTGGAGCAGAGATACCTTTTGGTAAGATCTACCCCCTGGCGGGGCCCGAGCTAAAGGCTTTAAAGGATTACATAGACGAAAATCTAGCCAAGGGCTTCATACGCCCCTCTCATCTCCTGCAGGTGCACCCATCTTCTTTGTAAAGAATAAAGATGGATCTCTGAGACCATGCGTAGACTATAGGGAACTCAATAAGGTTACTATTAGAAACCGTTATCCATTGCCTTTAATCCCTGAGTTATTGGAGAGAGTGCGACATGCCAAAATTTTCTCTAAACTAGATCTCCGTGGGGCCTATATCTTAGTCCGTATTAGACCTGGGGATGAATGGAAGACTGCATTCAGGTCACGCTACGGACACTTTGAATATCTAGTTATGCCTTTTGGTCTGGGTACCGCCCCAGCCACTTTCCAACACTTGGTGAATGACATCTTCAGGGATCTCCTAGATACATTCGTGGTGATTTATTTGGATGATATTCTAATTTTTTCTAACTCCACAGAGGAACATCATGGATATGTGAGAATGGTCTTGGAACGTCTAAGACAAAATCATCTTTACATCAAACTTGAAAAGTGTGAATTCCATAGGACCGAAATTCAATTTCTGGGGTATGTACTGTCTACACAAGGAATTAGTATGGATGGAAGCAAGACCCAAGCCATCAAGGATTGGCCAAGTCCTAGAAATGTGAAGGAGGTGCAGCGCTTCATCGGGTTTGCCAACTTCTATAGACGTTTCATTAGGAATTTCTCTGAGGTAGTGTCACCTATCACCCAACTTACCCGGAAAGAGTCTAGGTTCTCCTGGACTCCCCAAGCCCAGGAAGCATTTTCCCCCTCTAAAAGATAAATTTACCACTGCACCTATCTTAGTACATCCCAACCCCGAACTTGCCTTCATAATAGAGGTGGATGCTTCAGACTGTGCCGTTGGAGCTATACTCTCTCAGAGAACAGGTGAGAAGAATGTCTTGCATCCCTGTGCCTTCTTTTCCCAGCAGTTGTCTTCGGCTGAGAGGAACTACGATGTGGGCAATAGAGAGTTGTTGGCCATTATTGCCGCCTTCAAAGAATGGAGACACCTTCTTCAGGGAGCTGCACAGCAAATAGTCGTCCTGACAGACCATCGTAACCTTGAATTTATCAGGTCGGCTAAGTGCCTGACTCCTCGCCAGGCTCGCTGGAATCTTTTCTTAAACCAATTTAATTTTATCATTTCTTATAGACCAGGATCGCGCAATGGAAAGGCTGATGCACTCTCTAGGATTTATTCAGCAGAGACACGTCCACTTACTCCTCCTAAGACTATTCTTCCTGACTCTAGATTCCTGGAGTGATTCATAATCAAGACCTACTTAAGGACATCAAGGAAGCATACCATGCGGATTCCTTTTTGGCACAACCCCCAAGGGACGTAAGTCTTGTCTTTAAGAATGGTGTGTGGATTCAGGGACAACGTCTGTATATTCCTGAAACAGTCAGATTGAGAGTATTGCAACTCATTCACGATTCCAAGATAGCTGGGCATAGAGGAATTCTAAAGACACAGGAATTTCTTTCTCGTTTCTTTTGGTGGCCCACTTGCAGGAAGGATGTTTTAAACTATGTCACTTCATGTGAAGTCTGTGCAAGATGCAAAACACCTCGCTCCTCACCAACTGGTCTCTTGCAACCCCTTCCCACCCCGTCCCGCCCGTGGGGATCCATTTCTATGGACTTCATTGTGGAGTTACCAACCTCTCAAGGGAAGAACACCATTCTAGTGGTGGTTGATCATTTAACAAAAGCAGCTCATTTTATCCCTTGTGTCGGCTTACCCACTGCAAGACAGACATCAGATTTGATGATTAAAAATGTGTTTCGCTTACATGGAGTACCAGATGAGGTTATTTCGGATCGAGGGGTGCAATTCACTTCAAGGTTTTGGCAAAATTTCTGTACAGCATTGGACATTAAAGTAAACCTTTCTTCTGCTTTTCATCCTCAGACTAATGGACAGACAGAACGAACCAATCAGACCCTGGAGCAGTATCTTCGCTGCTTTATCTGCCACCTACAGGATGATTGGGTGGATCTACTTCCACTGGCTGAGTTCTCTTATAACAACTCTCAGAGCACCTCCAATAAGCAGTCTCCTTTTTACTCCAATTTAGGTTATCATCCTAATATTCTTCCTCGATTTCCCATAGAAACGCCTTTGCCAGCAGTGGCTGAAAGAATCACGTCTTTACAAAAGAATATGGATCTTCTAAAGGGAAATCTGGAATTGGCTCAGGAAAGGTACAAGAAAGCCGCAGATAAATTTTGTAAACCTGCACCAGCTTTCAAGGTAGGAGACCTGGTTTGGCTGTCAACCAGAAATCTTAAGTTAAGAATTCCATCATCTAAGTTGGGACATAAATACATTGGACCTTATAAAATCAGTAAAATTATAAGTGCTGTCGCTTGTCGTCTTCAACTGCCCAGAACTATGAGAATCCACCCTGTCTTTCATGTATCCCTACTAAAGGCTGCAACACCCAATACGTTTCCTGGACGTTCTTCTCCTTGCCCTAACCCAGTGCTAGTCGATGGTCAGGAAGAATTTGTGGTGGAAAGGATTCTAGATTCCAGGTTGTATAGAAATCAGTTACAATATCTGATTAAATGGCAGGGCTACCCAGTGGAGGACAACTCATGGGAACCAGTCAATAACGTTAATGCTCCTCGCTTGCTCCGTCAGTTTCATCAGAGGTACCCACACAAGCCTGGTCTGAGGTCATCCGGAGGTTGTCCCTAAGGGGGGAGTAATGTAAGGTTCTGTGTACATGTTCCTGAAACTCAGTTTTTCCGTCAGCCATTTTACTTTCTGTCTTGCTGCAGCTATCTTGCCCTCAGTCAATATGGAGTTTCCAGCTTGCATGTTCCCGCCCTGATTATCTCCTCTTGCTTCTTAAGCAGCCACAGCTGAGCAATCAGTGCTTCAGAATCAAGCCTGCAGTGAACCTGTGACCTGACTCCTGGAAGCCTTGGACTTTGTACTCCAGTTATTTCCTATTGTGGAACCTTGGAACACTCGTGGACTTTGGAACCTTGCTATTTGATAAATCCACGTTTGCATGGACTTACGGTAACAGAGAAGAGATCCTGAACCTGTTGTGGAGAGTGATTGCTGAGCTTAAGTTACTCTGGCCTGCTGTGTCTCCTGCTTTTGTATCTGCAAACTGTGTGACTATTATTACCACTTGTATGAAGTAATACAAGACCTTCTATATCAAACCTGTGACTCCTGTGTTTTCATCGCACCCAAGCACAAGACACTATATGAACTGTACTCCTTACATTACAGTAAATGGATTTACCGCCTCCAAACAATCTCACCTCAGGGCTTAAACGAAAATCTTGGCTTTAGTTCCTTTTTGTAATGTGCATCCGTTTTTATCGGTTTTTCTAGGTGTTCTTTTAGGTGTTTTTTATTTTTATTTTTATTTTATATATGTATAGTTAAATATTAACCCTGTATGCTTCTATTTAAGAACTAAGACGGCTCTTGGTCCAATGATGTTACTGTTCAAGCAGTGGAGGAATTCCCAATTTGAAAAACTTATTGCAGTTTTGAAGAATCAACTACAATGGAGAACATCGTGTCCTTGAACTAAGGACCACAATGGACGGCTTTGGGACATAATAAATAACTTTTGTTAATTCCATATTCACAATAGTATTTTCTCTTACATTATTATTATTAATTATTTGCCTTTACTATTATCCTTGTGTATTAGTTTATATTTTAGGAATTTATAGTCCATCTGCATTATATCCCTTTTTTCTTTCCTTATTTACTACAATATACATGTGTTAATGGTATATCCTATATTAATTAGTTCTAATTCTATATATGTAGGTATGGTCTATCTTGTATAATATTATTTATATACTTTAATTAACTCACCCATTATTATGTATCCCAAGTAACTTTATATGTATACTGATAATTGGATATGTCCAAATGTGAGCCCCTCCGTAACACGATAGTGTCTCTCTTCCTAGATTTAGCATAAGACAGTGCCGAGTTGCTAGGAATAGTGTTTCTCCTTTCCCCTCCTTTTTTCTGCCCTGAGTCTGCCCCTAACTACAGTTTCCAATGTAAACAGATCGTAGGCACGGCGGCATGGGTGCGCACACGCCGAGGTGACCATACCCTCTGACTTCCGGAGGCGCTCCAATATGTGGCGTCAGTGGAATCACTGACACCACAGAGCGGTCTGGGGAAGTCCCCTTAGCCTAAGGGGCGGTACCCGGCGCTGTGCGCTCTAATATACATCCAATGACCTGTGTCTTTTTTACATACCCGTATTAGGGTTGAGCATATAAAATCCTCCCAACACCTGACCGGTGCACGCCCCAGGAAGAAGCACTTTGCGAAACGGCGCTCGTCGGGCTGTGTGGGGGAGCGCTCCAGTTTTCATCTTAGCTCTGCTTTGACAATTTGCCCCTCTGCCAACTCAGGTAACTTCTATGATGCTATCCTTACTTAATGCCTTAATAGGTCCTATGATTAGGGATATTCCCTTACTAAGCTGTATATAATCTCTATATATATATAAAGGATTCAATAGCAATCAGTTATCTGAGGAGCAGGTTGGTACTGCCCTTTAACTGTTTAGCTGCCTAATCCATTTACCTGTTGTTTCCTTCTGAGATCACAGTATAATCTATATAGGACTGTTCCTCATAGGATATCTAGCACATGGATTTGACATTGAGGGCTTAATCCTAATTCAACTATGTCATGGCTTTGCTATTAACCCCTTATGTTTTGTGGGCTAATTAAATCAATTTAATATTAATTTTTGTAATTTCTGGATGTACAACAATGATGTGTTAACCACTGGTAACCATTTGCCCTTTTATATTGATGACAACTGGTGTTAAAAACTCCCCCCTCTCCTTTTTGGAGGTCCATTGTCCTGTTTTTTAAATTTGTGTTGTTCATTTTAAATAATATAATAAAGAAATATGTTTTAAATTATTTTTGCTCCTCACTTTTGCATCATTTGTGGGTGTTCCACGAATGATTTGGTGTAATAGCTTAGATTCAGCAAGGGAGACACGGTCCAGATCGTCGTATACGAGGCCTAGCGCCACAAAAAAGCATCAACCGACCAGAGAGAAAGCGAGTCTGATAGGAGTGAAAAGGCCCAGGTCTGAGTGTCTCCTTAAAGGAGGGAAATAACAATCCCAACCCATTGCTCCTCACTCCCAGATGAGCATAGATGAAGCCTAAAATAAAGCTTGCAGACTTCACAAAACACAACAAATTTATTCCGTCCCCCAGAAATCCTATCCAGGAGGGCCACCTTAGGTTCAGGTTCAGCCTAATTGTTAGCCAGACCAATGGTCTGCTGCTGCAAGATGCTAGATTGCAGGTCTGACAGTTGCAGCAGCATACTCTGCAATTGTTTCGCAATCTCTGTGACAGGATCCATAACAATATTCAAAATGTGTGGCCGGAGAAAATGTTATGACGTGATGGTCTGAAGTAAGGGTGAGAGGCCTAAATCTGTCGCCAGAACTGGGACTTAAACTATCCCTGTCCCAGGGGCACTCTTGAAGGTAGAGAGGCCTGCATCTCTGACCCTACTATGCTCCTGTTATAGCCTAATCTATCCCCTCCCCCAACTGATGAGGCATGGGACAGAAATGTAAGGGAAACAAGACACGCGGACAGACAGGGGTAACTGAAAATCACTATCATACAAAACACTCACCAAAATTAGGGAAGAAGATAGGGAAAGGGAGGAATAATCAAACCAAATATAGATAAGGACAAGGGAATAAACTGTCACGTACTTACTGCACACAGAACTCTTCAATAATTGCTATCAACTCCAACTGCGCAGCTCAACAATTTCAAGGAAGAATATAAAGAAATCTCCAGATCAACATTTTTGTAATTTGTGCATATATATGTAAAGGGTGCCCACTAGTTAAGTACAATAGCGACAATATTGATTATTTAAACAAGGAGAAATTAGAGTCCATGCTATTAAAAACCATACATTTTATTGAAACAATTCATAAAAAGTTTAACCACACAAACATAGAAATTGGGCAAAATAGCGGGTGAAACAGTGACAATAGAACCAGAGTAAATGGAGCCAGAGGTGCTGTGTGTATTATACTAACCGAAGGGTTAATATATTCAAGGCAATTAATAAGAGGTGTATATGATAACCATCCTACTACAAGTCAGGGTAGCAACACGTGAAAAATAAGTGCACATATATCTATAAGTATTCAATGCAGTGTTATATGGATTGTGGACATGTGGCAGTATTAAAGCTGAATAAGGTATGGCAGCAGATCCATTTTAACCCTTGTACTGAATACGAAACATAATAACATGTGTAATACCACCCATGACATGTAACCACATGGAATAAAGTCTTAAATAAAGGATGCAAATGGAAAAAAACGTACACATCAAGTGCAGCGGCAATTACCCATTGGGGTGGTTAGGGCAGCACCCCGGCACACTGTCATCTACGTACGTTTCGCTTTTGGTTGCTTCCTCAGGGGGTATGGCTTAGTATTTTAAGTGTCCAGTTCCTCCGATCAAGTAATCGGCAGCACCAGGGAGGTCCTGTAATCGTGCATCCACCCATCAATCTGGTATGATCACTTGGTTCGGCCAGTGCCTGGCGGCAACCATGCGGCCGCACCAGATGGGAGAGACAGGAGAACACACGGGACAGGACACCAGGACGAAGTGCGCATGAGCATACATCGTGAATATTACATTAATCAATAAATGCATGAGATAAAGTTAGTTAGTGCAAAATTTGGATAATCTATGGGAACGAACATACTTAATTCCATGTACTATGAAAAGATAACAGTACTGATAATACATTACATATCATACATAAAATGCATCAAATAAAGCACATTGTTATATATATCTCGTATTGCCACACTTATGCATAACAAAATACAGGCATTACATAATATAGCACCAGACATTATAATACATTAATAAATAGTGTGAGTACACTGTTTTAAAGTCCCTTAGACATTGGGAGTTTTCTCCAAAGGAAAAAACGCACGTATTCATATATGCAGCACGAAGGTAGATGATAATAAGGTAGGTAACCAAGAGTTGGAACAATACAAGAGGTTAAGCTGGGTCACTATAGAAAGGACAAAAATAAAAATGATTAAGGCTACTTTCACAGTTGCGTTTTTTTGCGCAGCGCATCGTGCGCACATGAAACGCATTAAAAAAATGCATGCAAACGCTTATAAACGCTGCGATATTTAGTCGCATCAGCGTGCGCATTACGACCAAAAAACGCAGTGTTTGTATGCGATTTCAAGCGTTTTTGCATGTGTTTGCGTTTTTTCGGCGCATGGGTTGTCTACGTGTCACATTTCTATCAACTCTGTCTCTATCATCTCTATTATCTCTGTCTCTGTCATCTGTCTCTATCATCTCTGTCTCTATCATCTCTGTCTCTATCATCTGTCTCTATCATCTCTGTCTCTATCATCTGTCTCTATCATCTCTGTCTCTATCATCTCTGTCTCTATCATCTGTCTCTATCATCTCTGTCTCTATCATCTCTGTCTCTATCATCTGTCTCTATCATCTCTGTCTCTACCATCTCTATCTCTATCATCTGTCTCTATCATCTGTCTCTATCATCTCTGTCTCTATCAGGGGTTGTTTAAACAAGTGTTTAGACATTATTTACTCCAAAATCGCGTGCGCGCAAAAGCGCTGACGAGCTCAAAGCCATGCACACGCCAGTGCACCCATAGACTGCAATGTTATTTTTTGCCCATAGCATGCGCACACGTTTTTTTAAAGCGGTTGGGCGAAAAAAAATGCAACATGTAGCGTCTAGCGCGTATGGGCGCACACCTGGAAAATGCGCAGCGCACGCCAAACGCAGATGAACGCGTGCAAGCGCTAGACCCTGTGCCCGCCATGTTAAAGATAGGGGAACATTGCGCATGCGTCCGATAGCGCACGATGCGCTGCGCAAAAAAACGCAAGTGTGAAAGTAGCCTAAAAAGAGAAAAAAAATGAAAAGCCATAAAATATCAAATGAAGGTGTAGGCAGAGACTACTGAGGCCACAAAGGTCTAGGAGAAATTTATTTTTGATCATGTTATAAGAGGCAAAGCCTTAGGGCTCATTCAGGCCATTGTCCCCAGGATAGTGATCCATCTACTGTACATTCTTTTTGTGCAAGAAGACGCTTAATATCCCCCCTCACTTAAAATGATTTAGGATTACATTGATGGAACATCTTGTATTGCAGAGGTATTGTTTAAATGATCCAAGTCAGTTGCGGTTTCAGCTGCCATTATATCACGTACATGTTCTCTTGTACGGTTTTTTAGTTGGTGCGATGTTAGGCAACTATAAATTTTTGGGCAGCCACACACAGCATAATAGATTACCTGTGTAGTTGTACATGTGATGTGTTGTCTGATAGAATAGGTTTTGGTGCCATTCGCTGAGTTAAAAGAAGATGCCCGTTGGGGACAGTGAGCCGGGGTGCTACCCTAACCACACTAATGGATAATTGCCGCTGCACTTGATGTGTGCCTTTTTTTCTATTTCCATCCTTTATTTAAGACTTTATTCCATATGACCACATGTCATGAGTGGTATTGCACATGTTATTATGTTTTGTCTTCAGTGCGGTGGTTAAAATGCATGTGCTGCTATACCTTTTTCAGCTTTAATACATAGACTACCACATATCCACAATTCATATAACACTGCACTGAATACATATAGATATATAGATATATGTGCACTTATTTAACACATGTGTTGCTACCCTGACTTTTAGTAGGATTGTTATCATATACACCTCATATTGATTGCCTTGCATTCATTAACCCTTGATTAGTATGATACACAGCACCTCTGGCTCCGTTTACTCTGGTCCTAATGCAGGGCCGACTCCAGGTTTTTATGGGCCCCGGGCGAAAGAGTCTCAGTGGGCCCCTTTAACGCAGACCACGATTCATGATGCTCCGATACTGCAGAGAAATATGGGTATAGTACAAGACCAAAGATTTCACTTCTTATAATTACACGAGTGATATCTATTGTAAATTCTACAATAGCTCAGAAACTGCCAATCCTCACAACACACAGTACAGACCGGACAGTATAGTCCTCCATACAATATTATGGGTCAAATATAATGCTCCATAAAGAATATTGGACCCCAAATAATGCTCCATACAGAATACTGGACCACATAAATTGCTCCATACAGGATACTGGTCCCCATATAATGCTCCATACAAAATATGGAGCTCTCCTCTGCACTGTGCTGCGCTCTGCACTGTTACGGCTCAGGAAAGGGCGCTGTGGAAAGACGTCATCGCGCCCTCTGACCTGAGACATCACAGTGCAGAGCTGCAGAAGACACCGGAGCTGCGGAGGCACGGGGAGAGGTAAGTATTGTGCCGGCTGCCGGGGCCCTGAGCAAGCGGGGGGGCCCAATGGCGGCGCTAACTGTTGTGTTTCGGTAGCTGAGGAGTGCAGGCAAAAAAAAAGGCAATACACCAGAGCAGTTTGAATCTATGAGATTGCAGTACCCTGACTAACCACAACAACTAGAGGCAGCCGTGGAGCGTTCCTACGTTGGTCCTAGACGCCTCGTCACAGCCTGAGAAACTAACTACACCTAAAGATAGATATAGGAAAGCTATCTGCCCCGGAGCAGAACCCCAAAGATAATAGAAAGCCCCCAAACATGTAATGGCGGTTAGACAAGAAGAAATACTGACACAGACAGAAAATAGTATGAGCAAACGTTGGGGCCCAAACTAACTAAATAGAAAAGGATAGGAAGGGTACTTACTGCAATCCCAGAATACCCTGAAAAGCACCAACTCTACTAATTTCAAAAACACCTGAGATCACAAGACCTCTACCACCTAAATTAGTTCTCTGGTGTAACAAAATCAAAACAGCAGCCACTGAAAAAACTGGAAAAAGCAAAAGTACAAACATCAGTGGCTGAACTAAACTGAGAGGGCAAAAGCCCCCGGAGGGGACCCTGAAGGCCCCCACAGAAGTGCAGGACAAAATGCAAAGATATAGCACAAAAACAAAAAGAAGAAAATGTCTTATCTGTTAGCAGGAGATGCAGACACGACACAGCAGGCTACAAGGGAAACAGGAATCAAGGATAGAGACCAGAACAATTGATCACCGGCAACCCTGATGGGAAGGTGACTCCCTTATATAAGACAAGTCAGTAACACCTGATTCCCAATCCTCACAATCTTCACAATCTTCACTGGACAGACCAGTACCGCTTGTAACCACCAGAGGGAGCCTCTGCTCAGAACTCATCTCAAGCCCATTCACAACAGCTAACACCGCTCTCCTCCACTAACGGCGCCAGCAGAGGTGTATCTAGGTTTTCTGGCACCCAGGGCAAGAACTCAGTTTTGCGCCCCCTCCACACACACCCCCCTAACCCTAATCCCCCCTTCACACTGAATAATCTCCCCTCCACACAAATAATAAATCCCCTTCACACTGAATAATCCCCCAACACACAAAATAATCCCCCCTCCACACAAATAATAAATACCCCCTCCACACTAAATAATCCCCCCTCCACACAAATAATAAATCCCCTTCACATTGAATAATCCCCCCTCCACACAAATAATAAATACCCCCTCCACACAAATAATAAATACCCCCTCCACACTGAATAATCCCCAACACACAAATAATAAATCCCCCTCCACACTGAATCCCCCCTCCACACTGAGTAATCCCCTCCACAAAGAAGGAATTCCACCCACACACAAGCAAACAATAAATAATCCCCCTTCTAGCTGAATCTGCAGCTCCACAGACACACGAGGCAGGAGCACTTACATCAGATCTTCTGCTCTCTTCTGCCTGCCGGAAAGTGACTTCAGCAGCTTGATCACATGACATGATCATGCTGCTGACGTTGGCTTCAGTTGTACTCGCGTCTGAAAGACGCAAGCACACTTGTTCACTGGACTCTGGGAGCCGGCGCGCTGCAGCTTCTTTGTGCCGGCTGTCAGCTTGACAGCTGGCACTGAGAACAGCCAATTCCCAGTCCAGAGGGCGGCAGAATACAGCTTCCAGAGGAGACACTGCGGACTGCCGCATTAGGCGGTCCGACTGCGCCCCCCCTAGATACGCCTCTGGGCGCCGGCGTGAATGTAGTTTTGAGTAGCTTGAGTAGCTTGAGGGTGCAGTTTTTAGAATGGTGTAACTTTTGGGTATTTTCTGCCATATAGACCCCTCAAAGTGACTTCAAATGTGAGGTGGTCCCTAAAAAAATGGTTTTGTAAATTTTGCTGTAAAAATGAGAAATCTGTTATGTTTCGGTAACTGAGGAGAAATGGCAAAAAATAGCAAAAGCGGTAATACACCAGAGAGGCTGGAACCTATTGGAATGCAGTAACCTGAACTAAGCACACAACTAGAGGTAGCCGTGGAGCATTCCTACGTTGATCCTAGACGCCTCGTCACAGCCTGAGAGATAACTACACCTAAAGGCAGAAAGATGAAAGCTATCTGCCCCGGAGCAGATCCCAAAAGAAAATAGGAAGCCCCCAAACATGTAATGGCGGTTAGACAAGAAGAAAGCTCGGACACAGACAGAAAATAGAATGAGCAAACGCTGGGGCCCAATCTGTCTAGACAGAAAAGTACAGGAAAGAATACTGACTGCAATCCAACAAAAACCCTAACAAAAATACCAACACGTCTGATTGCAAAAAAACCTGATATCACGAACACCGCACTGCACTTGCTCACTGAGCCAGTGCGCGTTTCCTGAATAAGACAGACTGCACTCAAAGATACCTGTGGAGCGGGGCAGTAGCGGTGAAGATGCGTACTTCAGACTAACAGGACTCGAAGCACATGACTGCCAAGGGGCGGCGCCGGCCACAGGTCTCTCAGAGGGAGCAGTAACAGATAGAGAATGCTTCAGGCCAGAGGACCTGAAGCACGTGACTGCTAGTGGGTGTGGCCTAAGCTCCAGAGAGCTAAGAGCAGAAGGAAAACTCCTAGAAGGGTAACTACGGGACAGAGTTACCCAGGGGCATAGACAAAATGGATAGTCAGGATAGCCAAGTCATACACAGAGGGAGCAACGCAGTACAAGAGGAGCAGGCAGAGAATAACCAGAACGTAGCCAAGGGATCAGAAAACCAGAACGGGCAAATACACAGTACCAAGACAGTAGACAAACTCACAACGAAGAGACGGACAATGGCCTGCACCTTATTAGGATCCATGCGATACCCCTCAGCAGACACAATGAACCCCAGAGAAGACAGTTCCTGAACGAAGAAAGAACATTTCTCTAGCTTAGCAAAGAGACAGTTGGAGAACTGCCCGAAGATGATCAATGTGAGTTTGTTTATCAGGCGAGTAGATAAGAATGTCATCCAAATACACCACCATAAAACGCCCAATAAAGTCAGAGAACACATGATTGATAAAATTTTGGAAGACTGCTGGTGCGTTGGTCAGACCGAAAGGCATGACCAAGTTTTCAAACAACCCTTAAGTAGTGAGAAAAGCAGTCTTCCACTCATCCCCCTCCCGGACCCGGATAAGGTTATATGCCCCCCGCAGATCCAATTTCGAAAACCACTTAGCCCCAGACAACTGGTTGTACAAATCAGGAATAAGTGGGAGGGGGTAAGTATTTCTCACAGTTATCTTATTTAACTCTCGAAAATCGAGGCATGGGCGCAAACCACCATCTTTTTTCTTAACGAAAAAGAACCCTGCCACCATGGGGGAAACAGAAGGACGAATGTGTCCCTTACGAAGGCTCTCGGAAATGTATTCTTTCATAGCAGCCCGCTCGGGACCCGAGAGGTTATACAAGCGGGCCTTGGGCAATTTAGTACCCGGAACCAGGTCAATGGCACAATCAAATGGGCGGTGTGGTGGTAAAACTTCAGCCTCTTTTTCAGAGAAAATGTCCGCATAGTCCTTCAGGTACTCCTGAATACCTTCCAGACCAACGGACGACACAGACACAGTAGCAAGACATCTTTCAGAACAATTAGATCCCCATTTAACAATATCACGGGAATCCCAGTCAATAAACGGGTTATGCCGTTGCAACCAGGGAAACCCTAACACCAGGCCAGCAGAGAGGTTATCTAAAACAAAACATGACATACACTCCTGGTGAAGGGCCCCCACCCTGAGGGTGAATTCTTCAGAGACAAAATGGACACCGTCCTTGGTGAGAGGTGTAGAATCAATGGCCATTATTTTTATAGGAGTCGCCAACCTAACTGTCCCTAATCTACAGCTGGCCACCAGCTTAGAGTCAATCAGGTTCAAGGATGACCCACAGTCCACAAAAAGCTGAAGTAAGGAAAAAGCAGTTCTTCACATCAAGTTCCACCTTTAACAGTATCTTAGAAAATGAAGGAAAGGGTACCTGAGAGTCTGAGTGCCCTCCAAGATGATCACTCAGACTCAGTCGCTTGTTAGTCGGTGGGCAGGAGGGACAGTTACTTTTCCAATGTCCAGGATCACCGCAGTAAAAACACAGCTTTTCCAAACGCCTCCGTCTCCTTTCTTTCTCTTTGATGTCGATGGCTCCCATCTCCATGGACTCCAATACAGGACTGGCTCCCCTTCCACTGGAGAAAAATGGTGTCTCAACCTGCATCACACCTCTCGCCCGCAGCCTGCGATCCATTCGGACGGCCTGCGTCATGGCGTCCTCCAGAGAATCAGGCGGAGGGTGAAGTGCCAAGGCATCTTTCAGACGTTCAGACAGGCCTCTACGGAACAAGCCCCAGAGGGCGGCATCATCCCAACAGACTTCAGCAGCCCAGCGTCTGAACTCTGAGCAAAACCACTCGGCTGAGTGCTTCCCCTGACATACACTCATCACCATGTCCTCAGCCATCAGCACTCGATCAGGCTCATCATAAATATGCCCCAGGGCCTCAAAAATGCATCCACAGTCATTCTCTCAGGGGCAGTGATAGGAAGGGAAAAAGCCCAAGCCTGGGGGCTCCCCTTAACAGAGACATAATGACCCCCACCCTCTGACTTTCATACCCAGAAGAGTGCGGTCTTAACGAGAAAAAAAGCTTACAGCCCTCTTTGAAAACTTTAAATTCCTTTCTATCTCCGGAAAAGGTATCTGGTAATTTAACCGGGGGCTCTGGGGAAACTAATGGAACAGCTTGAACGCCTGTCCCGTGAGCACCAGATGATAAAGCCCCCTGCACAGTGTCAGCCATCAGCTGCTGAGACTGAGCCAGAACTCGTTGTTCCTCATTCAGTTTCTGAGACATCTGAGTCAGGTGCTTTACCTGCTCAGAAAGGGCATACATAGGATCCATAACACACACAGGAGAAAAAAAAAGTAGCGGTCAGTTATAATATCACGAACACCGCACTGCACTTGCTCACTGAGCCAGTGTGCGTGTCCTGAATAAGACAGACTGCACTCAAAGATACCTGTGGAGCGGGGCAGTAGCGGTGAAGATGCGTGCTTCAGACTAACAGGACTCGAAGCACATGACTGCCAAGGGGCGGCGCCGGCCACAGGTCTCTCAGAGGGAGCAGTAACAGATAGAGAATGCTTCAGGCCAGAGGACCTGAAGCACGTGACTGCTAGTGGGCGTGGCCTAAGCTCCAGAGAGCTAAGAGCAGAAGGAAAACTCCTAGAAGGGTAACTACGGGACAGAGTTACCCAGAGGCATAGACAAAATGGATAGTCAGGATAGCCAGGTCATACACAGAAGGAGCAACGCAGTACAAGAGGAGCAGGCAGAGAATAACCAGATCGTAGCCAAGGGATCAGAAAACCAGAACGGGCAAATACACAGTACCAAGACAGTAGACAAACTCACAACGAAGAGACGGACCGGGTCAAAACCTGTATGTTGTGTATGTAAAGTATGATTTTTTTTACATTCAACACATTAGCCGGATGACGGGACTACTACTACTACGACTACTCGGTAAGCCGCGCACGTTTTTCACTGCTTTGATATCTCTTTAACAATAAGAGTATGGAAGAGGCCAGGAGCCATTTGGTGAGCTGCATTTCTTGCTACATGTTCACAGATTTACCAGTGGAAAAGCCAAATTTCACATGCCAGAAATGCAAGCTTGTGTCCATGTTGGAGGAAAAGTTGCAAAATCTAGAAGAGAGGGTAGTTACATTGAAGATCATTAAGGAAGATGAAGAGTTCTTAGGCAGAGCAGAATTATCTCTTCATGGTACAGAAAGAGAAGAAATTCGAAGTGCACCTGAAGAAACAGAGGAATGGAAGCATGTGACCAAAAGAAGCAGGAGGATCAGGAGGCAGTCAGTACCCATACTGCTCAGGAACCAGTACCAGCTCTCACACCAGGAGAATGATGAAGAAATACATCAGGGTAAGACTTTGCCCACAAAGAACAACCTTGTATGCCCTCAGAGTCCTCCTGGATGGAGAAAGAAAAATGTTGTGAAGCTTAAGCGGAGAGTTGTGGTCATGGGGGATTCCCTGTTGAGAGGAACAGAGGCCGCTATCTGCAGACCGGATATAACCTCAAGAGAAATGTGCTGTCTTCCAGGTGCAAAAATTAAAGATGTGTCTGACAGGATATCAGGACTCTTCAGACCTAAAGATGACTACCCATTCCTGCTAATACATGTGGGGACAAATGACACCACAAGAAGTGACCTGGAAACCATCTGCAGTGACTTTGTAAACTTAGGCAAGAAAATGAAAGAACTGGGTGCGCAGGTGGTCTTCTCTTCCATCCTCCCAGTGGATGGCCATGGAACAAGGAGGTGGAATAAGATTCTGCAGGTGAACAACTGGCTACGTCGATGGTGCCATCAGCAAGGAATTGGATTTCTGGATCACAGAGTGAATTACCTATATGATGGACTACTTGCTAGAAATGGGGTGCACCTTACGAAGACTGGAAAACATGTATTTGGAAGTCGCCTTGCTACACTCATCAGGAGAGCTTTAAACTAGAACAATATGAGAAGAGAAGCAAAAGGCCAGAAAAATCCATACACCTGACAAATACTATTGAGAACTCGGCTATTAGAAATGGAAAGGAAGAACGAAGACAAAAAAATCTAAATAATAAAAATATTGGAGGAAGAGAAACCAATCACAAACTAAAATGTTTCTATACAAATGCACAAAGCATGGGCAACAAACAAGGAGAATTGGAACTACTAACGCAGGAGAAGAAGTATGATGTCATTGGAATCACTGAAACTTGGTGGGATGATACACATGATTGGAATACAAGGCTAGAAGGATACAACTTATTTGCAAGAAACAGACTTGATAAACGAGGAGGAGGTGTCGCATTGTATGTTAGAAAAGCGTATATCTGCACAGAGATTGAAGCTTCAGGGACTGGGAGTTCCGTGGAAACTGTTTGGGTAAGAATACAAGGAGCGAACAATGGAAAGGACATCATTTAGGCATTTACTACAGGCCGCCTATGCAAGCTGAAGATTTGGATGAACTCTTTATGCATCATATGGCCAAGTTCTCCAAAAAATATGACATAGTGGTCATGGGAGATTTCAACTATCCAGACATTTGTTGGGAATCTCTCTCAGGCAAAACTAACAGGTCCAGGAAATTCTTATCCTCTGTTGCTGACAACTTTATCTTCCAAAAGGTAGGGGGGAAAACAAGGGGATCTGCTACATTGGATCTAATCCTTATAAACAGGGAGGAAATGGTTGAGGAGGTAAGAGTGGCTGGGACCCTAGGAGGTAGTGACCATGCTATTTTTGAATTTTGGATAACTAGAGGAGGAAGACCTGTGAAGACTCAGACTTCAAGGTTAGATTTCAGAAAGGCAGATTTTAAGGGACTCAGAAAGAGAATTGGAGGGATCCAATGGCAAAAATGTCAAGGAAGGATGGGAAATCTTGAAAAATGAGATTCTCAAAGCACAATCATTAACAATTCCAAAAAGAGGGAAGAATAGGAAGCATTTAACGAAACCAGGATGGATGAACAAAGAACTTAAACATATGCTAAAAAGGAAGAAAGAAATGTTTATCAAATGGAAAGAGGGAGGCATATCTAAAAAAGAAGAATATAATGATGTCTGCAGAACCTGCAGTGCAAGAATCAGATTATCTAAAGCTGACAATGAATTAAGGCTTGCAAGAGATGTCAAAAGCAATAAGAAAAGGATTTTGGGGATATGTCAAAAGTAAAAGAAAAGTCAAAGATGCTATAGGATTTTTACCGGATGAAAATTATGAAATGATAAGAAAGGATGCTGAGAAGGCTGAACTTTTAAATTCCTTTTTTCATCTGTTTTCTCTCAGAAAAGAAATGTAACATCAACTGATTTTCACTGTCCTATTAAGGGAATAGAAGAATCCAGGATATCTATAAAAAAAAAATTGTGAGGAAACACTTAGCTAACATAAATGAATTCAAATCTCCAGGTCCAGATGAATTACACCCCAGAGTACTGAAGGAGATAGCAGAAGAAATTTTTGAACCACTCTCCATAATCTTTGAAAATTCTTGGAGAACAGGAGAAGTCCCAGATGACTGGAGAAGAGCAAATGTTGTTCCTATCTTCAAAAAGGGGAAGAAGGTGGACCCAGATCTATAGGCCGGTGATTCTGACATCTATACCAGGAAAGATCTTTGAACAAATTATTAAACAACATGTATGTAAGTACCTGGACAAGAATGAAGTGATTAACCAGAGTCAGCATGGGTTTGTAACTAATAAGTCATGTCAGACTAATTTAATTTCCTTCTATGACAGAATCACTGACTGGGTGGATCAGGGAAATTCTGTAGATATATCTTGACTTCAGCAAAGCATTTGACAAAGTATCTCACACAATCCTTATTGAAAAAATTACTAAGTATGGAATGGATAAGGCAACTGTTAGGTGGATTCATACTTAGTGATAGGACCCAAAGAGTGGTAGTAAATGGCTGAACATCCAGTTGGAAGAATGTATCAAGTGGGGTACCACAGGGCTCTGTCTTGGGCCCTGTATTGTTCAACATCTTTATCAATGATTTAGATGAAGGAATTGAGGGTAAACTGATTAAATTTGCTGATGACACAAAGCTAGGAGGGATAGCTAATACTAGAGAAGAGAGAGAGAGGATTCAAAAAGATATAAATAAACTGGAGCAGTGGGCAGCAACTAACAGAATGGTTTTTAACAGGGAAAAATGCAAAGTACTACATCTGGGAAATAAAAATGAAAAAAGCGTATACAGAATGGGAGGAATAAGGCTAAGCAACAGCACATGTAAAAAAAAAGACTTGGGTATACTAATAGATCACAGACTGAACATGAGTCAACTGTGTAATGTAGCAGCAAAAAAGCAAATACAATTCTGGGATGTATTAACAGAAGCATGCAGTCTAGGACACGTGAAGTCATTATTGCCCTCTACTCCTCTTTGGTCAGACCTCATCTGGAATACTGTGTCCAGTTTTGGGCACCGCATTTTAAAAAAGACATCAACAAACTGGAGAAAGTTCAGAGAAGAGCGACCAGAATGGTGTCCGGTCTGCAAACCATGTCCTATGAGGAACGGTTACAGGATTTGGGAATGTTTAGCTTGCAAAAAAGAAGACTGAAAGGAGACTTAATAGCTGTCTACAAATATCTCAAAGGCTGTAACATTGTAGAAGGATTATCTTTACTCTCATTTGCACACGGAAAGACTAGAAGCAATGGGATGAAACTGAATGGGAGGAGACACAGATTAGATATTAGAAAAAACTTTTTGACAGTTAGAGTGATCAATGAGTGGAACAGGCTGCCACGAGAGGTGGTGAGTTCTCTTTCAATGGAAGTCTTCAAACAGAGGCTGGACAGATATCTGTCTGGGAAAATTTAGTGAATCCTGCTTTGAACAGGGGGTTGGACCAGATGACCCAGGAGGTCCCTTCCAACTCTACCATTTTATGATTCTATGATTCTATGATCATTGGCTAATGTGTCACTCACTGACAGTGTAGCAGGCATAGCCGGATGGGACTTGAAGGCCCATCAGACGATGCCTGCACACACACACACACGCACACACATACAGCCTCGCACACACACACATGGCAAAGCCAATTTTAATCCCGCGCCGCTCAAAGTCGCGCCAGCACCGCTCTTTGGCTGAGCCGCCCACCGGCTCTGAAAATGGGCACTGTAGGTGTGTTTACTGTCCTCCACTCCCTGCCGACTTTGCTTCCCCTTGACTTGCATTGGATTTCGTGTTTGGGCCGATCCACCGACTTTTCCCGATAGTCGGCCGATTTCACTCGACCCGACTTTTGCGAAAGTCGGGTTTCATGAAAACCGACCTGACCCGAAAAAAGGGAAAGTTGCTCATCTCTACTCTTCACATTATTCATTTTGGACTCCCATTCCCTTTTCTTATGCATTCACTGCAAAGCCTGCCTGGCTACCAAGTCATATGCACCCCAATAAGCCTTTGAACACACATACTGAATGGGCACAGGAAAATCCACATCACATTATTCACTGAGTACTCCCATTCCCTTTTCTTATGCATTGACTGCAAGGGCTGCCCTTGTACCAAGTCATATGCACCCCAAGAAGCCTTTGAACCCACATACTGAATGGGCTCAGGAAAATCCACTTCACATTATTCATTTTACACTCCCATTCTGTTTTCTTATGCATTGACTGCAAGGCCTGCCCTGCTACCAAGTCATGTGCACCCTAATAAGCCTTTGAACCTACATACCGGATGGGCGCTGGAAAATCCAATTCACATTATTCATTTTGTACTCCCATTCTGTTTTCTTATGCATTGACTGCAATGCCTGCCCTGCTACCAAGTCATATGCACCCTAATAAACCCAATCCAGCTTTGGAAGAAACATGGAGGAGGGCCTCTTAACAAAAAAAGTCCCATTAAAAAGGAGCGGTCTTATAGACTTGTAATGCCCATAACCTAAGTGTGTTGGATGGCCAACATTTTCACCTGTGGGGTACACCTCAACCTTTTCCATAACAAGTATTTAACACCCAGCAAAACACCCACCCTTGTTAGGATTTTGACACTGGCTGTAGCAGCACGGAACACGTTAATCCTGGTGATCTATTGGCAGCGACTGATGAAACGTGGAGGAAGGCCTGATTAAAAACTAGGCCCAATTTAAAGGAGAGTGTCTCCTACACTTGGGATGCCCATTCACTAAGTGTATGGGCTGGCAAATATTGTCCCCTGTGAGGTACACCTCAACCTTTTCCATATCAAGCATTTTATGCACAGCATAATTACCCACCCTTGGTAGGAATTCAACACTGGCTGTAGCAGCACGGAACATGTTGACTCTGGTGATCTACTGGCAGCGGATGAGGAGACGTTGAAGAAGGCCTGATTAAAAACTAGGCCCAATTTAAAGAAGTAGATCAAGGCTAGCAGACAGAACTATGCAACGTATGCCTGCTAAGAAATTATTTTTCCACCACGGATACACCAGGCTTCAGCCTGAGATTGCAGACTGTATTAATTTTTTTTAGGTTTTGTGTTAAATTTGGAAAACACAAAATAATGAAGTAAAACAAGGTTAGCAGACAGAACTATGCAACATATGCCTGCGAAGAAAAGATTTTTCCACCTCAGATACACCAGGCCTCAGCCTGAGATAACAGACTGTATTAATTTTTTTTTATTTTTTGGATAAAAGGACTGCTGGATATAACGAGAGTTACAGACTGCCCAAAAAAAGGAAGTTAGGCCTAAAATGTCTCAATTTTTGGCACACGGATGTATAAGGCGTTTCACAGATGGACCCCACTGTAAAATGTGGCCTGTTTTTTAAAATAATGCACCATAGTGCTGTATATAAGTACAGTCACGCCCAAGCCAAAAAAAGAAAAATGGCATACACTGGCTAAACTTTCAGCACGCACAGATATGAGCTGCCACGGAGATACCACACCGGAACATGTGTGGCCTGGTTTGTTTTTTTTTTGGCTAAATACAGGTGTATATAAATATAGTCACACCCAGGCCAAAAAAAGAAAAGTGGCGTACACTGGCTAAACTTTCAGCAGGCACAGATATGAGCTGGCATGGAGATATCACACCGAAATGTGTGTGCCCTGTTTTTTTTTTTTTTTTTTAGCTAAATACTGGTGTATATAAGTACAGTGACACCCAGCCCAAAAATATAAAACTGGTGTACACTGGCCAAACTTTGAGCACACACAGATATGAGCTGGCACTGAGATACCACACCGAAATATGTGTGGCCTGTATTCCAATTACACCTGGGGCTAGCTATATACAGCCAATATATCATACAGGTAGCAGCAGCAGCACCAGAACACAGGAAGGGAATGGACCCTCTTGATGTATGCAATGATCTATATACACACATACAGTGCCTGCAGGCCTTGCACTGATGTGTATAGAGTGAAGTACACTACCCTGCCTACCTAACACTGGAACCTACATACTCCGGAATTAGTCCTTAGAAGGACTGTTGGTTTATCTGGATTTGAGTAGTTTAGGATGGTAGACTCCACACTGACTAAGAAATCGTCAAATCTGACCCTATCTCGGCAGCAGCTCTTATTATACTATCTCAATCCGGAGCTGAATGCGCCATGTAGGGCGGCGTCCGGTCTCTTATACCCCTGATGATGCTGTGCGGCCAGCCAATCACTGCACGACCACAACAAGGATGGCTGCGGCATTTCATTGCCTGGCAGACAATCCCTGCATTGTGATTGGGTCTGTAAATTCCGCCAAAAAAGCTGGGTGGAGACCCGAGTTTCCGCCGAGTAATCCCGGAAATGCTCGGTGCTCGTCAACTAGACCAAGTACCGTGATACTCGGGCGAGTAACAAGTAGTGGTGAGCACATTCGCTCATCACTAGTTTTTAGTGCACGTAAGCACTAAGATGTTGTTTAGTGCACCTGGGTCCGGGTTGCAGGTAGCTATGAGAGATGAGCAGGTCTGGATACCCACATACCTCACATGTGGGTGTGGTTACAGCCTACATAATGCAAGCTGTTTTTTGGCACATGGTCTGTGTCTTGAGAGGGAGAAGCCCTCCTGTGTGTGAGGCTCCAGACTAACGGGTGTAGCGCCCGCGTCCCTGCCTGCTGCCAGACAGGGACGTCGCTCTCCTCACCTGCGCTCAGCGTCCTCAGTGCTCCCAGCCCCCTCTGCGCCTATGGCGTCCTCCTTCCGCCCTGCTGGTCCCGCGCGCTCCTTCCCTGCTACTGGCCTTAGGGCGCGCGCCCGCACCCTCCCCCGCTCTTAAAGGAGCCGCGCGCATTTTCCAAATCAGTCTCCAGCCAATGCTGGAGGACTCCACCCTATATTAAGGGCTTCCTCCTTAATGTAGGTGCCCGAGCAATGTTGTTCCTGTGCAGTCTAACTCTGTTTCAGCCATCAGCTCCTGATTCCAGTTACCTGCCTGTTACCTGTCGGCTTGCCTGTCTGCCATCCGTCTGCAGTTCCATCCAGAGGTTCGGACGTCATCTGCAGAGATCCTCGGCTCTTGCCTGCTCACCTAGGAGCGATCATCTGCCATCCGACTGCAGCTCCATCCAGAAGTTCGGACATCATCTGCAGAGATCCCCGGCTCTTGCCTGCTCACCTGGGAGCGATCATCTGCCATCCGACTGCAGCTCCATCCGGAAGTTCGGACATCATCTGCAGAGATCCCCGGCTCTTACCTGCTCACCTGGGAGCGATCATCTGCCATCCGACTGCAGCCTACCTGGAGGCTCCACCATATCAGGTCGTATATACCTGCCTGTCTAGAGCCTGCCTGGTCACTTGCTGTGACAACCTGCCTGTCTAGAGACTGCCTGGTCACTTGCCATGACAACCTGCCTGCCCAGAGTCTGCCTGGTCACTTGTTGTGACAACCTGCCTGCCTGGTCACTTGCCGTGACAACCTGCCTGCCCAGAGACTGCCTGGTCACTTGCCGTGACAACCTGCCTGCCCAGAGACTGCCTGGTCACTTGCCGTGACAACCTGCCTGTCCCAGAGACTGCCTGGTCACTTACCGTGACAACCTGCCTGTCCCAGAGACTGCCTGGTCACTTGCCGTGACAACCTGCCTGCCCAGAGACTGCCTGGTCACTTGCCGTGACAACCTGCCTGTCCCAGAGACTGCCTGGTCACTTGCCGTGACAACCTGCCTGTCCCAGAGACTGCCTTGGTCACTTGCCGTGACAACCTGCCTGTCCAGAGACTGCCTCGGTTACTTACCGTTACAACCTGCCTGCCCAGAGACTTCCTTGGTCACTTGCTGTGACAAACCTGCCTGTCCAGAAACTACCTATATCCTCTGCCGTGAATCCCTGCCCTTTTCCCAGGTGCCACCCGCTCTCTTACAAGTAAAATCTCTTGTATAATAAAGCTTTGTGGTTCCACCAACCTGACCTGTCTCGTCAGTAGTTCCACCCACCAGACCCGTTACAGTTTGCTCGGGCCATGGAACCCGGTGGCACCCAAACCCCTTCACTCCCGGAACTGTGTCATGAGCTGTCTCGCCAGAGGTCTCAACAGGAGACCATCCTGGGTCACCTGCGGAACGTCAAATCCCGTCTGGACACTCTGAAATCATCACTTGCAACCATCGCTGGAGCCATGACTCATAATCCGTCAGTCCCGCTGATTCCCAATTCCGTGGTTTCCATTCCCGGACCCCGACTGTCAGCTCCTCCTAGGTTTGGAGGCGATCCTGCTCTGGCTCGGGGTTTCATTAATCTGTGCACCCTGCATTTTGAACTCCTGGCACACCAGTTTAACTCTGACCGGGCCAAAATTGCCTTCATCATGTCCCATCTCACCGGAGAAGCCCTGGCCTGGCTTAATCCTCTCTGGGAGAGAGAGGATCCTCTGGTATCTGACCTGCCTGCTTTTCTCTCGGCCTTCCGGAAGGTATTCGACGAACCTGGACGGAAGACTTCCTCTGCATCATCTCTGCTGCGTCTCCGTCAGGAGAGTCTCACCGTTGGTCAATATGCCATACGGTTCCGGACTTTAGCCTCAGAACTAGCTTGGGACAATGAAGCTCTAATTTCGGTCTTCTGGGAGGGTCTGTCCGGCCGTATTAAAGACGTTCCAACCTCTCTAGATGATTTAATAAATCTTGCCAATCGAATTGATCTACGGTTCCAGGAACGAGCCAAAGAGATCACCCGTAAAAAAGAATTTTCCCATCTTGCACCCTCGTGTCAGAGATCTATAACCTCTTCCGTTTCTCCTCAGGTGCACACTGCTGAGCCTATACAGGTCGACCAGACCAAGATGGTCAAAGCCCGTCAGGACTCACGCCGTGCCGAGAAAAGTTGCTTCTACTGCGGCAGTAAGGAGCACTGGATCCAAACCTGTCCGGAGAAGTCGGGAAAACGCCTGTGTCTAGGTTCGCTCGGAGAGGTCAATCTAGACAAAAATAAATCCTCTTCATCCCTGCTGCTGTCGGTTTCAATTCTGATCGGTAAGAACCGCCACTTCGAAATGGCCCAACTTGATTCTGGAGCAGCTGGGAATCTCGTGTCACAGGCTCTAGTAGAGAAGTATCACATTCCCACCAAACCTCTTGTTGAACCTGTATCTGTTGCTGCTGTGGATGGGGGCCTCCTACCTCGTCCCATCCGACTTATCACCGAAGTCATAACCCTGCAGGTGGGAATGTTGCATTCTGAGAGCATCTCATTTCATGTTCTGCCTGGACTCTCTCATGCTTTCTTACTAGGTCTGCCTTGGCTCCAAAAACATGCACCTGTGCTCGACTGGCAGAATGGAGAGGTTCTTCGCTGGGGACAGGACTGTCATAAAACGTGTCTGGTGCCTGTTCATCCTGTCTATTCTTCTCCTACACCTGCTAATCTACCTGGACTCCCGATTCCATATTGGTCATTTGCTGATGTCTTCAATAAAAAGGAAGCAGAGACATTACCCCCGCATAGACCATATGATTGCCCGATTGACCTGTTACCTGGTACTACGCCTCCCCGTGGGCGTATTTACCCGTTGTCTGCTGCTGAGACCAGGTCGATGTCCGAATATATCGAGGAGAACTTAGCAAAGGGATTTATCCGGAAATCTACCTCCCCAGCGGGAGCAGGTTTCTTCTTCGTTAAAAAGAAAGACGGATCTCTCCGTCCCTGTATTGACTACAGAGGCCTAAATTCGATCACGGTGAAGAATAAGTACCCTCTTCCGCTCATTCCAGAACTGTTTCATCGTCTTAGAGGGGCTAGAGTCTTCACCAAACTAGATCTTCGTGGAGCATACAACCTGGTTCGTATCCGTCGAGGAGATGAATGGAAGACGGCATTCAACACCCGGGACGGCCACTACGAGTACTTGGTGATGCCCTTTGGTCTCTGTAATGCTCCAGCAGTCTTTCAGGAGTTGGTCAACGACATCTTGCGGGACCTCCTCTATTCCTGCGTTGTGGTGTACCTTGACGACATCTTGGTCTTCTCTCCGGATCTTCAGTCTCACCGGAGGGATGTTCGTCAGGTTCTGCTCAGGCTCAGGCAGAATCACCTCTTCGCCAAATATGAGAAGTGCCTCTTTGAGCAGACATCGCTTCCGTTTCTGGGCTACATCATTTCTCAGACAGGCCTACGAATGGATCCGGAGAAATTGTCTGCCATCGAGAAGTGGCCCCGACCGGAGGGGTTGAAGGCCATTCAGCGGTTCCTGGGATTCGCCAACTATTACCGTCTCTTCATACCGCACTTCTCTTCCAGGACTGCTCCAATCTCAGCGCTCACTCGCAAGGATGCTAACCCCAAACAGTGGACGACCGAAGCAGAGGAGGCCTTCCTTTCTCTGAAACAGGCCTTCTCTTCCGCTCCAGTGATGCATCGCCCGGATGGCAACAAGCAGTTCTTCCTGGAGGTGGACGCTTCCTCTGCTGGAGCCGGAGCGGTTCTTACCCAAAAATCGCCATCCGGGAGGATGGTGTCCTGCGGTTTCTTCTCCAAACTCTTCTCCTCCTCCGAGCGCAACTACTCCACAGGAGATCGAGAGTTATTGGCCATTAAGTTGGCATTGGAGGAGTGGCGTTACCTACTCGAAGGGGCTCTTCATCCGGTAATCATCTACACGGATCACAAAAATCTGGCATACCTCCAGCAGGCACAGAGACTTAATCCTCGCCAAGCCCGGTGGTCCTTGTTTTTTGCCCGCTTCGATTTTCTTTTGCATTTTCGCCCAGCTGACAAAAACGTCAAGGCGGATGCCTTGTCTCGGTCTTTCCTGGTGTCGGATCTCGAAGATGAGCCTAAACATATCATCGATCCCGCCAGAGTGATGCAGGTGGCTCCCGTGAGTCTAAATCGTCTCCCTCCTGGTAAGACGTTCGTATCAGAGACCGATCGGAAGAGAATTCTACATTGGGGTCACTCGTCTAAACTCGCTGGCCACGCTGGTCAAAAAAAGACCCTCCAACTCATTACTCGGCATTATTGGTGGCCTACCCTGCACAAAGACGTAATAGACTTTGTTTCTGCCTGTGTTTCCTGTGCCCGCAACAAAGTTCCGAGACACCTGCCTACCGGCCGTCTTCTTCCGCTTCCTGTACCCGCTGCCCCCTGGCAGCATATAGCCATGGACTTCATAACAGATCTGCCCGTCTTTGCCGTTGTACGGTCATTTGGGTGGTCGCTGACCGCTTTTCCAAGATGGCTCACTTCATTCCTCTGCCAGGTCTTCCGTCTGCACCCGAGTTGGCTAAAGACTTTATCCGCCACATCTTCCGTCTTCATGGTCTGCCTCGTCACATTGTGTCGGATCGTGGGGTTCAGTTCACCTCACGTTTCTGGAGAGCCACTTGTAAGTTGCTAGACGTCACCCTGGATTTTTCCTCCGCTTACCACCCACAGTCCAATGGACAAGTTGAACGAATAAATCAGAATTTGACCAGTTATCTTCGACACTTCGTTAATGCCCACCATTCTGACTGGGTGGAGCTCCTGCCTTGGGCCGAATTCTCCTACAATAATCATGAGAGCGAATCTTCCACCAAGTCTCCGTTTTTTGTAGTCTTCGGTCAGCACCCTCGGATCCCTGTCCCTGTTTCCATCTCTGTGGACAATCCAGCTGCGGAATCTCTGGTTAGAGAATTCTCCTCCATCTGGGAGAGTACCCGGTCCGCACTCATTCAGTCATCCGAGCGCATGAAAAGACATGCTGACAAAAAACGTCTGGATCCTCCTCAATTCCGTCCTGGGGACAAAGTCTGGCTTTCGTCCAAATATGTTCGACTCAAAATTCCGTCCTACAAGTTAGGTCCTCGGTTCATCGGTCCTTTTGAGATCATCAGTCAGATCAATCCGGTGTCCTATAAATTGAAACTCCCGGCCAATTTGAGAATTCCTAATTCTTTTCATGTATCTCTCCTCAAACCTGTGGTTCTTAACTCTTTTTTTAAGTCTACAGGTACACCTCCTGCTCCAGTGTCTGCTGATGATGAATTTGAGGTAGAGAACATTCTGGCCACAAAAAGGGTAGGAAGAAAGACTTATTTTTTGGTGGATTGGAAGGGGTTTGGTCCTGAGGAGAGAACCTGGGAACCTCGGGAGAACATCCATGCCCCTCTTATCCTAGCTAAATTTCTTTCTGGCCTAAAGAAGGGGGGGCCTAGAGGGGGGGGTACTGTAGCGCCCGCATCCCTGCCTGCTGCCAGACAGGGACGTCGCTCTCCTCACCTGCGCTCAGCGTCCTCAGTGCTCCCAGCCCCCTCTGCGCCTATGGCGTCCTCCTTCCGCCCTGCTGGTCCCGCGCGCTCCTTCCCTGCTACTGGCCTTAGGGCGCGCGCCCGCACCCTCCCCCGCTCTTAAAGGAGCCGCGCGCATTTTCCAAATCAGTCTCCAGCCAATGCTGGAGGACTCCACCCTATATTAAGGGCTTCCTATTTAATGTAGGTGCCCGAGCAATGTTGTTCCTGTGCAGTCTAACTCTGTTTCAGCCATCAGCTCCTGATTCCAGTTACCTGCCTGTTACCTGTCGGCTTGCCTGTCTGCCATCCGTCTGCAGTTCCATCCAGAGGTTCGGACGTCATCTGCAGAGATCCTCGGCTCTTGCCTGCTCACCTAGGAGCGATCATCTGCCATCCGACTGCAGCTCCATCCAGAAGTTCGGACATCATCTGCAGAGATCCCCGGCTCTTGCCTGCTCACCTGGGAGCGATCATCTGCCATCCGACTGCAGCTCCATCCGGAAGTTCGGACATCATCTGCAGAGATCCCCGGCTCTTACCTGCTCACCTGGGAGCGATCATCTGCCATCCGACTGCAGCCTACCTGGAGGCTCCACCATATCAGGTCGTATATACCTGCCTGTCTAGAGCCTGCCTGGTCACTTGCTGTGACAACCTGCCTGTCTAGAGACTGCCTGGTCACTTGCCATGACAACCTGCCTGCCCAGAGTCTGCCTGGTCACTTGTTGTGACAACCTGCCTGCCTGGTCACTTGCCGTGACAACCTGCCTGCCCAGAGACTGCCTGGTCACTTGCCGTGACAACCTGCCTGCCCAGAGACTGCCTGGTCACTTGCCGTGACAACCTGCCTGTCCCAGAGACTGCCTGGTCACTTACTGTGACAACCTGCCTGTCCCAGAGACTGCCTGGTCACTTGCCGTGACAACCTGCCTGCCCAGAGACTGCCTGGTCACTTGCCGTGACAACCTGCCTGTCCCAGAGACTGCCTGGTCACTTGCCGAGACAACCTGCCTGTCCCAGAGACTGCCTTGGTCACTTGCCGTGACAACCTGCCTGTCCAGAGACTGCCTCGGTTACTTACCGTTACAATCTGCCTGCCCAGAGACTTCCTTGGTCACTTGCTGTGACAAACCTGCCTGTCCAGAAACTACCTATATCCTCTGCCGTGAATCCCTGCCCTTTTCCCAGGTGCCACCCGCTCTCTTACAAGTAAAATCTCTTGTATAATAAAGCTTTGTGGTTCCACCAACCTGACCTGTCTCGTCAGTAGTTCCACCCACCAGACCCGTTACAACGGGAAAGGTCGAGTCGGAGTCGAAAATCCGACCCCAATGGATTTGACCGTATTACAAAGAGCAGATATACGGTACTGGATCAGAAGCGGCCAGCTGTATACGGTGTAGGGGAAAATTTAAATCTCTGTATTTATTTCCGGAGTCACACACAGATAGTCAGCATGTATTTGTCCGTGATACCAGCCGGTACACGGTAGTGTGTGAGGAGCGTACAGCTCTATATGGTATGGGATAAAATGAACGCTCGGTATCTGTGCAGAAAAAAAGATTAAAAGCATTAGTGCTGTGTAAAAAGCAGTCTGCACAGCAGTGTACACACAGCAATACAGCTATCAGGCAGCCTAATAACCAGCGCTGCTGCAAACAAGAAAATCCTCCCCTGTCACTGCACACTAACTGTACAGCACAATTGCTATCAGCACAAGCACATAGGAACTTCTCTTTCCAGCCCTAACTCTCTCCCTACTGATAAACAGCATCAGCAACCTCTCCCTACTGTTAATATCGGCAGAAGTAAAATTGAGGACGGCGGTCAGGGCTTTTATAGACCCTGTGACGCCCCCCAAAGCAAGCCAATCACTGCAATGCCCTTCTCTAAGATGGTGGTGTACGCTGCTCATGTCATCTCGTTGCCCACAGTGTAAGTCTTTGCTCACTGGCTGAAACAAGGTGCCTGAAAGCACTCTGGGAAATTCGACTTTGGCGCTCGTTTTGCCGACTGCATGGTCGACTACACGCTATGGTCGGTTTTCGGCCAACGAAACCCGACTTTGGCGAAAGTCGGCGACTTTTGAATCTGACTGACCTGTTTCGCTCAACTCTACTGGACAGACTTTTTAAAGAAACGCGCTTCCTGTCTTCCTCCTGTCGCACCTGAGTGAGTACGATCCCTGCAGTATCTATGTGTGTGTGTATGTGTGTATCTATGTGTTTATGAGTGTATGTATGTGTGTGCATGTATGTATCTATATGTGTGTGTGTGTGTGTGTATGTATTTATGTACGTATGAATACTACTTTAATTGTAAAGAATCGCAAAATCAACCTGGCCCTTTAAAGGGTTATTCACCAAATAATCAAGTTATCTCTGATCCATAGGATCCAACCACTGCCCCCAGAAATTCTGAGAACTGGAGTCTGCAGTCTTGTCCTGAATTGAGCTGAGTGTTGTACATGCTTGGCCTCTTCTCTCTTCATTATCTATAGAGCTGCTGAACACTGCACTCAGCTATTTCCCTCAGTTCCATAGACAATGAATAGAGCAGAAGTCAAGCATGTATGCCTGCAATCCACTCATGGCTGAGCTGCAGAGCCTTGTTCTCAGGTTTGATGGGGCTCACAGTGGTCAGTCCCCCAAAAGTCAGTAAGTTATCCCTTATCATCGGGATTGGGGATAACTTGATTTATTTGGGGAATAACCTTTTATCAGATATCAAATTGTATAGATTTGAGACATATAATTTAACCCCTTTATTCCATCAGACGTACTATTCCGTCCATGTGACCCTGGACCTAATTCCCATGGACGGAATAGTACGTCATGGGCGATCAGCTGGGGGGGAGCGCAGCTAATCGCCGCCGGGTGTCAGCTGTTTATCACAGCTGACATCCAGCACTATGTGTCAGGAGCGGTCACGGACCGCTCCCGGCACATTAACCCCTGGCACACCGCGATCAAACATGATCGCGGTGTACCGGGGGCACAGGGGAGGATCGCGCAGGGAGGGGGCTCCCTGCGTGCTCCCCTGAGACCCTCAGAGCAGCGCGATGTGTCGCGCTGTTCCGAGGGTCCGTCCTACCTCCAGGTCCCCGGATCCAAGATGGCGCTGGGGTCCTGCAGGGAGGCGGCTTCCTCAGTGCCTGCTGAGAGCACTGAGAAGCCTGCAGCGATGCCAGAGCGATCGCTGGTGTGACGGGAGTGCTGTGCACACTGTCACACCAGCGATCTGCTAAAATACTGTGATGTCCCACCCTGGGACAAAGTAAAAAAGTAAAAAAAATAAAAATAAAAAGTGGTAAAAAAAATCATAAAAAAAAAATATTCCCCAATAAATTCATTTCTTCCTGTAAATAAAAAAAAACAAAACAATAAAAGTACACATATTTTGTATCGCCGCGTCCATAACAACCCCCCCTATAAAACTGTCCTACTAGTTAACCCCTTTAGCGAACCACTTAAAAAAAAAAAAAAACTAAGCAAAAAATCAATGCTTTATCATCATACCGCCGAACAAAAAGTGGAATAACATGCAATCAAAAAGACCGATATAAATAAACATGGTACCGCTGAAAACGTCATCTTGTCCCGCAAAAAACGAGCCATCATATAGCATCATCAGCGAAAAAATAAAAAAGTTATAGCTCGCAGAATAAAGCGATGCAAAATAATAATTTTTTATATAAAATTGTTTTTATTCTATAAAAGCGCCAAAATAAAAAAATTTATGTAAATGAGGTATCACCGTAATCGTACTGACCCGAAGAATAAAACTGCTTTATCAATTTTACCACACGCGGAACGGTATAAACGCCTCGCCCAAAAGAAATTCATGAATTGCAGATTTTTGTTCATTCTAACCTCCCAAAAATCGAAATAAAAGCGATCAAAAAATGTCACATGGTCATAAATGGAATCAATAAAAACGACACCTCGTCCCGCAAAAAATAAGACCTCACATGACTCTGTGGGCCAAAATATGCAAAAATTATAGCTCTCAAAATGTGGTGATGCAAAAAACTACTTTTTGCAATAAAAAGCGTCTTTTAGCGTGACAGCTGCCGATCACAAAAACCCGCTATAAATAGTAAATCAAACCCCCTTTTATCACCCCCTTAGTTAGGGAAAAATAATAAAAATAAAAAAATGTATTTATTTCCATTTTCCCATTAGGGTTAGGGTTAGGGTTGCAGCTAAAGTTAGGGTTAAGGTTGGCGCTAAGGTTCGGATTAGGGTTAGGGTTGGGATTAGGTGTGTGTTAGGGTTAGGTTTGTGGTTAGGGTTGGGACTAGAGTTAGGGGTGTGTTGGGGTTAGGTTTGGAGTTAGAATTGGGGGGTTTCCGCTGTTTAGGCACATCAGGGGCTCTCCAAATGTGACATGGCGTCTGATCTCAATTCCAGCCAATTCTGCGTTGAAAAAGTCAAACGGTGCTCCTTCACTTCTGAGCTCTGCCATGCGCCCAAACAGTAGTTTACCCCCGCATATGGGGTATCAGCGTACTCTGGACCACAAGAGTTATTGTGCAATTTGTCCTATTTCTTCTGTTACCCTTGGGAAAATAAAAAACTGGGGGCGACAAAATAATTTTTGTAAAAAAAAAATGATTTTTTTTGTTTTTACGGCTGTATGTTATAAATTTTCTGTGAAGCACTTGGGGCTTCATAGCGCTCACCACACTTCTAGATAAGTTCCTTGTGGGGTCTATTTTCCAAAATGGGGTCACTTGTGGGGGGTTTCCACTGTTTAGGCGCATCAGGGGCTCTCCAAATGCGACATGACGCCCCCAGACCATTCCATCAAAGTCTGCAATCCAAAACGTCACTACTTCCCTTCCGAGCCCAGACGTGCACCCATACAGTCGTTTTCTCACACATATTGGGTATCAGCGTACTCAGGACAAATTGGACAACAACTTTTGGGGTCCAATTTCTCCTGTTACCCTTGTGACAATAAAATATTGGGGGCGAAAAAATCATTTTTGTAAAAAAAAAAAGGATTTTTTATTTTTACGGCTGTACGTTATAAACTTCTGTGAAGCACGTCAGGGTTCAAAGTGCTCAACACACTTCTAGATAAGTTCCTTGTGGGGTCTATTTTCCAAAATGGGGTCACTTGTGGGGGGTTTCCACTGTTTAGGCGCATCAGGGGCTCTCCAAATGCTACATGACGCCCCTAGACCATTCCATCAAAGTCTGCAATCCAAAACGTCACTACTTCCCTTCCGAGCCCCGACGTGCGCCCATACAGTAGTTTACGCCCACATATTGGGTATCAGCGTACTCAGGACAAATTGGACAACAACTTTTGGGGTCCAATTTCTCCTGTTACCCTTGTGAAAATAAAATATTGGGGCGAAAAAAATGATTTTTGTAAAAAAAAAAAAAAAGATTTTTCATTTTACGGATGTACGTTATAAACTTCTGTGAAGCACTTTGGGGTTCAAAGTGCTCACCACACATCTAGATAAGTTCCTTGAGGGGTCTAGTTTCCAAAATGGTGTCATTTGTGGGGGGTTTCCACTGTTTAGGCAGATCAGGAGCTCTCCAAACACGACATGGCATCCAGCCAATTCTGCGTTGAAAAAGTCAAACGGCGCTCATTCCCTTCCAAACTCTGCCATGCATCCAAACAGTGGTTTACCCCCACATATGGTGTATCAGCGTACTCAGGACAAATTGCACAATAACTTTTGGAGTCTTGTTACCCTTGGAAAATAAAAATTGGGTGAAAAGATCAATTTTGTGGAAAAAATATGATTTTTTAATTTTACGGCTCTACGTTATAAACTTGTGTGAAGCACTTGGGGGTTCAAATTGCTCACCAAAGATCTAGATAAGTTCCATAGGGGGTCTAGTTTCCCAAATGGGGTCACTTGTGGGGGGTTTCCACTGTTTAGGCACATCAGGGACTCTCCAAATGCAACATGGCGTCCAATCTCAATTCCAGCCAATTTTGGTTGGAAAAAGTCAAATGGTGCTCCTTCCATTCCGAGCTCTGCCATGCGCCCAAACAGTTGTTCCCCCCCACATATGGGGTATCAGCGTACTCAGGACAAATTAGACAACAACTTTTCAGGTCCAATTTCTCCTGTTACCTATGGGAAAATAAAAAATTAGTGACTAAGAGATATTTTTTGTGGGAAAAAAATAGGATTTTTTATTTTCATGCCCGGGCATTATAAACTTGTGTGAAGCACTTGGGGGTTCAAAGTGCTCACCAAAGATCTAGATAAGTTCCTTAGGGGGTCTAGCTTCCAAAATGGGGTTACTTGTGGGGGTTTCCACTGTTTAGGCTCATCTGGGGCACTACAAACGGAACATGACCCCCATCAATGTTTGCATTCCAAAACGTTACTGCTTCCTTTCCAAGCCCTGCCGTGCGCCCAAGCAGTTTCCCCCCCATATATGGGGTATCAGCGTACTCAGGACAAATTGAAAAACAACTTTTGGGGTCCAATTTCCTTGGGAAAAATCAAAAATTTGGGACTAAAAAATCATTTTTGTGGAAAATTGTTTTTTTTTTTTTTCACAACCAGGCATTATAAACTTTTGTAAACACTTTGGGGTTCAAAGTGCTCACAACAGATCTAGATAAGTTCCTTAGGGGGTCTAGTTTCCAAAATGGTGTCACTTGTGGGGGTTTCCACTGTTTAGGCGCATCAGGGGCTCTCCAAACACGACATGGCGTCCAATCTCAACTCCAGCCAATTTTAGTTTGAAAAAGTCAAACGGCGCTCCTTCCCTTACGAGCTCTACCGTGTGCCCAAACAGTGGTTTACCCCCACATATGGGGGATCAGCGTACTCAGGACAAATTGCACAATAACTTTTGGAGTCTTGTTACCTTTGAGAAAATAAAAATTGGGGTGAAAAGATTAATTTTGTGGAAAAATATGTTTTTTTAATTTTACGGCTCTACGTTATAAACTTGTGTGAAGCACTTGGGGGTTCAAATTGCTCACCAAAGATCTAGATAAGTTCCTTAGGGGGTCTAGTTTCCCAAATGGGGTCACTTGTGTGGTGTTTCCACTGTTTAGGCACATCAGGGACTCTCCAAATGCAACATGGCGTCCAATCTCAATTCCAGTCAATTTTGGTTGGAAAAAGTCAAATGGTGCTCCTTCCATTCCGAGCTCTGCCATGCGCCCAAACAGTGGTTCCCCCCACATATGGGGTATCAGCATACTCAGGACAAATTGGACAACAACTTTTGAGGTCCAATTTCTCCTGTTACCTATGGGAAAATAAAAAATTAGTGACTAAGAGATAATTTTTGTGGGAAAAAAATAGGATTTTTTTATTTTCATGCCCGGGCATTATAAACTTGTGTAAAGCACTTGGGGTTCAAAGTGCTCACCAAAGATCTAGATAAGTTCCTTAGGGGGTCTAGCTTCCAAAATGGGGTCACTTGTGGAGGGTTTCCACTGTTTAGGCTCATCTGGGGCACTACAAACGGAACATGACCCCCATCAATGTTTGCATTCCAAAACGTTACTGCTTCCTTTCCAAGCCCTGCTGTGCGCCCAAACAGTTTCCCCCCCCCCACATATGGGGTATCAGCGTACTCAGGACAAATTGGACAACAACTTTTGGGGTCCAATTTCCTTGGGAAAAATCAAAAATTTGGGACTGAAAAATCATTTTTGTGGAAATTTTTTTTTTTTTTTTTCACAGCCAGGCATTATAAACTTTTGTGAAACACTTTGGGGTTCAAAGTGCTCACAACAGATCTAGATAAGTTCCTTAGGGGGTCTAGTTTCCAAAATGGTGTCACTTGTGGGGGGTTTCCACTGTTTAGGTGCATCAGGGGCTCTCCAAACACGACATGGCGTCCAATCTCAACTCCAGTCAATTTTAGTTTGAAAAAGTCAAACAGCGCTCCTTCCCTTTCGAGCTCTGCCGTGTGCCCAAACAGTGGTTTACCCCCACATATGGTGTATCAGCGTACTCAGGACAAATTGCACAATAACTTTTGGAGTCTTGTTACCCTTGGGAAAATAAAAATTGGGGTGAAAATATTAATTTTGTGGAAAAAATATGTTTTTTTAATTTTACGGCTCTACGTTATAAACTTGTGTGAAGCACTTGGGGGTTCAAATTGCTCACCAAAGATCTAGATAACTTCCTTAGGGGGTCTAGTTTCCCAAATGGGGTCACTTGTGGGGTGTTTCCATTGCTTAGGCACATCAGGGACTCTCCAAATGCAACATGGCGTCCAATCTCAATTCCAGTCAATTTTGGTTGGAAAAAGTCAAATGGTGCTCCTTCCATTCCGAGCTCTGCCATGCGCCCAAACAGTGGTTCCCCCCCACATATGGGGTATCAGCATACTCAGGACAAATTGGACAACAACTTTTGAGGTCCAATTTCTCCTGTTACCTATGGGAAAATAAAAAATTAGTGACTAAGAGATAATTTTTGTGGGAAAAAAATAGGATTTTTTATTTTCATGCCCGGGCATTATAACCTTGTGTAAAGCACTTGGGGGTTCAAAGTGCTCACCAAAGATCTAGATAAGTTCCTTAGGGGGTCTAGCTTCCAAAATGGGGTCACTTGTGGGGGGTTTCCACTGTTTAGGCTCATCTGGGGCACTACAAACGGAACATGACCCCCATCAATGTTTGCATTCAAAAACGTTACTGCTTCCTTTCCAAGCCCTGCTGTGCGCCCAAACAGTTTCCCCCCCCCACACATATGGGGTATCAGCATACTCAGGACAAATTGGACAACTTTTGGGGTCCAATTTCCTTGGGAAAAATCAAAAATTTGGGACTGAAAAATCATTTTTGTGGAAAATTGTTTTTTTTTTTTTCACAGCCAGGCATTATAAACTTTTGTGAAACACTTTGGGGTTCAAAGTGCTCACAACAGATCTAGATAAGTTCCTTAGGGGGTCTAGTTTCCAAATTGGTGTCACTTGTGGGGGGTTTCCACTGTTTAGGCGCATCAGGGGCTCTCCAAACACGACATGGCGTCCAATCTCAACTCCAGCCAATTTTAGTTTGAAAAAGTCAAACGGCGCTCCTTCCCTTACGAGCTCTGCCGTGTGCCCAAACAGTGGTTTTCCCCCACATATAGGGTATTGGCGTACTCAGGAGAAATTGCACAACAACTTTATCTGCCCATTTTCTCCTTTTACCCTTGTGAAAATAAAAAAAGTTTGTAAAAGATTATTTTTGTGGCTAAAAAGTTAAATATTCATTTTTTCCTTCCACGTTGCTTCAGCTCCTGTGAAGCACCTGAAGGGTTATTAAACTTCTTGAATGTGGTTTTGAGTACCTTGAGGGGTGCAGTTTTTAGAATGGTGTCACTTTTGGGTATTTTCTGCTATATAGACCCGTCAAAGTGACTTCAAATGTGAGGTGGTCCCTAAAAAAATGGCTTTGTAAATTTTGTTGTAAAAATGAGAAATCGCTGGTCAACTTTTAACCCTTATAATTTCCTAACAAAAAAAAATTTTGGTTCCAAAATTGTGCTGATGTAAAGTAGACATGTGGGAAATGTTATTTATTAACTATTTTGTGTGACATATTTCTCTGTTTTAAGGGAAAAAAAATTCAAAGTTTGAAAATTGCTAAATTTTCAAAATTTTCGCCATATTTGCGTTTTTTTTCAAAAATAAGCGCAAGTTATATGGAAGAAATTTTACCACTAACGTGAAGTACAATATGTCACGAGAAAACAGTCTCAGAATCGCTAAGATCCGTTGAAGCGTTCCAGAGTTATAACCTCATAAAGAGACAGTGGTCAGAATTGTAAAAATTGGCCCGGTCATTAACGTGCAAACCACCCTTGGGGGTGAAGGGGTTAATATAATCTATATGGTTGTGCTCAGCTGAACCAAATCCTAACTGAGATAATTATCTGCATTTTAGTAAAAATTTATAAATATGTATATATTTTTAAATGTGTGGGGGCCCAAATAGAACTTTTGCTATGGTGCCCTGTGAACTCTATATAGGCTCCAGCTTGCAGGGCAGTGATAATGAGGGCAATCTGGCCTGTTGCTCAGAGCCAAAGGCTCCGGGGGTCACCTGGCCAGATTGTTCTCATCATAAGCGGCATGCCGGGCAGGGAAGGGGGCCCAGACATATTTCTTGCATAGGAGTCCCAAGCTGTCAGTGTCCACACCTGCTTCAAAGTACAGAGTAAAAGACCCAGGTGATGGAGCCACAGCAAGAACAATGGCAGTATGGCCAACAAAGCTACTCGCTCATCACTAATATGGATACAGTATGCCTTCTTTATTGGATTGGATTAATTTGAAACACATAGCAACTTAGTCATTACTCTATTTTTCTTCAGTGGCAGTATATTAAAATAGAGCAAGTGTTGCTTTTTAAAGGAATGCATCATCTTTAGAGTTCTTGTTATTTTAGGACCAATACACCAATATACAGTACAGATGATGGAATTATCAATCAAGTTATGTGTCAGATCTCAATTATATCACTATTCCCTTGTGTATCATTAAGAAGACGTATCATTATGCAATGTTTTGCCTTCTGGCTGGAATTACAGATAAAAATGTCTTTACTGTAGCATTTAATTCTTTGTCAATTAACACCAATTAAATGGTTTATTACCACACACGAATGTTTCAAAATAAGTTTAAAACCATTACGATGGTAATACTGTGGATCTAAAATATGTGTACTATTATTATATATAACTTTGTGGTAATGTTGATAAAATAAATTGTTCAATGAAGAGTACACATGAGCATTTATTGCTTCCATCCATGAAGAACTATATTTCCAAAAACCCCTAAATGCAGCGACAGTGAAGAGTTTATATACATGTTTGGGCAAGATGTTATCTAGCTTTGTAGCAATTGTAATTTGGATTCTATTGTACTAAACCTGACTTTTGCAGAAGGACTGCTGTATTAAATGTTCTAATCATCCTATATTGCCATCTATAACAGTGTTATTCATGTTTCAAACTCAGTGCCTTTTTATTGAATGTGATCTCAGCTGTAGTATCTGAGAACGATAGCTACATATTTGTTAACTGTGAACTTTCTGCAATATAATCTGAGCTGTGAGTATGCCTGGGGTACTAAAGATATGGTACCTTTAAGGGAAACATAGTAGAAGTACAGGTACAAAAGTACAGGGCCAAAAAAAAACAAAGTATATGCCAAACTTACACTTATAATACCTTTTTTACAATTATATGGTACACATATATATATATATATATATATATATATATATATATATATATAATCATAGAATGTTAGAGTTGGAAGGGAACTCAAAGCTCGTCATGTCAAACCACTTGCTCAATGCAAGATTCACTAAACCAACTCAGACAAATGTCTGTCCAGCCTTTCTTTGAAGACTTCCATTGAAGGAGACCTCACCACCTCTCTTTTCCACTCATTGATCATCCTCATTGTCAAAAAGTTTTTTCTAATATCTAATCTGTATCTTCTCCCTTTCAGTTTCATATAAACTGCTCAAAAAAATAAAGGGAACACTAAAATACCACATCCTAGATATCACTGAGTGAAATATTACAGTTGTAATTGTAAATCTTTAGTCATTATATAGTGGAATACGTTGAGAACAATAAAACATAAAAATGATCAATGCAAATCAAATTTTATATCCCACGGAGGTCTAGATTTTGAATGAAAATCAAGACCAAAGTGGAAAATCAAATTACAGGCTGATCCAACTTCAGTGGAAATACCTCAAGACAATGAAATGATGCTCAGTAGTGTGTGTGGCCTCCATGTGCCTGTATGATCTCCCTACAATGCCTGGGCATGCTCCTGATGAGGTATTGGATGTTCTCCTGAGGGATCTCCTCCCAGACCGGGATTAAAACATCAGTCAACTCCTGGACAGTCTGTGGTTCAACGTTGCGTTGCTGGATGGAACGATACATGATGTCCCAGATGTGCTTAATTGGATTCAGGTCTGGGAAACGGGCAGGCTAGTCCATAGCATCAATGCCTTCATCATGCAGGAAGGCCAGGTTCATATTGCGTTAGGGCAAACCGTTCAGTGCATGCGTTAAACGGACTGTGCTAACGCAACTGCCTTTTTTTGATCGCTTTATGCGATCGCACTAGCGCAGATGCTCCATCTGCGCTAGCAGTGAAGGACCTTCGAATGCTGCAGACCGCGTCTAAGGGTCCATCACAGCATGACGGTACATCGCTAATGCATGCTGATTATGACATGCGTTAGCGATGCGCTACGATATGGCAGTCTGTGGGTGCGTTAATGGATGCGTTACATCGCGTTACTTCCGCGTTGTAACGCAATCCATTAGACAGACTGCCATAACGCAATGTGAACCCAGCCGAACAGCTGACACATTTCAGCCATATGAGGTCTAGCATTGTCATGCATCAGAAGGAACCCAGGGCCAACTCCACCTTCATATTGATTCACATATATATTCCCCTGACGAAGGATAAGAAATCCGAAACGCGCGACGGGGCGCGTGGATCTAGTCTGTTGATATTGCTCACCGTGACTCCCAGGTATATTGTGTCTCTCATTTGGCTCTTTTTAGTCGGCTGGTATCAAGGTGGTTGTCACATTGCATGATCAGTGTGATTTATATTGCTGACACTTTGGCATTGTTATATTTATTTATTTTATTATATTGCTGTTAATGCACAGTGTGTTATAATAATTTTCTGCACGGTTGCAAGTTATACACTTTTTTGTATATATTTCAGTGTGTATTCCAACACACATTAACACATTTGTGTCAGTTGTAGAAGCTTATTTTTAGCACTATTGCACTTTTTGCACAACTTATTTGCACTATTGCACCTTTTATATTCTGTTTAATTCTACTTTTTATAAGTCACGATACACATTGTGCCTGTGATATATATGATACAAAGAAGTTTTTTTGCATATTATAGAAAAAAATTTTTTGGACTTCATTGTCCAATTTTTTATTTTTTGTACACAGCGTTTTTCTTAGAGCTAGTTTATATACCCATGTACCTGTGATTATTATTGAGTCCGTTATTTTCAGTACAAGTCTCTTGTATATGTATATATTGCTATGTGAGCTATTTGATTAATTTGCCAGCCTTTATTTACTATATTACACATTGTTATTAATAGCTATTGTGGTTTTTAGTTTTTTAGTTGATGTCATGTATTAATAAAGGTCATTGTTTTACAATATTTTATTTTGTGATTCTTTGATTTAATATAGATCTATATATTGTTATATTCATTGATATATATATATTTTTTATGGTATTTTACCACACTCTGGGTTCACATTTTCCCTGTCGTTTGGTCTGCACCCACCATATCCTTCCTTTCTCCTTTATCTCTACCAGATGGTCTGCCATCTAACTGTCTGGAGGTATTAATTTTATATTATTCTTCTTTTGTTATTTTATTTTTATTCACTCATTTTAAAAATTATTAAAAAATTAGTATTAATTCATTGATATTATACCTCCCTTCTTTTAATCATTGATTCACAATGGGCCTGAGGATCTCAGCCTGGTATCTAATGGCAGTCAGGGTACTACTTGTTTGCACATTCAGAACTGTGCAGACCCCCAAAGAAATGCCTCCCTATACCATTTCTGACCCACTGTCAAACAGGTCATGCTGGAGGATGTTACAGGCACCAGAACAATCTCCACTGTGTCTTCAGACTCCATCATGTCTGTCACATGTGCTCAGTGTGAACCTGCTCTCATCCACGAAGAGCAAAGAGCGACAATATCGAATCTGCCAATCTTGGTGTTTTCTGGCACATACCAATGCCAATCACCCTGCATGGTGTTGGGTTGCAAGCACAACTCCCACTCTCCCACTTGTGTACGTCAGGCCCTTATACCGCCCTCATGGAGTCTGTTTCTGATAGTTTGAGCAGACACATGATGTTAGTGGCCTGCTGGAGGTCAATTTGCAGGGCTCTAGCACTGCTCCTCCTGTTCTTGTACAAAGGAGGAGGTAGCGGTCCTGCTGCTGGGTTTTTACCCTCCTATGGCCTCCTCTCCCTCTCATGGGGTCCTGTCCTGTCTCCTGGTATTTGTTCCATGCTCTGAAGACAGTGCTGAAAGACACAGCTACCTTTCTTGCCGCAGCTCTGATTGTTGTGCCATTCTGGATAATCTGCACTACCTGAGCAATTTGTGTGGGTTGTAGACACTGCCTCATCCTACTGTACAGTACCCATAGCTGTGAAAGCAATGAAAAAATGCAAAAGGGACTAAAACAACAACCAAAAAGGAAGAGAACAAATAAATGGTCTGTGGTCACCACCTGCAGAACCACTCCTTTATAGGGGTTGTCTTGCTAATTACCTATAATTTCTGCCTGTTGCTTAGAGATGAGCGACTTTCATTTTTATAGGGTCTCAAAAGTCGGGTCTAACGAAATCGGCCGCCTATCTGGAAAAGTCGGGGTCCGACTGAAACACGAAACCCAATGCAAGTCAATGGGGAAGCAAAGTCGCCATGACTACAGTGCCCATTTCAATGCCAACAACATACATTCTTATTACTTAAGCTTGGCAACCTTAATTAACTTTATATTAATAGTTACGCATTGAAAACTGGGGGTTATTTGGCTAAATTTGTGGGGGAGGTAGGGATGGCTCCCGGTTTTCGTGTGCCCCGGGCCAAAGAGTGTCAGTGGGCCCCTTTAACACATACCACAATTCATCATGCTCCGATACAGCACAGAAATATAGGTATAGTACAATGAAAAATACTTCACTTCTTACATGACATGACTGATATCTATGTTAAAATCTACAATAGCTCAGAAACCGGACAGTATATTCCTCCATACAGTATTATGGCCACCACATAGTGCGCCATACAGAATAATGAGCCCCATATATTGCTCCATACATAATTGGTCCCATATACTGTTCCATACAGTATATGATGAGCTCCACATAATGCCCCAGTATATGATGGTCCCCATATAATGTGCCATACAGTATAGGATGGTCAACATAGAGTATAATGAGTCGAATATAAAGCTCCATACAGTATATGATGGGCCCTATATATTGCTCCATACAGAATGGGCTCCATATAATGCTCCATACAGAATAGGCCCCATATGTGCTCCATATGAAGCTCCATACCCTATAGGATGCCCCATAAATAAAGAAACCCATATGATGCTCCAGTATATAATTGGCCCCATGGATGATGCTCCAGTGTCTTATGGGCCAAAATAATGCACCAAATATTTTGGGCACCATTATTAATGATCCAGTGTATAATGGGCCCCGTAAATGCTGTTCCAGTGTCTGCTGTCCCCCATTTAGAATGCTCCAGTATATGTTGGGCCCCATGGATGATGCTCCAGTGTCTTATGGGCTAAAATCATGCACCAAATATATTGGGCACCATTATTAATGATCCAGTGTACAATGGGCCCCATAAATGCTGCTCTAGTGTCTGCTGTCCTCCATTTACAATACTTCAGTATTTGATGGGCCCCATGGATGATGCTCCAGTGTCTTATGGGCCAAAATCATGCTCAATATATAATGGGTCCCATTTTTAATAATCCAGTGTATAATGCTCAATGTATAATGCTCCAGTGTCTGCTGTCACCCATTTACAATGCTCCAGTATATGATGGGCCCCATGGATGCTGCTCCAGTGTCTGATCTGCCCCATTTAGAATGCTCCAGTATATGTTGGCCTCATGGATAATGCTCCAGTGTCTTATGGGCCAAAATCATGCTCCATATATAATGGGCCCCATTATTAATGATCCAGTGTATAGTGGGCCCCTTTAAATGCTGCTCCAATTTCTGCTGTCCCCCATTTACAATGCTCCAGTATATGATGTGCCCCATGGATGATGCTCCAGTATCTTATGGGCCAAAATCATGCACCAAATATATTGCGCCCCATTATTAAAGATCCAGTATATAATGGGCCCCATAAATGCTGCTCCAGTGTCTGCTGTCCTCCATTTACAATACTTCAGTATTTGATGGGCCCCATGGATGATGCTCCAGTGTCTTATGGGCCAAAATCATGCTCAATATATAATGGGTCCCATTTTTAATAATCCAGTGTATAATGCTCAACATATATTCCTCCAAACAGTACAAAAAATTAAATACCTCTCCTCGCTGTGCACTGCTCTACTCTGGACTCCTCAGCGTCACCATCTCACAGCTCTCTGCACTTGGACTGTTTAGGCAGAGGGCGTACAGACGTGACGTCATCGAGCTCTCTAAACTGAATGTCACTGTCAGGAAACGCGGAAGACGTCACAGCGGTGGAGCATGGAGAGGTTAGTATTGCAAGTGCTGGGGCCCTGAGCAAGCAGGGGGCCGACTCATGGGCAACGGCACTGGCACAGGGCACCTCATAGTGCGCTGGTGTGTCTGACAGCGAGTGGGCCCTCCCACTGTCAGAGACACATTTTTGTACTATGAGGGGTCCTGTGCCAGTGCCGTCGCCCACGAGTCGCCCCCCCACCTGATCAGGGAAGCGGCACTTGCCTGAGTGCGCCAGGTGCTGATGCCGGCCCTGGGGGGAGTGGATTTGTAGGTTTTGTAGTCTGTCCACGCTTGCATGTGCATGTTCATTAAATGTCTAAGCATGCAACTGGTATTCAAATTTCTGAGATTTTTCCCTCGGCTAAAGGTCCTTCCGCACTGCTTACAGATAACCTTTGCCTCATCAATAGGATTTACGTAAAAAAAGTGCCACACTGGACTCTTCCTACTGTGGTTTAAATCTTCAGGGCTTGCACGCTGTGCTAATTTGACCATATGGCCAAGCTGTCCTGCAACTCTTGTTGTTTTTTTAACACCTTTTTGGACTGCTACGGGTCTGCCAGATAACTGCTGCTGCGATGTCGATGCCTGCTGCGGATCCTTCCCCTTTTCTGAGCTATTACCAGCGGCACCCTCTTCCCCCACTGGATGCCAATCCGGGTCAACAACTGGGTCATCCATCACCTCCTCTTCAATTTCATCTGGGGCACTTGAGTTTCATCAGGGTCACATTCTGGCTCAGTAGACTGCGAGGGAAATGTAGTGCTCTGGGTGAATGTACCAGCAGAATCATCTAGCAGTGGCTGTGCATCAATGCACTCCATCTCTGATTCATGTTGGACTGGGGAATTCAGGATTTGACTTGATAACCCAGGCATGTTATGTGAAAATAGCTCCATGGAGTAATCTGAAGTGTGGGCTTGCGCATCCTTCACTTTTGGTGTGGGTGAAGCACACAAGGAACGGTGTTGTTCCTGACCAGGAGCCTGCACTGACGACTCAGTCCTTGCATTTTTTGAAAGTTCTGAAGAGGAGGCGATAGAGATGGAGGCTGTTTCGGCAATGTAAGCCAAAATCTGTTCCTGATGCTCCGGCTTTAAAAGCAGTTTACCTACTCCCAGTAAAGTTAGCCTTTCAGGACTTCTTGAGCCAGAAGACTATTTCTGTTAGCGCACTACCAGCAGGGCAAGCGAGCTTCTGTATAGTGAAAATATTCGAAATCTCCGTATATATTTATTGGAGGCAGACACTGACGCTCTCAGGCTCAGTATGGATTACACAATAATATAAGAGGAAGTAAAAGGGGTACTGTATCAGCAGATGCCAGGTAAATATAGTATAGGTAAAATATTCTAAATCTCAGTATATATTTCAGGAGGCAGCCACTGACGCTCTCAGGCTCAGTATGTATTACACAATAATATAAAAAGCTGAAAAAGGGTAGTGTTTCACCAGATATAAGGTATATATAGTATAGTGAAAATATTCTAAATCTCCATATATATTTCAGGAGGCAGACTCTGACGCTTGCAGGCTCAGTCTGAATTACACAAGAATATAATAATAAGAAAAAGTAGTACTGTATCAGCAGATACCAGGTATATATAGTATAGTCAAAATATTATAAATCTCTGTATATATTTCAGGAGGCAAACTCTGACGGTCACAGGTTCAGCCTGTATTACACAAGAATATAATAAGAAGAGAAAGGGGTACTGTATCAGCAGATACCAGGTATATATAGTATAGTCAAAATATTCTAAATCTCAGTATATATTTCAGGAGGCAGACACTGACGCTCTCAGGCTCAGTCTGAATTACACAAGAATATAATAAGAAAAGGGGTACTGTATCAGCAGATACCAGGTATATATAGTATAGTCAAAATATTCTAAATGTCCATATATATTTCAGGAGGCTGACTATTACGCTCACAGGCTCAGTCTGGATTACACAAGAATATAAGAAAAAGGGGTATTGTATCAGCAGATACCAGGTATATATATTATAGTCAAAATATTCTAAATCTCAGTATATATTTCACGAGAAAGCCACTGACACTCTCAGGTTTAGTATGTATTACACAATAATATAAAAAGCTGAAAAAGCTTTCTGGAACTATGTTGAAAATTGTCACCCATGGTTTGGGTTTAATTAATCTATACATTATTCTGTGTATTTCCACAGCCAAATTACCTGAACAGATGGACATTAAGGCCCGTGAAAAAACGTGGCTACACAAATTAGATGAAGTATTTGGTGAGGAGAAAGCTGTGGTTTTAAATACAAAGGAAAAGGATGACTTAGCCATCAAACTCAAATATCTATACAATAAAAAGACTCGCCTTTGGTGGAACAAGGCCTTCCTTGAACGGTACCTTACCAAAGGATTGATCCCTAGGGGACTTAGGGTTCAGGTTTTTCCCTCGTTCAGTATTGAGGATGAACTATTTAAGCAGGAGTGGAAAGATGTGGCCTCCACCTGCTCTAAGGGCTTCATGGACCTTCTAATTAAATCAAACAGTGCGACATTACAGACTGTTGAGACAGATATCAACACACTTCAAACTCAAGTTTTTGAAAACATGACGAGTGAGGCTAGAACTAAATTTAGTAAGGAATTAGAAGGAGAATTCTCTAAGTGGGAAAAGGAGATTGTGGCATCCAAATCTAATAAGTACCAACGGGATGGTTCTGATTTCAAATCCAATTACGTTTATAAGTGGAAAAGGAAGAAGGGATCTTCAGGAACCATAGCTCCGACACACAGGAACTCATTCTCATCCATCTCATCAGTAGATGAGGATTCAGCTCACAGTAGTCATCAGGGTGCTATACATCAGGGTCCTACTGGCCCCAATAGATTTGCTACGTACAGACATAAGGCACATACCAAGCGCAAGATGACCCCTCCGCAGTCCCGTGACAAGAAATTAAAAACCAATAGTCTGGAGGTAATCAATTTATCTAATCATATACTCACAGAGACTCAACTAGAGGTGTTGAGTTTAGGTTTAACCTTCTCCTCCACTAATAAATTTGACTTTTTTCCAACTGTAAAGGATCTGCAACTCTTTCTAAGGAAAGTAATCCTACGCAGATTGCATTTCAAACCTGAGAGAGACCATGGCCTCAATACTATTGATGAACAAAAGGCCTTATCTATTTTGGAGGATTTGGAGAGGGAGAACCTTATCGGCACCACAGGTACCTTCCCCACTTCGGTTTATCCTAGGTCCACCACTTTCCCCCCTTTTTCCTTGTGTCCACAGGTAGAGATCTTTAACAGACTTGTTTCGGATGAATTTAGGGCCATTCCTAATCAATGGAGGGGGGACAATCTTACCAATGTGCAGAGAGAGGCACTGAAACAACTGAGATCCTTACAGGATGTTGTGATTAAACCATCAGACAAAGGGGGGAATGTGGTGGTCTGGCCGGTGGAGAAGTATGAAAAGGAGGTGTATAGACAGCTCCGTGACAGGGATGCATATACCCTCCTTCCAAATAACCCCGTTAAGACCTTCGGGGGTATTCTTTCTACCATTCTTGAAGAGGCCTTCAATTTGGGTATAATACCTAAAAAGGTTTTTGATGGCCTCACTGTACTACATCCGGTGGTTCCCACTTTCTATTTGCTACCCAAGGTACATAAGGACCCACATGAGCCCCCTGGGCGTCCTATTGTCTCTGGCATAGGAGGGCTATGTGACCCAATATGTAGATTAATTGAACACTACTTACATCCTATAGTGGAAACCTTGCCCTCCTATGTCAGAGACACTACGGACGTCCTGAGGAAAATTGATGGCCTAACGTTGGAGCCAGACATGATCCTGGTTACGGCGGATGTGGAGTCTCTGTACACCAGCATCAATCATGACGATGGATTGAGTGCGGTACGATTCTTCCTTGATATGGGTGATCTTGACTCTCCCCTGCGTGCCCTTATCATGGAATTGCTGGAGTATATTTTAACTCACAATTATTTCACATTCAAAGATAAATTCTATTTACAGAGACGTGGTACCGCCATGGGGGTGGCGTGTGCGCCGTCTTATGCTAACCTCTTCTTGGGGTACTGGGAGAGGGAGCTCTTCAGCGGCGGCACACACGCCTCCTCCCAGGCGGTCTGCTGGTACAGATACATTGATGATCTTTTGTTTATATGGCAGGGTACCGAGCCTGCCCTTCATGAATTCATCAGGACACTCAATGAGAATGCGTTCAACATCAGGTTGACATACAAATTTTCACGAACTGTTATTGACTTCTTGGACATTAAAATCCTGGTTACGGATGGTGGCACGGTATTGACGGATGTCTACCAGAAGGAGACATCTGTCAATGCATTGCTACATGCAAGTTTGTCACACACTCCAGCCACCATCCGTGCCATTCCAACGGGTCAATTTCTCAGGATGAAGCGCATCTGCGCCACTGATGAGTTGTTTGAGGGGCAGGCTAGGGACCTGTCCCAGCGTTTCCATGACCGGGGGTACAGTAGACGAGTGATAAAACGGGGTTATCTGAGGGCCAGAGGCACATCACGCAATCAATTATTGGGCACCACTCAAAAATTGAGGGAATTAAATCCACCCATTAGATTTATTTCCAAATTTAACAATCGTTGGTCACAGATAAGGGGAATATTAAATAGACATTGGCCGATACTTCGCTCTGATCCTATACTCAGGCAAATTCTACCAGACCGTCCACTCCTTACAGCTAGGAGATCTCCAAATTTGAAGGATCTCCTGGTTAGGAGTCACTATGTAGCAAATTCACGTTGCTATTTTGGTGCTGGTGTACAGAGACAGGGCTGTTTTCCGTGTGGGTCCTGCCTTGCTTGCCGCAACATCAGTCGGGCATCTACCTTTGGAACTATGCGTGGGAGTGGGAACCATCGGATCAGACATTTTATCTCTTGTAGCACTGATCATGTGGTGTACTTGGCCACATGTCCATGTGGCCTTAGTTATGTTGGCCTCACCTCAAGAGAATTCCGTGTCAGGGTGAGAAAACATGTTCGGGGTATACAGGCGGCCAAGGAAGTGATGGACATTGATTCCCTAAAAACGATCCCTCGTCACTTTCGGTTGCACCATAGTTGCAATCCGAGTGGCCTAAAATTTATAGGTATTGACTGGGTCCGTACCGGCATCAGAGGTGGGGATACAAAACGCACTTTGGCGCAGCTAGAGTGTAGATGGATCACTGTTTTTAATACAATGTCCCCAAGCGGTCTAAATGAGAAACTTTCATATGCTTGCTTTTTGTAGATAATGGCTGGGTTTCCTTTCCTTTGTTCTTATTTGTGCTGGTTTTAACTTACCTTTATTGTTCACAGATATTACCTTTTCATCTTCCTTCTTTGTTGATTCACTATGATGCTCTACTGTGGACCATTGAATTGAGGATCTTTCAGATGATCTACATCAGAATTTTCGTGGGAACAACTTTTGGGACTCCTTATCGTTTGGCGCTCTTGAGTGAATTGAGGATATTTACCGCGTATTTTATATTCCCATCCTATGTTTGTTATATGATGATATACAATTAACATATATGTAGCAACATGTATCGGCTTTTTCCAATTGTTACCATTTGCATTTTCGATATAGTAATTATTATTATGCATTCTTTAGGCCATCTCGACTTTAAGGACAATTAAATCTGAGGTTTTTCATACCCATAATTTTCCCTTCCTTTGTGCCATCAACCAAGATGGCCCCCACGGATGCGCACATGCGCACACGGCAGTGCCGGGCCGCTCCACTGAAGGTCGCCTTAAGATGACGACCGGGTCTCCTGACGTCACAGGAAGCTTTTTCCTTGACCCGGGTCGTCATTGGAGCGCCGGAAGTGGCGAGGTCCGCGTCCCTATGTCTGTGCTCGCATGCGCCGCTCCTCAGTGATAATTTGCAACAGCTGAGCATATTACTATATAGTATAGATCAGCACCATAGTCCACATTGCCCCCGAGGAAGCCAAAGGAGCGAAACGTGCGTCGGGGCACGTACCTGGCACGGCACATTCCCAATATGGGTAAGCACTTTCTGCACCTACTTCTGCAAACTAGTGTGGCACTCCTATAGGAGGTGTTTGATCTAGGATTTTTTCCTTCGGCACTGCCACTTTCAGGTCACTGAAATTTTGCTCCAGACCTGGGTCTTATCTTATCATGATCAAATGGGTAGATCATTACAATTGATAGAACGACACACCGCCCCAGCATGGGAATTACTATAGATAAGGTTGTCTGTCCACCTCCAATGTTCCCCTGTCTGGGAATCATATTTATTTCCCCATTTATTTTGTGAACATGATTATGGGACTATTTGCGGATTTGGGTGCGCCAATATATGTGCTACAGGTGTTTATACTTGCTCACTCACCATCTTATTTTGCATCTTGAATTTAATTATTGTGAACATTTTGGTATTTCTAATAAAGTTTATATATTTTTACTTTATTTTCTTGTGATTTTTATTTTGGGCTAGATGCTCTGTTTTTTTGTGATCTACTATTATATAGTGTGTTTAAACTGTTTTTATTATTATTGTACGGAAATAAAAGGCTACAGATAAGGTAAATGCATGTACATAACCATAGAAAAGCATTTTCATCAATGAATCAACAACCACAAACATAGAAAAAAATTTTTTTTAACACTTAAGCAGTAATAGCATCAATACTATTAGTCACAACAAATGTCGAATCGTACATGACCCACACCCACCGTAAGCCATGTACCCCCGACTGAGCATTGGGGCCGAAGTGGTCCCATGCTCGTGGCGTCACTGGGGGACACATTAACGTCATGTGTCTCGCCAGGACACAGAATGTATTTCCAGAGTGCACTCTGGGTTCATAACAGCTTCCTCAAGCATGTTAGCTATAAGTCACATAACCTGGGAAACTAAAAACAATAGGTTCCTAAGACGCCTAACGTCCTCCAGAAGCATAGAGAAACGTACAGCGTCACTCAAACTTTCAATGCGTACTCAAGAGAAGCAAAAAGAGAAAAGTAGAGGGGGAGGGGGGGAATTAGATTAAGAGAAAGACAAGGGGGGGGAGGGTAAGAAGAGGGGAGTGAAGGTATGTATCCCACGATTAAACACCTGTTCAAAGTCTTCGCGGCCATGGAGACCAAGTCATCAGAAACTTAGGTTGACATATGTCAGCCTTACATTGTAATTCTTCAAAAGACCTTATGCTCTCCACTTTGGTGCGCCATGTAGTGGTGGTAGGGCACGTAGAACACAGCCAGTAATTGGGAATAACTGCATTGGCCGCAATCAAGAGCTGTGTAGCTAAATTGAACCTGTGCAGCTTGTATGTGTGATTAGGTATGTGAAGCACCGCCTGCTGGAAGGACCCTAAAACACCAGAATCCCAGCCCATTACCGCTCTGATCTCTGATAGGACCCCTTGCCAAAATGGCTGGATATTTCTGCAGGACCACCAGATATGGAATAGAGAACCTGTTGCAGCGCTACATCTCCAGCATAACGTCGAAGGAGCTAGGCCGTAAGCAAACAGTTTCTCTGGGGTCTTATACCACCGCGAAAGTATTTTAAAATCGTTTTCTTGAAGTCGAACACATCGTGAATAACCTTTGGTGTGGTGTAATAATCGCACTTTTTGGTTGTGCGTAAACGATATTCCTAGTTCTCTCTCCCATGAGTCTAAATATCCTGGAAGATGTTCTCTGAAGTCTGAATCAAGGGCGTGGAGAATAATCCGTAATGGTCGTGAGCGCGACTGAGTGGTACTCAATAAAGCATCAAAAGGGTTGCGCAATCTCTTCACGTCCATCAGTCTGAGGGCCTCCTGACATGTGTTATGAAAACCTTGATAGGTAAGAAAATTTGTGCCCTTACCCTGATATAGGTCACGCAGTTCATCCATAGAGGGAATAGATTCCCTGTGTAGTATGTCTCGAATAGTAAGATGGCTAAGCCCCTCCCACCAGCTAGTAGTCATTGCATCAGCAGATTTCAGAGCATGCGGCAATTGGTTCGCAGGCAGAGACAAGATGGTATCTTGTTGCAGTTGGTGTCTATATTTAAGCCATGTCAGCTGAGCTCCGCCAAATAATAATGCCTCAGTATTGCGTGTGTTATATCTTATAGTACTGCCCCTCAAAGAAGGGAACCATAATTCCTGTTCCACTGTGCGACCCGTTGATGTCAGTTTCTTAGGGTCCAGCCCTAAAGGTCTTGTAGGGTTGACATATTCTAGCCAGCGCTGTAGCTGTAGCGCTTCGTAGTACTTTTGGGGATCAGGTAATCCCAATCCTCCCGCAGTTCTGTGTCTGGTCAGTAATTTATAAGTTAACCGTGGGCGTCGTTTATTCCAGACGTAGTTGGAGAACAATCTTCTAATCGTTTTAAAGAGTAGAGAGGGCAATGGAATGGGTAGCATAGCCATTGTATACAGTAAGCAAGGCATAATATATGCTTTCACTATGTTAATCCGTCCTATCCAAGATATCGTCGGGAAGTCATATGCAGTCAGTAACCCAGTTAGTTTCTGTAGTAAAAGGGGGTAATTATATTGGTAAAGATCCGCAAGGGAAGCTGGAAATTTGACTCCCAAGTAGGTAATGTGCGACGTCGCCCATGCAAATGAGGTATTCGATTTAATGTGTAATACTGTGCTGTTTTGAATTCCAATATTCAAAATTTCGGATTTCTCGAAATTTACCTTGTAATTAGATAAGGTGCCAAAGCCATTGAGTAAGCCCTGTAGAGTCTGCAAGCCTCTGGCCGGGTTAGATACCACAAACAGCAGATCATCGGCGTATGCTAAAATTTTAATATGTTTAGTAGATGCTATGTACACTCCTTCCACTTCACGCATTTCCCTGACCTGTTGTAACAGTGGTTCCAAAGTAAGAACAAAGAGTGTCGGGGAGAGAGGGCATCCCTGCCTTGTCCCATTAGTGATACCGAAAGAGGGCGAGAGCGTGCCGTTCACCTTGAGTCTACCAGACGGCAGTCCATATAAAGTAAAGATGGCCGCAATGAACTCAACGGGAAAGCTAAATCTAAATAGTATCTGACGCATGAAGGACCAGCTCACCCTGTCAAAAGCCTTCTCTGCGTCTACCCCCAACAGGGCGAGCTGGATTCCCTTTTTCCTTGCCGCTGCCATCACATGACAGAGTTTCAGGCTGTTGTCTTTGCCCTCTCTCCCCGACACAAAACCCACCTGGTCGTCAAGCACTAGATTAGGTACTAAGTGGTGCATTCTATTCGTAAGTACCTTCGCCCACAGCTTTATATCTATATTCAGTAAGGAAATTGGTCGATAACTGGAGCACCTCGTGGCATCTTTACCGGGTTTAGGTAGCAAAGTAACATGAGCCTCAAGGGATTGCTTAGGGAGAGATTCCCCCTTAAGTAAGGAGTTGCATAATGTTAAAAGGTGTGGTTTCAAGATATCCTGAAATTTGTTGAAGTAAACAGATGTCAGTCCGTCCGGACCAGGGCTTTTATTGGCTGGTAATGTCTTAATCACACGATCGATTTCATCTACCGTAACTGGTAAAAGCAATGAGTCTGTTTCTTCAGAGTTTAGTTTGGGAAGGGACAAGGAGTTCAAAAATCTCTTTGCTTCAGGACTAGGGTTGAGCATTCCGATACCGCAAGTATCGGGTATCGGCCGATATTGGCTGTATCGGAATTCCGATTCCGAGTTCCGATATTTTCGTCATATCGGATACCGGAATCGGAATGTCACTGTCACTGTCAGTGTCCGTCGGTCGGGTCTGTCAGGAGTCAGCGGCACTTACCCGGCAGAAGATCTCCGGCGGTCACATCCCGGGCTGCTTAATGGCCGCCATCCTCTTCTCCCCGGCGGTCACATGCAGTATCTCGCGATAACTGCAGTGACTGCTGGGTAATCGCGGCCGTAAAGCAGTCCGATGACGTCACCGCCGGGGAAGCTGGTAAGCAGCTGTGCTGCGCCGGGATGACAGGCTCTGCCTGTCATTCCGATGTAGCAGAGCTGGATCGTCGTGGGACAATCGTTACTATGTACTGCGTCGGACAGGTGGTAAACTGTTGGTTTGTTTTTTTTATTTTTTTACAGGAGATCGATGGCATCGCAGGAATGAGAGAGTAATAGAAAAAATGAAAACTGTGTTGTCTCTTTTATTTCATTAAAAGACTTTTTTCTTGCTGTGTCTTTTTTTTAAACATTTAAAAACTTTGGGATTAATAATGGATCGGTGTCTTATTGACACCTCTCCATTATTAACCGGGCTTATTGTCACCGTGCAATCAACGGTGACAATAACCCCTTATTACCCCGCTTGCCACCGCTACAGGGCAAGTGGGAAGAGCCGGGTAAAGTGCCACAATTGGCACATCTTTTGATGCGCCAAATGTGGGGCTGCTGTAGCCTGGTATTATCAGGCTGTTGAGGGCCAAAATCCATGGGCCTTGACAGTCTTTTAATACCAGGCCGCAGCAGTCTGCATTTTACTTGGCTGGTTAACAAAAATAGGGGGGATCCCCACGCCATTTTTTTTTCGAGGGGATCCCCTATTTTTGTTAACCAGCCAAGCTAAGCAGACTGCTGTGGCCTGGTATTATCAGGCTTGCAAGGTCCATGGATATTGGATCCTTACCAGCCTGAAAAACCAGGCCTCAGCGGTCTGCTTCATCTGGCTGGTTAACAAAAATAGGGGGGACCCCACGCCAATTTTTTTCGAGGGGATCCCCTATTTTTGTTAATCAGCCAAGATATGCAGACTGCTGTGGCCTGGTATTATCAGGCTGGCAAGGTCCATGGATCTTGGCTCCTTAACAGCCTGAAAATCCAGGCCTCAGCGGTCTGCTTCATCTGGCTGGTTAACAAAAATAGGGGGGACCCCACGCCATTTTTTTTTCGAGGGGATCCCCTATTTTTGTTAATCAGCCAAGATATGCAGACTGCTGTGGCCTGGTATTATCAGGCTGGCAAGGTCCATGGATCTTGGCTCCTTAACAGCCTGAAAATCCAGGCCTCAGCGGTCTGCTTCATCTGGCTGGTTAACAAAAATAGGGGGGACCCCACGCCATTTTTTTTTCGAAGGGAACCCCTATTTTTGTTAATCAGTTCCCTCTGACGTCACTGATGGTGTCCCTGGCTGACCTGAAGTGAAAGTGGAAAGCAATCAATTAAGCTTTCCACTTCCTCTCCTGTCAGCCAGGAGAGGAACTCATTCATTTGGGGGTTTACTGTGAGGCTGCAGCATTAGCTGCGGTCCCTGCAGTAAACATTAACCCTTTCTGAAGGATTACACCGTGGGACCTGACTGTGCATCGGATTGGTAAGAATAATTTTGCTTTATTATTTTATTTTTATTACAGGAAATGGTTTTAGCAGGTAAATAAAATATGGTCAAAAACTGTGTGATTATTTCATTAAACTTCTTTTTTATTAAAGTGTGTGTGTTTGATTTTTCTTTCATACAATAGGATTAATAATTGATAGTTGTCTAATTGACAGCTCTCAATTATTAACCTGGCTTAAAGTGACCTTTCAATTGCAAGGTCATTTTAACCCCTTATTAACCCATTCGCCACCGCTACAGGGCAATGGGAATAGACGGGCAAAGTGCCAGAAAGGGCAAATCTAATTAGAGATTTGCCCTTTCTGGGGTGTCTGGGGGCAGATGTTAGTAGCCGGGGGGGGGCAAAAATAATGGTCCCTCTCTGGGCTATTATTATCTGCCCCCACTCACTGGCTTTGTCTGTCTGGTTGCGAAAATAGGGCGGGAGCCCACGCATTTTTTTTCAGCAATTTTACACCTCATATATATATATACATGTCATTGAGTTTGTGACACATATATATATATATTTATAGTTCATACACTTCTACATAGTATAATAGCCGCTAATTCAATTGCCGGCTTTTGTGAAAATGCAGAACCCGACATGAAATGACACTTGGTGTACATAGGGTTAACCATGTCCTTTGCTATCTGATTTGCACAAACAATTAAATCAGTCTATGTGTGCAAAATTTAACACCTGTAGGGGTTAATTAAAGGTGTAAATTCGTAGCAAAAAAGTCCGTTTTTTTTACAACGAATTTACACCTTTAATTAACCCCTACAGGTGTGAAATTTTGCACACATAGACTGATTTAATTGTTTGTGCAAATCAGATAGCAAAGGACATGAAAAGACATGGTTAACCCTATGTACACCAAGTGTCATTTCATGTCGGGTGCTTCTGTCTTTTCACAGAAACCGGCTTTACCCGGCAATTGAATCAGAGGATATTTTACTATGTAGAAGTGTATAAACTATACATATATGTATATATATATGTCACAATGACATGTATATATATATATATATATATGTATTCTATGTGTGTATATTTAGTGTTTACAAGGAAAGAATGGGGTTTTTTTAGTTACGATATTTTGTTCCCATAGACTTACATGGGACTTCCGGTATCGGTATCGGGTATCGCCGATATTTTAATGGTATCGGCGATACCATTCCGATGCCGATACTTTTGGATATCGGAAAGTATCGCTCAACTCTATTCAGGACCATTTCATCCTCTGCAACCTGAGTCTGCTCCCGTAGATTATACAGCTCTGTATAGAAAATCTGAAATTGTTTTGCAATGCCTTCCGTCTCGCTAACTAGTTTCCCATCAGCGCCTCGAATATTCTTAATGTGACTCTGATTTCTAGATTTCTTAAGCAGTGATGTCATGAGGCGGCCACATTTGTCCCCATGGGAGTAGAACTTATATTGTCTCAATAAGTGTAGCTTAGCATGTTGAGTCACTAGCATGGTTTTCAGTTCCGTCCGCAGAGACGTTAGTCGCTTCAATGCCTCTGAGGTTTTTGTCTGTTTGTGAATTTTATCCAAAACCGCTATTTTACTTAGGAGAGTGTCAAAGGCCTTTGTACGTTCCTTTTTCTGTATAGTGCCTAGCTGAATGAGAAGCCCCCGTATCACTGCCTTGTGCGTTTCCCATACCGTGGGAAATGGTACCTCCCCAGTGTCATTATAGTTAAAGAATTCGGTCAACGCTGTGCGGACCTTAGATACGATAGAAGCATCATTAAGGAGGTTCTCATTCAATCTCCAGCACCACTGTTTAAATGGCAGCTGCGCTAAGTGGAGCTTAACGTGTACGGGTGCATGGTCAGAGATGGTCATGGGACTAATCGCGAGAGGGGAAGTTGTGCAAAGCAACGCTTTGGAGACAAAAAGGTAGTCCAGGCATTGGTACGATTTGTGTGTGTTTGAATAGAATGTATAATCTTTAACCAGAGCATTATGGGTACGCCAAGCGTCCACCAGATTTAAGTCATTTAATGTGGAACGAACTCTAGCTAACGCTATCCCACTTATTGCAGACTTTCCAGAGGAAGCATCAAGTGATGGGAACAAACTCAGGTTGAAATCACCCCTAGGATTACATGGCCCTGTGCAAATGAGCGGAGCTCTGTTAATTTTTGAATTAACCACTGTGTCTGGCCTTGGTTAGGCGCATAGAGATTAGCAAATGTGTAGGATGTCCCACTGATGTCACCCCGTACAAAGATAGCCCTGCCCTCCGCATCTTGATGTCTTCCTTGAAGTTGGAACGGGACAGAGTTGCGGAAGGCAATCGCTACCCCTTTGGAGTGGCCAGCCGTATTACAACTATGAAACCACTGGGAAAACGTGTGTGTAGGGAGCCGGGGTACATTAGTTTGTCTGAAATGTGTTTCCTGCAGAAATATCACATCAGAGCAGTAAGTTTTTAAGAGTCGGAAAAGCTGGTGTCGCTTACCTTCAATATTCAACCCCTGGACATTGAATGACGTAACAGTGAGGTCCATTCCAGCAGGCGGTCCCCTCCTTGTTCAAAAAGATAGAAACTGACAATCCCAGTAAATGACGGCCGTTGCAAAAAGGCTCCTAATAGCGAAAAACAATGTAAATAAATTACACAAGGTCTTTTTGTGAATTCAAATGATATGCTTATACACTATGTGTAGGTATGCCCGGAGAGAGGTCTAGCCACAAAACCCTCACTGCCACCTAGATGGAAATGAAGGAGTAAGGTTAACCCCACTTAATTGGCAACTGAGTGATAGGTGTGGGGAGAGGGGATATGTGGGTCAGAGGGGGAGGAAAAGTGAAGGGGATTGAAGAATTGGAAGGATGGGTGAGAAAATGAAGAGAGAAAATAGAAAGATAAGAGAAGTAACAGGTATATCACTGATCGTTAGTAGGCAAATATGAATAGAGCGAGTATCAGGTGTATGAAAGAGTAAGTGTGTGTAAAGGCCGGTAGACGGGCACAACCCACCCAGCCATTAGTAGCTATAACAAACATCATGTAGCATATAAAGAATAAGTGAATAGGTACTATGGCAGTGAGGTATAATATAACATAGCCACCATACTTATTATTTTTTTTTTTTAACTAAGACCCCGTGGGGACCGTGAGATCTAGGGGTAAAACCTGACTATTGAACAATTGTCATCAATTATCAACATTAAAAGCATGTCAAAACAGGACAAATAAGAAACAGATATGACGCACTGTCTCAACATCTCCATGGGGCTAATGCTCCCCTTTTAAACAGTAGTACTTTAACAATCAACTAACGGTGTGACCCGTTAGGGAGATGCACGACAGGCCTCAAAGACGACTGCGTCGTCAAAAAGTCTTGAACATAAATGACAATGTAGCAGTTGTCAACAAAAAGAAACCGTTCCTAGAAAACAAAAGGAATCGGAAATATAGCACTGCCAGAAGTACCAGATATCAAGCATCATGTGCGAATAATCGCAACATGTTTTCCTTAGTTACAGTGAGAGGCAATTATGCAGAACTCCGTGCTCTGCTGCTCTGTATAGTTATCCTTCTCCCCCAACTTCGTTCTTAGACTGCACAGAGGAGTCAGAGGTTGGGCTCCCTTCTTTATCTTGGCGTTTGCATCCCCTCTTAGGGCGAGCTCCAGAGAGACTGGGAAACACCAGTTCTTGAGGTACAGGCATCCATGACGTTATTGCCACAGGAGGGATGTCCAAAGCTGACCAGATCTGCGTCCAAGTCTCCAGGAGTATGAATTTGAAACCTTTTCTCTTTGATTTTAAAGCTAGTCCAAAAGGAAACAGTCAGTGGTAGAGTATTTTCTTCCTCCGCAGAATGTCCAGCAATGGGCGCAGCTGTCTTCTCTTATAAAGAGTGCTAGGAGCTAGGTCTTGGAAGATACGTATGGGTGCGCTCTCATATAAAAGGTCTTGTCGTTCTCTCGCCACCGCCAACAGAGCTGTGGTGTCATTAAAGGATAAAAGACCACATATTACATCACGTGGAGATTCATCTGGTCGCGGTGGCGGTCGCAGTGCACGGTGCACCCTTTCCACCACTATGGATGTCGCCCTCTCCTGTCCCACCAGGTCAGGAAAAAGTTCCGCCATAATTTTCCGTAATGTATCAGCCGCCCAGTTCTCTGGGAGACCTTTGAGCCTGATGTTACATCTTCTGCTACGGTTCTCTTGATCTTCAGCTAGGAGAAGGGCTTTAATGAGCAATGAGTTATGCAATTGAATATGAGACTCCGTGGAAGTGGCGTGTTGTACGAGCGCTGTTCTATCCGCTTCCAAACTGTCCACTCTTGGACCCATTGCATGCATGTCTTTCTTAAGGACGGCTAGATCTGCCAATACTGGTTGTAAAGCAGCATTCAAGGTATCTTTGAGATAGTCTTGTGAGAAACGGAGAGAACGACGTCTAGATTGTTCTCTAGTGATACTGTCAGCCTGCGAGCAGTCAGAATATGAGTCATCAGATTCCTCTCGAGTTCGCTGATTTTTGTAGGTTCAGAGGAGACTTTCTCCTAAGGAATTTCTGCATATTAGGTTGAGATTTGGCAGATTTGGGGGTTCCAAACTGCCCATTAGAGGATTTATTGCCTTTCACCATGATGTTGCTGTATATGCAAAGTATTCATCGGCTGGGTGAGTTATTAAGTGGTCTTTATTGCATTATCAGAGGGCGAAGTCTCATGCCACAAATGGGCTAAGTGAACACCTATTCCCCAACCTCCAATGTACTTCAATAACTTAGTCTTTGGGATCAGCTGCTATTTAAATCGGAGTATTCCTGTCACTTAGTGATGAAATAGACCAGTTAAATATTAGTCATAAGAAGCTGAGCACACACAACTATTTTTGCAGAGGATTTATCGCCATCTGCTGGAGGAAAACAGTGTCTGCACTAATGAAGATTCTTCAGCTGGAGCTATACAAATAGCCTGGATGTATTATGCAATGGATTAGCAACTGTTGAACACTGAACAGGTATGTGCAGTAAACTGTTAATGTCTTTTATGCAGCCCGTCAGCACTACAGGAGGCTCTGCCACCGCAGTGCTGCAGCTCCAGCTGGTAGCTGCCGGATACTCTCCTGTGTTAACTTCAGTCCCCGGCTTTGGGGCCTACCTTCTGGGTGGCTGGAGGAAAGCGTGTATTGCGTCCCACGACTAGAGATGAGCAGGGCTCCAGGGTGGTAGCATGGGTCTCCAAACGGACAGTAGTGAAGGCCGTTCTCAGTAGTTTTCGCCGCTAGGCCATGGCCGGAATCGAGGCCCAGGCCTCCACACCAGAGTAGGCCGCAACACAGAAGTCAGTGCTAAGGTGATCAATCAGCTCCAAAGTGTCTCTCAGGCTTCCAGGGAGTGATGTTATACTCACAAATAGGTTTATAGCCCTGGATGGCCCTGTATTATAGCAGATGGAACTAGATTATAGAGAGTGTGGTGAGGAGCTGATCAGAAACACGTCCTCTTCCCTTCCTTGCTAGGCCACGCCCCCTCTACTATTATATAGTGAGTTGCCCTGTTCCATTCTGGAACTATGTTGAAAATTGTCACCCATGGTTTGGGTTTAATTAAAGCTGAAAAAGGGTAGTATTTCACCAGATACAAGTTATATATAGTATAGTGAAAATATTATAAATCTCCGTATTTATTTCAGGGGGCAGACTGACGCTCAAAGGCTCAGTATGGATTACACATGAATATAAAAAGATCAGCAAGAAATAATAACACGTGTGGGCCAATGTTCCAGGTGTCAATTATGCACTTACGTTTGGGGGAGGACGACTTCTGCAAAAAAGGGTACTGTATCCCAAGCGTACAGATGTATACAGTCTAGGGGTTATTGTAAATCTCCGTATTTATTTCCGGAATAACAGACAGACTCTCACAGGCTCTGTATGGAGTACACCAGAATATAAAAACTAGAAAAAGGGTAATGTATTACAAGCGGACAGCTGTATACAGGGTTGGGGAAATTGTAAATCTCCGTATATTTTGCCAGAGTCTTACACTGGCTCTCACAGGCTCAGCATGGATCACACCAAAATATAAAAAGTTGTGGGGTGGAGGAGGTGGGGAGGTGGCAAAAATGGCATATGTTGAGGTGTATAATGGACATAAAGCAGCTGCAAATGGAGGAATTTGAGAAGCCCGAGGAAGAGGAGGACAAAGCGAGCCATTTTTCTGGCAACCTATGTGTCATCAGGGGAAGGTGGGACAAAATCCTTTGAAGCCCATGCATGGTTCATTTTAATTAAGTTAGATCATCAACATTTTGCGCCGACAGATTGGTCCTTCTTTCTGTCAGGATTGATCCTGCAGCACTGAAGACTCTTTCAGATAGCACACTACTAGCAGGGCAAGCGACCTCCTGTAAGGCATATTGTGTCAATTCAGGCCAGGTGTCCAGTTTACATGCTCAGTAGTCAAAGGGGAATGACTGGTGAGGGAGAACATCGATAGGGGAGGAGAAGTAATTTGTAACCATAGTTGACAACTGCTGTCCCCTGTCTGTTGCTATAAATTGCTAATTACCAGGTGTGTGAGCTGTCCTGGAGAAATCAGTCCACAACATGGTCATGAAACCCCTGTCTCCAACGCCACTTCGGCTGTGTGCACCACGAACACCTCTTCCGTTTGGCACAGTACGGCTCGTGGTAGAACCTGCACCGCTGCTGTTTGCTGGGAATGCCTCTAACAAATGGTTTACCAGAGTTGCTTGTTTGTTGGCCAATATTAGCTCTAGGTTCTCCTGCGGCATTATGTACTGTAATTTGCCTTTATAGCGTGGATCGAGGATGCTGGCCAACCAGTAGTCGTCATCCTTCATCATTTTGGCAATGCGGGGGTCCCTTTTTAGGATCCGCAAGGCATAATCACACATGTGGGCCAATGTTCCAGGTGTCAATGATGCACTGCCATTGGTGGGTGGAGGAGCACTTTCTGCCAAATCCACATCCCTCCAGTTACGCATAAACCCTGGACCTGAACTTGGCAAGCCAACATTTTCTCTTGCCCCCTGAGAAGCATCCTCCTCCCCAAAATAATCATCCCCCTCCTCCTCCTCTTCTTCCTCCACCTCGTCCAGTACAGTTCCCTGAGCAGACAATGGCTGAATGTCATCAAGGCTTCCCTCTTCCTCCTCTTCCTCCTCCGCTCCAGACACCTGATCCTTAATGTGCGTCAAAGTTTGCATGAGCAAACGCATAAGTGGGATACTCATGCTTATGATGGCGTCATCTGCGCTTACCAGCCGTGTGCATTCCTCAAAACACTGAAGGACTTTACAGAGGTCTTTCAGCTTTGACCACTGCACACCCGACAACTTCATGTCTGCCCTCAAACTGCCTGCCCGTGTATCCTCCCATAAATGCATTACAGCCTGCCTCTGTTCGCACAGCCTCTCAACCATGTGCATGGTGGAGTTCCACCTTGTTGCAATGTCTATGATTAGGCGGTACTTGGGGGGGGGAGCGATAGCTGCAGCCTCTGCATGCGACTGGAGTCTACGGGCAAGCGACGGATGTGTGAGTTTTCGCACTGGACTGTTAACTCAGTCAGGATAATTATTTAAGAAGCACTGCACCACCAGGTTCAAGGTGTGAGCCAGGCAAGGCATGTGTCTGAGTTTTTCCAGGGCTAAGGCCGCCACAAAATTACGGCCGTTATCACTGACTACCTTGCCTGGCTCAAGATGCATACTGCCCAGCCATGACTCAGTTTCTCACTGCAAGTAGTCGGCCAGTACCTCCGCAGTGTGTCTGTTGTTGCCCAAAGACATCATTTTTAAAACAGCCTGCTGACACTTACCACTAGCTGTCCGATAGTTAGACTCCTCGTGTGCAGCACTGGCAGTTGCGGATGGAGTGCTTGTGAGACTGCGCTCTGTTGACGAGCTTTCGCTTCTGGAGGAGGAAAAGGAGGGTCGAACGCCTACAGCCAACTGTTGCCTATACCGTGGGCTAGGCAGCACAGTCCCACCACCGCTGTCCCCTGTGGACGCTGCATCCACCACATTAACCCAGTGCGCAGTGATGGACACGTATCGGACCTGGCCATGCCTACTGGCCCATGCATCTGTTGTGAGGTGCATCTTTCCATTCACTGATTGTTTGAGTGCATGGACAGTGCGGTTTTTCACATGCAGGTGGAGGGCGGGGATGGCTTTCCTAGAAAAGAAGTGCCGACTGGGTAGTTCATAGCGTGGGACAGCATAGGCCATGAGCTCTTGGAATGCTGTGCTTTCAAGCAAATGGAAGGGCATCATCTCTAATGAGATCAGTTTGGCAATATAGGCATTCAAACCCAGCATACGCGGATGAGAGGATGAGTGCCGTATATACTCATGTATAAGCCAACCCGTGTATAAGCCAACCCTCCTAATTTTGCCACAAAAACTGGGAAAACGTATTGACTCGCATATAAGCCTAGGGTGAAAAATGATTATGCCCCCATATGATGCTCCACAGATTATGCCCCCATATGCTGCACAATTATGTACCCATATGATCCACAGATTATGCCCCCATATGCTCCAGATTATGCCCCCATATATTCCACAGATTATGCCCCCATATGCTGCACAATTATGCCCCCATATGCTCCACAGACTATGCTCCATATGCTCCAGATTATGCCCCCATATGTTCCACAGTTTATGCCCCCATATGCTCCAGATTATGCCCCATATGCTCCAGATTATGCCCCCATATGCTCCAGATTATGCCCCCATATGTTCAACAGATTATGCCCCCATATGCTCCAGATTATGCCCGCGTATCATCCACAGATTATGCTCCCATATGCTCCAGATTATGCCCCCATATATTCCACAGATTATGACCCCATATGCTGCACAATTATGCTCCCATATGATCCACAGATTATGCCCCCATATGCTCCAGATTATGCCCCCATATATTCCACAGATTATGACCCCATATGCTGCACAATTTTGCCCCATATGCTCCACAGATTATGCCCCCATATGCTCCAGATTATGCCCTCATATGTTCCACAGATTATGCCCCCATATGCTCCAGATTATGCCCCATATGCTCCAGATTATGCCCCATATGCTCCAGATTATGCCCCCATATGTTCCACAGATTATGCCCCCATATGCTCCAGATTATGCCCCATATGTTCCACAGATTATGCCCCATATGCTCCAGATTATGCCCCCATATGTTCCACAGATTATGCCCCCATATGCTGCACAATTATGCCCCATATGCTCCATAGTATAGGCCTCATATGCTGCTGCTGCAAAAAAAAACAAATGACATACTCACCTCTCGTGGCTGGGGGCTAGGTGCCAGTGTCACCGCTCGCTCAGGACCCCGGCACCTGAGATATTTACCTGTCCTCTCTGCACCGCTGCAGGCTGCGTCCTCTTCCGGGTCCTCGGCAGTGAATGATCAGCCAGGGGGCGCGGCGCGCACTAACGACGTCATCGCGCCCTCTGCCTGATCATTCACAGCCAGAGGAGTCGGACGAGGGAGCAGCACGCAGCGGTGGAGAGAGGACAAGTAAATATCGCTATACTCACCCCTCCGCCGGCGCGTCCCTGCAGCCTCTCCTCTTCTCCCGGCGCTCTCCGCAGCACTTCAGTCCTGCAGCGGTCACGTGGTACCGCTCATTAAAATCATGAATATGTGCATATTCATGACTTTAATGAGCGGTGCCATGTGACCGCTGCAGGAAGGAGCAGGAGATCGTGGTAGAAGCAGGGGGGCTGCAGAGACCGCTCCGGCGGAGGGGTGAGTTTGATCCAACACCCCCGCTTCCCCTCCCCCGCCGACCTCCATATATGACCGGCGTATAAACCGAGAGGGGGACTTTCAGCCCTAAAAAATGGGCTGAAAATCTCAGCTTATACAAGAGTATATACAGTACTTTCTTGTCCTACTTATAGTGTCTGGTAGGGTGAGCAGGACTTGAGAGCTGCATATGGGGGAACTACCAGTGGACATGACGGACTGAGAGGGGGTTGGTGATGGTGCTGGTGGTGGTGATGGCCTAGATGTAGCTTTCATTGCAAAAACATTGTGATTCCCTTACTGCTTTGGCCTTGCGACGACACCTCAAAATTTTTTGCTGGTGGTGTGCTAACCAGTGGGCTTACAGTGGGGTTAGCGATGGAGCGTTGCTGGCTAACTACAGTCAGAGCCGGTGCACATGTGCTACCTGAGGTTTTGTAGTCCGTCCATGCTTGCAAGTGCATGTTCAGTAAATGTCTAAGCATGCAACTGGTATTCAAATTTCTGAGATTTTTCCCTCAGCTAAAGGTCCTTCGGCACTTCTTACAGATAACCTTTGCCTCATCAATAGGATTTAAGTAAAAAAAGTGCCGCACTGGACTCTTCCTACTATGGTATAAATTTTCAGGGCTTGCATGCTGTGCTATTTTGAACGCCTGGCCAAGCTGTCCTGCAACTCTTTTTGTTTTTTTAACACTTTTTTGCACTGCTTCGGGCCAGCCAGATATCCCCAGCTGTGATGTTGATATCTGCTGCCGATCCTTCTCCTCTTCTGAGCTATTGCCAGCGGCACCCTCTTCCCCCAATGGATGCCAATCCGGGTCAACAACTGGGTCATCCATCACCTCCTCTTCAATTTCATCTGCACCTTCCTCTGTGTCACCGTGTAAGGTGGTATAGTATGCGGGAAGGGGCACCTGAGTTTCATCAGGGTCACAATATGGCTCAGTGCACTGCGAGGGAAATGTAGTGCTCTGGTTGAATGTACCAGCACAATCATCTAGCAGTGGCTGTGCATCAGTGCACTCCATGTCAGATTCATCTTGGACTGGAGAATTCAGGATTTGACTTGATAACCCAGGCATGGTATGTGAAAATAGCTCCATGGAGTAATCTGAAGTGTGGCCTGCCGCATCCTTCACTTTTGGTGGGGGTGAAGGACACAAGGAAATGGGTTGTTCCTGACCAGAAGCCAGCACTGACGACTCAGTGCTTGGAGCTTTTGAAACTTCAGAAGAGGAGGAATAGATAGAGCAGGAGGCTGTTTCAGCAATGTAAGCCAAAAACTGTTACTGATGCTCCGGCTTTAAAAGCGGTTTACGTAATCCCAGAAAAGGGAGCCTTTCAGGCCTTCTGGAGCCAGACGATGATTCAGGCTTAACACCTCCTGCCTTAGGTGCTATTGTGCTTTTGGCACTACCAGCAGATGCACCACCACCACCACCATCAGAACCAGGTGGCCCCCCACAACCACGTCCGCGGCCTCTTCCACCATACTTCCTCATGTTTGTGGAAATGGACCCAAAATAACAGCAGATATAAGGTACTGAAAATTTTTAATCTACGTATATATTTGCGGAATAACAGACACAGACTCTCACAGGCTCAGTATGGATTACACCAGAATATAAAAACCAAAAAAGTGTACTGTATCAGAAACATACAGCAGTATAGAGTGCTGGGTTAATTTTAAATCTCCTTATATATTTGAGGAGTAACACACACGGTCACAGCCTCTTTATGGATAACACTAGAATATGAAAAGCAGAAAAAATGTACTGTATCAGTAGCGTACAGCTGTATACAGTGCTGAGTTAATTTTAAATCTCCTTATATATTTGAGGAGTAACATACATGGTCACAGCCTCAGTATGGATAACACCAGAATATGAAAAGAATAATAAGTGTACTGTATCAGTAGCGTACAGCTGTATACCGTGTTGGGTTAATTTTAAATCTCCGTATATATTTCAGGAGTAACACACACGCTCACAGGCTCAGTATGGATTACACCACAATATGAAAAGCAGAAAAAGTGTACTGTATCAGTAACGTACAGCTGTATACAGTGTTGGGATAATAATAAATCTCAGTATATATTTCCAGAGTAACAGACAGACGCTTACAGGCTCAGTATGGAGTAGACCAGAATATGAAAAGCAGAAAAAATGTACTGTATCAGTAGCGTACAGCTGTATACAGTGTTGGGGTAATTTTAAATCTCCGTATATATTTCAGGAGTAACACACATGCTCACAGGCTCAGTATGGATAACACCACAATATGAAAAGCAGAAAAAGTGTACTGTATCAGTAACGTACAGCTGTATACATTATTGGGGAAATTTTAAATTTACGTATATATTTCCGGAGTAACAGACAGACGCTCACAGGCTCAGTATGGAGTAGACCAGAATATGAAAAGCATAAAAAGTGTACTGTATCAGTAGCGTACAGCTGTATACAGTGTTGGTGTAATTTTAAATCTTTGTATATATTTCAGGAGTAACACACACGCTCACAGGCTCAGTATGGATAACACCAGAATATGAAAAGGAGAAAAAGTGTACTTTATCAGTTGCGTACAGCTGTGTACATTGTTGGGGTAATTTTAATTTTCCGTATATATTTGAGGAGTAAGACACATGCTCACAGGCTCAGTATGGATTACACCAGAATATGAAAAGGAGAAAAAGTGTACTGTATCAGTAGCGTACAGCTATATGCAGTGTTGGGGTAATTTTAAATCTTCGTATATATTTCTGGAGTAACACACACGCTCACAGGCTCAGTATGGATTACACCACAATATGAAAAGCAGAAAAAGTGTACTGTATCAGTAGCGTAGAGCTGTATACAGTGTTGGGGTAATTTTCAATCTCCGTATATATTTCAGGAGTAACACACACGGTCACAGCCTCAGTATGGATGACACCAGAATATGAAAAGCAGAAAAAGTGTACTGCACAAGTAGCGTACAGCTGTATACAGTGTTGGGGTAATTTTAAATCTCCATTTATATTTCAGGAGTAACACACACGGTCACAGCCTCAGTATGGATAACACCAGAATTTGAAAAGGAGAAGAAGTGTACTTTATCTATAGCGTACAGCTGTTTACAGTGTTGGGGTAATTTTAATTCTCCGTATATATTGGAGGAGTAACACACACGCTCACAGGGTCAGTATGGATTACACCAGAATATGAAAATCAGAAAAAGTGTACTGTATCAGTAGCATACAGCTGTATACAGTGTTGGGGTAATTTTAAATCTCCGTATATATCTCTGGAGTAACACACATACGCTCTCTCAGTTTGGATTTGTCCGTAATACAGAAGGGAGAAAAAGGTACTGTATCAGAAGATACCAGCTGTATACGGTTTTGGGAAAAATCTCCATATATATTTCTGGAGTCACACACAGATAGTCAGCATGTATTTGTCCGTGATACCAGCCGGTACATGGTAGTGTGAGGAGCGTACAGTTCTAAACGGCGTGGGAAAAAATGAATGCTCGGTAACAGTGCAGAAAAAAATTAAAGTATTAATGCTGTGTAGGTGCTGTGTTAAAAAGCAGTCTGCACAGCAGGGTACACACAGCAATACAGATAGCAGGCAGCCTAATAATCAGCTCTGCTGCTGCTCACTAGAAATTCCTCCCCTCTCACTGGCAGGCAGCCTAATCAGCTCTGCTGCTCCACACGAGCAATTCCTCTCCTCTCACTGGCAGGCAGCCTAAGAACCAGCGCTGCTGCACTCAAGAAATTCCTCCACTGTCACTGCACAATAAGTGTACAGTTAATCGCTATCAGCACAAGCACAGAATTATTGTGGTTTTCCTGCCTAACGCTCTCCCTACTGAGAACCAGCGTCAGCAATCTCTCCCTACACTAAGATCGGCAGAAGTAAAATGGCGGTCGGCCGTGAGGGCTTTTATAGGCACTGTGACGCCACACAAAGCAAGCCAATCACTGCAATTCCCTTCTCTAAGATGGTGCTGGCTGCTGCCCATGTCATCGCGTTGCCCACAGTCTGCATCCTTGCTCATTGGCCGAGAAAAAGCCCTTGAAGCATTATGGGAAAACCGACTTTGGCGCTCGGGTCGCCGAACACGTGTCTGACCTCGTGCTATGGTAGCGAAACCCGACTTTGGCAAAAGTCTGTCTTTTTTTAAATTGACCGACCTGCTTCGCTCAACTCTACTGTTGCTTGTTTCATTTGCACAACAGCAGGGGAAAATTTAGTTGCAATCAGTGTTGCTTCATGACTGGACAGGTTGATTTCACAGAAGTGTGATTGAACTGGAGTTACAATGTGTTGTTTAAGTGTTCCCTTTATTTTTTTTAAGCAGTATATATATATTATATATATATATATATATATATGTTACACCCACAAACTTAAATTTATTTTATTGGGATTTTCTGTGATACATCAACACTAAGTAGCAGGTACTTGTAAAGTTTAAAGGAAATGTTTCATGGCTTTCTAAGTATTTTAAAAATAAAAGGTAATGACTAAAACGCATGTCGGGGTGGGTGCTACTCTTCATTGGAAGCTCCTGCTGTAGGTATGATTCCATCTACTTTATCTATGTCCCTCATATTTTGCTGTCTGACTGTGGGCACCTACAATTCTACATTTTGATTATATATACCACTGGGTATTTATACATTTGTGATACATTTTGTAAATTTATTTTATGAGTCCTTACTGCAGTTTGTGATATGATGTTGATTAATATATGCACACAATAGTTCTCCCACCGATATAATTTTATATGTGGTGAAGTGTGTGCTCCCCTCTTCTTCTTTCTTTATTTCCACTGCTCACTATTACTTGGTTCTAATAAAGGTTTTCATATTGAATAATGTTATGATAGGTATTCTCTATTTTGGATATATATATATATATATATATATATATATATATTTATATATATATATACTGTATATACACTGCATAAAAAAAAATAAAGCGAACACTTAAACAACTGAATATAACTCCAAGAAAATCAAACTTCACTTCTGATTGACAATCAATGCCACATGCTGTTGTGCAAATGGAACACACAACAGATGGAAATTATTGGCAATTATCAAGACACACTCAATAAAGGAGTAGTTCTGCAGGTGGGGACCGCAGACCACATCTCAGTACCAATTCTTTCTGGCTGATGTTTTTGTCACTTTTGATTGTTGGTTGTGCTTTCACATTTGTGGTAGCATGAGACGGACTCTAAAACCCAAACAAGTGGCTCAGGTAGTGCAGCTAATCCAGGATGGCACATCAATGCGAACTGTGGCAAGAAGGTTTGCTGTGTCTGTCAGCATAGTGTCCAGAGGCTGGAGGCGCTACCAAGAGACAGACCAGTACACCAGGAGATGTGGAGGGGGCCATAGGAGGGCGAAAACCCAGCAGCAGGACCTCTACCTCTGCCTTTGTGCAAGGAGGAACAGGACGAGCATTGCCAGAGCCCTGCAAAATGACCTCATAAAGGCCACAAATGTGCATATGTCTGTACAAACAGTTACAAACAGTCTCCATGAGGATGGTCTGAGTGCCTAACATCCACAGATGGGGGTTGTGCTTACAGCCCCACACCGTGCGGGACGCTTGGCATTTGCCACAGAACACCAGGATTGGCCAACTCGCCACTGGATTCCTGTGCGCTTCACAGATGAAAGAAGTTTCACACTGAACACATGTGACAGACGTGACAGAGTCTGGAGATGCTGTGGAGAGCGATATGCTGCCTGCAACATCCTTCAGCATGACCAGTTTGGCAGTGGATTAGTAATGGTGTGGGGTGGCATTTCTTTGGAGGGCCATACAGCCCTCCATGTGCTCGCCAGAGGTAACCTGACTGCCATTAGGTACCGAGATGAGATCCTTAGACCCCTTGTGAGACCATATGCTGGTGCGGTTGGCCATTGGTTCCTCCTAATGCAGGACAATGCCAGACCTCATGTGGCTGGAGTGTGTCAGCAGTTCCTGCAAGATGAAGGCATGGAAGCTATGGACTGGCCCGCCCGTTCCCCAGACCTGAATCCGATTGAGCACATCTGGGACATCATGTCTCACTCCATCCACCAACATCACATTGCACCACAGACTGTCCAGAAGTTGGTGGATGTTTTAGTCCAGGTCTGGGAGGAGGTCCCTCCGGAGAACATCTGCAACCTCATCAGGAGCATGCCCAGGCGTTGTAGGGATGTCATACAGGCATGAGGAGGCTGCACACAATACTGAGCATTATTTTGACTTGTTTCCACTTTAATTTTGTCTTGTTTTGATTTTCATTTTGACTTGTTTCCACTTTAATTTTGGGGGTCTCTCCAAATCCAGGCCTCAATTGGTTCAAAAATTAGATTTCTATTGATGATTTTTGTGTGATTATGTTGACAGCACATTCAACTTTGCACTCAATGAGAATATTTCGTTCATTCAGATCAATGATGTGTTATTTGAGTGTTCCGTTTATTTTTTGAGCAGTATATATATATATATATATATATATATATATATATATATATATATATATTGCCAGAAAGGGCAAAATTCTTAAGAATTACCAAACTTTTATGAATGTAAACTTCCTTCCAAAAATTATCATTTTTTTCCAAAATTTTACAGAAATTTTTGGGGGAATGGAATTGGCATATTAGCAGGAAAATCTTAGTTCCCTAATCAGTGAAGCTTTTGCACATTGACCTTTTGATAACTGCATGTACGGCCAGGTGACTACAGTGCATACAGTGCAGAATCAACACTTCTCCGAATATGTAACTCCACAGAGCAGATCATAAAGGGAATAATTGTTTAAAATGATCAAAACAAAATTAACTGAATTCTTGTTATGTTTCGGTAGCTGAGGAGTGCAGGTAAAAAAGACAATACACCAGAGCAGTTGGAAACTATGAGATTGCAGTACCCTGACTAACCACCACAACTAGAGGCAGCCGTGGAGCGTTCCTACGTTGGTCCTAGACGCCTCGTCACAGCCTGAGAAACTAACTACACCTAAAGATAGAAAGAGGAAAGCTATCTGCCCCGGAGCAGAACCCCAAAGAACATAGAAAGCCCCCAAACATGTAATGGCGGTTAGACAAGAAGAAATACTGACACAGACAGAAAATAGTATGAGCAAACGTTGGGGCCCAAACTTGCTAAATAGAAAAAGATAGGAAGGGCACTTACTGCAATCCCAAAAAACCCTGAAAAGCACCAACTCTACTAATTTTAAAAACACCTGAGATCACACGACCTCTACCACCTAAATTAGTTCTCTGGTGTAACAAAATCAAAACAGCAGCCACTGAAAAAACTGGAAAAAGCAAATGTACAAACATCAGTGGCTGAACAAAACTGAGAGGGCAAAAGCCCCCGGAGGGGACCCTGAAGGCCCCCACAGAAGAGCAGGACAAAATGCAAAAATAAAGCACAAAAACAAAAAGAAGAAAATGTCTTATCTGTTTAGCAGGAGATGCAGACACGACACAGCAGGCTACAAAGGAAACAGGAATCAAGGATTGAGACTAGAACAATTGATCACCGGCAACCCTGATGGGAAGGTGACTCCCTTATATAAGACCAGTCAGTAACACCTGATTCCCAATCCTCACAATCTTCACTGGACAGTCCAGTACCGTTTCTAACCACCAGAGGGAGCTTCTGCTCAGAACTAATTTCTAGCCGATTTACAACAGTACCCCCCCTTGAGGAGGGGTCACCGAACCCTCATTTGAGCAACCAGGTCGGTCAGGATGAGCTCTATGATACGCACTGATGAGTCTCCCAGCATGGATGTCCGAAGCAAACACCCAAGAATTGTCCTCCTGACCATAACCTCTCCACTTAACCAAATACTGGAGTTTCCATCTAGAAAAACGAGAATTCAATATTTTCTCAACCACAAACTCCAGATTGCCCTCAACCAAAACAGGGTCAGGAGGCACAGCAGTAGGAACCACTGGCTCAACAAACCTCTTCAACAAGGACTTGTGGAACACGTTATGGATCTTAAATGTCCCTGGAAGAAGCAAACGAAAAGAAACAGGATTAAGAATCTCCATGATATTATAAGGTCCAATGAACCTACGCTTAAATTTAGGAGATGCCACTCTCATAGGAATATTTCTTGAGGACAACCAGACCAAGTCCCCCACTTTAAACCGAGGACCATCAGTCCTATGCCGGTTAGCAAACCGCTGGGCCCTCTCCTGAGAGAGGGACAACCTCTCCACTACCTGGTCCCAAATCTGTTGCATACGCTCCACAACAGAGTCAACACCTGGACAGACAGAAGCCTCCGTCTGTCCTGAAGAAATTCGAGGGTGAAACCCAGAATTACAGAAAAATGGAGACATCTGTTGTGAATGGGTTTGAGATGAGTTCTGAGCAGAGGCTCCCTCTGGTGGTTACAAGCGGTACTAGTGAGGATTGTGAGGACTGGGAATCAGGTGTTACTGATTGGTCTTATATAAGGGAGTCATTTTCCCATCAGGGTTGCCGGTGATCAATTGTTCTGGTCTGAATCCTTCTTTCCAGTTTCCCTTGTAGCCTGCTGTGTCGTGTCTGCATCTCCTGCTATCAGATAAGACAATTTCTTATTTTGTGTTTTTGCTATATTTTTGCATTTTGTCCTGCACTTCTGTGGGGGCCTTCAGGGTCCCCTCCGGGGGCTTTTGCCCTCTCAGTTTAGCTCAGCCACTGATGTTTGTACTTTTGCTTTTTCCAGTTTTTTCAGTGGCTGCTGTTTTGATTTTTTTACACCAGAGAACTAATTTAGGTGGTAGAGGTCGTGTGATCTCAGGTGATTTTGAAATTAGTAGAGTTGGTGTTTTTTCAGGGTTTTCTGAGATTGCAGTAAGTACCCTTCCTGTCCTTTTCTATTTAGATAGTTTGGGCCCCAGCGTTTGCTCATACTATTTTCTTTCTGTGTCAGTATTTCCTCTTGTCTAACCGCCATTACATGTTTGGGGGCTTTCTATTATCTTTGGGGTTCTGCTCCGGGGCAGATAGCTTTCCTATTTCTATCTTTAGGTGTAGTTAGTTTCTCAGGCTGTGACGAGGCGTCTAGGACCAACGTAGGAACGCTCCACGGCTGCCTCTAGTTGCGGTGGTTAGTCAGGGTACTGCAATCTCATAGATTCCAACTGCTCTGGTGTATTTCCTTTTTTACCTGCACTCCTCAGCTACCGTAACATAACAGTATCACCGGCCATAAAAATTGTATGGTACTCACAGAAGGGAAAAAATATTTTGAAGGAAGAAAAGTTGTCAGAGATATTTTTCTGTTTGTTGCATTTTTTTTTTTCCCTCTGTATCTCTGGGTGCTGGGGAGGATCTTTTCTCCCAATGGAGTTTGCACAGTTGTCTGGCCGTGTGGATCAGCTTGCCACTGAGGTTCAGAGTATTGCTGCATATCTTGCTAGGTTGCCTGTTGTGGAACCTAGGATCCCCATGCCAGATTTGTTTTTAGGGGATCGAGCTAAGTTTCAGAATTTCAAAAATAATTGTAAATTGTTTCTTGCCTTAAAATCTAAGTCCTCAGGAAACGCAGCGCAGCAGGTTCAAATTATCATCTCTCTCCTGCGCTGCGATCCTCAGGATTGGGCTTTTTCCCTGATACCTGGGGATCCTGTTTTGAGTGATGTTGATGCATTTTTTCAGGCTTTCGGGTTATTGTACGATGAGCCTAATGTCACTGATCAAGCTGAAAAAGCCTTGTTGGCATTAAATCAGGGGCTTGATGACGCTGAGTTATACTGTCAGAGATTCCGTAGGTGGGCAGTCCTGACCAAATGGAATGACGACGCTTTGGCGGCCCTTTTCCAGAAGGGTCTGTCGGATAATGTAAAGGATGTTATGGTGGGATTCCCTGTCCCCTCTGGTCTCAATGATTCTATGTCATTAGCGATTCAAATTGACAGACGTTTGCGTGAGCGAGAAGTATGCGTGGAGTGGTGTTGCCTTGTGAGCCAGCTGCTGAGCCCATGCAGTGTGATGGAGTGGTGTCTGGGGCACAGCGTCATGAGTTTCGAAAGCGCAATGGGTTATGTTTCTACTGTGGTGATGCCTCTCATGCTATTTCAGTCTGCCCTAAGCGGGGAAGACATTTTGCACGCTCAGTTGTCTTGGGTAGTGTTCAGACTAAGTTTTTATTAACTGTCACTCTGATATGCTCTCTGTCCTCATTTTCTGCTCAGGCTTTCGTTGATTCTGGAGCAGCTATTAACCTGATGGATTATGATTTTGCTAAACGTTGTGGGTTTCCCTTGATACCCCTACAGAAGTCTATTCCTTTACTGGGGATCGATTCTACCCCTTTGGCTGAGAATAAACCCCAGTTTTCTACTCAGGTGATAATGAGGGTTGAACCTGATCACCAGGAGTGCTGCAAATTTTTGGTTCTATATAATCTGCATGACATTATAGTGCTGGGTTTCCCTTGGTTACAGTCTCATAATCCTGTTTTGGATTGGAAATCTGTGTCTGTAACCAGTTGGGGCTGCCAATGTGTTAATACCAACACTCCTGTTTTTTCTGCCTCCCCCAGGCTGAGGATATTCCTGACTTTTTGTTTGATTTTTCTGATGTGTTTAGCGAAAGTAAATCTGCATCCTTACCTCCCCATAGGAGCTATGACTGCGCTATTGAATTAGTGCCAGGTAGTAAATTCCCTAAAGGTCGCCTTTTTAACTTGTCTGTACCTGAACATGACGCTATGCGGTCTTATATCAAGGAATCATTGGAGAAGGGTCATATCAGACCATCCTCTTCACCCTTAGGTGCCGGTTTTTTCTTTGTGGCCAAAAAAAAAAAGGTTCATTAAGGCCGTGTATTGATTATCGTCTCTTGAACAATATTACTGTGAAATATCAATACCCGTTACCCTTGATTTCTGACCTGTTTTCCAGGGTGAAAAACGCTACTTGGTTTACCAAGCTTGACCTCAGGGGGGCGTATAACCTTATTCGCATTAAGCACGGGGATGAATGGAAGACGGCATTTAACACCCCTGAAGGGCATTTTGAGTACCTTGTGATGCCCTTTGGGCTCACTAATGCTCCTTCCGTCTTCCAGTCCTTCATGAATGACATTTTCAGGGATTTTGTGGACAAGTTTCTGATTGTTTATTTGGATGATATCTTGATTTTTTCTAATGACTGGGACTCTCATGTGAAACATGTTCGAACTGTATTCCAGATTTTGAGAGAGAATGCTCTGTATGTGAAGGATCAAAGTGTCTTTTTGGCGTACAGAAGATCTCATTTCTGGGATTCATTTTGTCCCCATCTGTTATTGAAATGGACCCGGTCAAGGTTCAGGCCATCTGTGATTGGGTCCAACCTTCTTCATTAAAGGCTCTTCAGAGATTTTTGGGTTTTGCCAATTTTTATCGTAAATTTATTGGTAATTTCTCGGTTATTGTTAAACCATTAACTGATTTGACCAGAAAGGGTTCTGATGTGGTGAATTGGCCTCCTGAGGCAGTCTCTGCGTTTCAGGAACTTAAGCAGAGATTCACTTCTGCTCCTGTTCTACGGCAGCCTGATGTTTCTCTGCCATTTCAGGTGGAGGTTGATGCCTCTGAAATTGGGGCAGGTGCTGTTTTGTCCCAAAAAGATCCAGAGACCTCTAAAAGTAACCCTTGTGCCTTTTTCTCTCGAAAATTTTCTCCTACTGAACGTAATTATGACGTGGGTAATCGGGAGTTATTGGCCATGAAGTGGGCTTTTGAAGAGTGGAGACATTGGCTGGAGGGAGCCAAACATCAGGTGGTGGTCCTTACGGACCATAAGAATCTGGTCTATCTGGAATCTGCCAAGCGACTCAATCCTAGACAGGCCAGGTGGGCCTTGTTTTTCACACGTTTTAATTTTGTGGTTTCCTTTCTTCCTGGCACTAAGAATGTTAAGGCGGATGCCCTCTCGAGGAGTTTCCTTGCGGACTCTCCTGAGCTATCTGATCCCTCTGTTATTTTGAAGGAGGGTGTAGTTCTTTCCGCCATCTCGCCCAATTTGAGACTTGCTCTGGAGGGGTGTCAGGAGGATAGGCCCGAGCGCTGCCCTGTTGGAAAATTGTTTGTCCCGGACCAATGGAAAAAGAGTGTGATGTCTGAGATTCATTGTTCCGCATTGGCTGGGCATCCCGGAATTTTTGGTACCAGAGACTTGGTTAGTCGGTCCTTTTGGTGGTCTACCTTGTCTCGCGATGTCAGGGAATTTGTGCAGTCCTGCGGGACTTGCTCTCGCTCCAAGCCTTGCTCTCGCGCTAGTGGTTTGTTGATGCCATTGCCTATGCCCAAGAGACCATGGACCCATATCTCTATGGATTTCATTTCCGATCTTCCTGTTTCTCAGAGAATGACCACCATCTGGGTAATTTGTGATAGGTTTTCCAAAATGATACATCTTGTGCCATTACCTAAGTTGCCTTCCTCCTCTGAATTGGTGCCGTTGTTCCTTCAGCACGTGGTTCGTTTACACGGCATTCCTGAGAACATTGTGTCTGACAGAGGAGTCCAGTTTGTTTCCAGATTTTGGAGGACTTTTTGTTCTAAACTGGGTGTTCAATTGTCTTTCTCCTCGGCATTTCATCCTCAGACCAATGGTCAAACTGAGAGAACAAACCAGACATTGGAGACTTATCTAAGATGCTTTGTGTCTGCTGATCAGGATGACTGGGTCTCTTTTTTGCCTTTGGCTGAGTTTGCTCTTAATAATAGGGCTAGCTCTGCCACTTTGATGTCTCCGTTTTTCTGTAATTCTGGGTTTCACCCTCGATTTTCTTCAGGACAGACGGAGGCTTCTGTCTGTCCAGGTGTTGACTCTGTTGTTGAGCGTATGCAGCAGATTTGGGACCAGGTAGTGGAGAGGTTGTCCCTCTCTCAGGAGAAGGCCCAGCGGTTTGCTAACCGGCATAGGACTGATGGTCCTCGGTTTAAAGTGGGGACTTGGTCTGGTTGTCCTCAAAGAATATTCCTATGAGAGTAGCATCTCCTAAATTTAAGCCTAGGTTCATTGGACCTTATAAGATCATGGAGATTATTAATCCTGTTTCTTTTCGTTTGCTTCTTCCAGGGACATTTAATATCCATAACGTGTTCCACAAGTCCTTGTTGAAGAGGTTTGTTGAGCCAGTGGTTCCTGCTGCTGTGCCTCCTGACCCTGTTTTGGTTGAGGGCAATCTGGAGTATGTGGTTGAGAAAATATTGGATTCTCGTTTTTCTAGACGAAGACTCCAGTATTTGGTTAAATGGAGAGGTTATGGTCAGGAAGACAATTCTTGGGTGTTTGCTTCGGACATCCATGCTAGGAGACTTATCCGTGCGTATCATAGAACTCATCCTGACCGACCTGGTTGCTCAAATGAGGGTTCGGTGACCCCTCCTCAAGGGGGGGTACTGTTGTGAATGGGTTTGAGATGAGTTCTGAGCAGAGGCTCCCTCTGGTGGTTACAAGCGGTACTAGTGAGGATTGTGAGGACTGGGAATCAGGTGTTACTGATTGGTCTTATATAAGGGAGTCATTTTCCCATCAGGGTTGCCGGTGATCAATTGTTCTGGTCTGAATCCTTCTTTCCAGTTTCCCTTGTAGCCTGCTGTGTCGTGTCTGCATCTCCTGCTATCAGATAAGACAATTTCTTATTTTGTGTTTTTGCTATATTTTTGCATTTTGTCCTGCACTTCTGTGGGGGCCTTCAGGGTCCCCTCCGGGGGCTTTTGCCCTCTCAGTTTAGCTCAGCCACTGATGTTTGTACTTTTGCTTTTTCCAGTTTTTTCAGTGGCTGCTGTTTTGATTTTTTTACACCAGAGAACTAATTTAGGTGGTAGAGGTCGTGTGATCTCAGGTGATTTTGAAATTAGTAGAGTTGGTGTTTTTTCAGGGTTTTCTGAGATTGCAGTAAGTACCCTTCCTGTCCTTTTCTATTTAGATAGTTTGGGCCCCAGCGTTTGCTCATACTATTTTCTTTCTGTGTCAGTATTTCCTCTTGTCTAACCGCCATTACATGTTTGGGGGCTTTCTATTATCTTTGGGGTTCTGCTCCGGGCAGATAGCTTTCCTATTTCTATCTTTAGGTGTAGTTAGTGTCTCAGGCTGTGACGAGGCGTCTAGGACCAACGTAGGAACGCTCCACGGCTGCCTCTAGTTGCGGTGGTTAGTCAGGGTACTGCAATCTCATAGATTCCAACTGCTCTGGTGTATTTCCTTTTTTACCTGCACTCCTCAGCTACCGTAACATAACAGACATCAAAGTGGCAGAGCTAGCCCTATTATTAAGAGCAAACTCGGCCAAAGGCAAAAAAGAGACCCAGTCATCCTGATCAGCAGACACAAAGCATCTTAGATCAGTCTCCAATGTCTGGTTTGTTCTCTCAGTTTGACCATTGGTCTGAGGATGAAACGCCGAGGAGAAAGACAATTGAACAACAAGTTTAGAACAAAAGGTCCTCCAAAATCTGGAAACAAACTGGACTCCTCTGTCAGACACAATGTTCTCAGGAATGCCGTGTAAACGAACCACGTGCTGAAGGAACAAAGGCACCAATTCAGAGGAGGAAGGCAACTTAGGTAATGGCACAAGATGTATCATCTTGGAAAACCTATCACAAATCACCCAGATGACGGTCATTCTCTGAGAAACAGGGAGGTCGGAAATGAAATCCATAGAGATATGGGTCCATGGTCTCTTGGGCACAGGCAATGGCACCAACAAACCACTAGAGCAAGAGCAAGGCTTGGAGAGAGAGCAAGTCCCGCAGGACTGCACAAATTCCCTGACATCACGAGACAAGGTAGACCACCAAAAGGACCGACTAACCAAGTCTCTGGTACCAAAAATTCCAGGATGACCGGCCAACGCGGAACAATGAATCTCAGACATCACACTCTTTTTCCACTGGTCCGGGACAAACAATTTCCCAAAAGGGCAGCGCTCGGGCCTATCCTCCTGACACCCCTCCAGAGCCAGTCTCAAATTGGGCGAGATGGCGGAAAGAACTACACCCTCTTTCAAAATAACAGAAGGATCAGATAACTCAGGAGAGTCCGCAAGGAAACTCCTCGAGAGGGCATCCGCCTTAACATTCTTAGTGCCAGGAAGAAAGGAAACCACAAAATTAAAACGTGTGAAAAACAAGGCCCACCTGGCCTGTCTAGGATTAAGTCGCTTGGCAGATTCCAGATAAACCAGATTCTTATGGTCCGTAAGGACCACCACCTGATGTTTGGCTCCCTCCAGCCAATGTCTCCACTCTTCAAATGCCCACTTCATGGCCAATAACTCCCGATTACCCACGTCATAATTACGTTCAGTAGGAGAAAATTTCGAGAGAAAAAGGCACAAGGGTTACTTTTAGAGGTCTCTGGATCTCTTTGGGACAAAACGGCACCTGCCCCAATTTCAGAGGCATCAACCTCCACCTGAAATGGCAGAGAAACATCAGGCTGCCGTAGAACAGGAGCAGAAGTGAATCTCTGCTTAAGTTCCTGAAATGCAGAGACTGCCTCAGGAGGCCAATTCACCACATCAGAACCCTTTTTGGTCAAATCAGTTAATGGTTTAACAATAACCGAGAAATTACCAATAAATTTACGATAAAAATTGGCAAAACCCAAGAATCTTTGAAGAGCCTTTAATGAAGTAGGTTGGACCCAATCACAGATGGCCTGAACCTTGACCGGGGTCCATTTCAATAACAGATGGGGACAAAATGAATCCCAGAAATGAGATCCTCTGTACGCCAAAAAGACACTTTGATCCCTTCACATACAGAGCATTCTCTCTCAAAATCTGGAACACAGTCCGAACATGTTTCACATGAGAGTCCCAGTCATTGGAAAAAATCAAGATATCATCCAAATAAACAATCAGAAATTTATCCACAAAATCCCTGAAAATGTCATTCATGAAGGACTGGAAGACAGAAGGAGCATTAGTGAGCCCAAAGGGCATCACAAGGTACTCAAAATGCCCCTCAGGGGTATTAAATGCCGTCTTCCATTCATCCCTGTGCTTAATGCGAATAAGGTTATATGCCCCCCTGAGGTCAAGCTTGGTAAACCAAGTAGCGTTTTTCACCCTGGAAAACAGGTCAGAAATCAAGGGTAACGGATATTGATATTTCACAGTAATATTGTTCAAGAGACGATAATCAATACACGGCCTTAATGAACCATCCTTTTTGGCCACAAAGAAAAAACCGGCACCTAAGGGTGAAGAAGATGGTCTAATATGACCCTTCTCCAATGACTCCTTGATGTAAGACCGCATAGCGTCATGTTCAGGTACAGACAAGTTAAAAAGGCGACCTTTAGGGAATTTGCTACCAGGCACTAATTCAATAGCGCAGTTATAGTTCCTATGGGGAGGCAAGGATGCAGATTTACTTTCGCTAAACACATCAGAAAAATCAATCAAAAAGTCAGGAACATCCTGAGCCTGGGGGGAGGCAGAAAAAACAGGAGTGTTGGTATTAACACATTGGCAGCCCCAACTGGTTACAGACACAGATTTCCAATCCAAAACAGGATTATGAGACTGTAACCAAGGGAAACCCAGTACGATAATGTCATGCAGATTATACAGAACCAAAAATGTGCAGCTCTCCTGATGATCAGGTTCAACCCTCATTATCACCTGAGTAGAGAACTGAGGTTTATTCTCAGCCAAAGGGGTAGAATCGATCCCCAGTAGGGGAATAGACTTCCGTAGGGTATCAAGGGAAACCCACAACGTTTAGCAAAATCAAAATCCATCAGGTTAATAGCTGCTCCTGAATCAACGAACGCCTGAGCAGAAAATGAGGACAGAGAGCATATCAGGGTAACAGTTAATAAAAACTTAGTCTGAACACTACCCAAGACAACTGAGCGTGCAAAACGTCTTCCCCGCTTAGGGCAGACTGAAATAGCATGAGAAGCATCACCACAGTAGAAACATAACCCATTGCGCTTTCGAAACTCATGACGCTGTGCCCCAGAAACCACTCTATCACACTGCATGGATTCAGAAGCAGGTTCACAAGGCAACACTATTCCACGCATACCTCTCTGCTCACGCAAACGTCTGTCAATTTGAATCGCCAATGACATAGAATCACTGAGACCAGAGGGGACAGGGAATCCCACCATAACATCCTTTACATTATCTGACAGACCCTTCCGAAAAAGGGCTGCCAAAGCGTCGTCATTCCATTTGGTCAGGACTGCCCACCTACGGAATCTCTGACAGTATAACTCAGCGTCCTCAAGCCCCTGATTTAATGCCAACAAGGCTTTTTCAGCTTGATCAGTGACATTAGGCTCATCGTACAATAACCCCAAAGCCTGAAAAAATGCATCAACATCACTCAAAACAGGATCCCCAGGTGTCAGGGAAAAAGCCCAATCCTGAGGATCGCCACGCAGGAGAGAGATGACTATTTGAACCTGCTGCGCTGCGTTCCCTGAAGACTTAGATTTTAAGGCAAAAAACAATTTACAGTTATTTTTGAAATTCAGAAACTTAGCTCGATCCCCTAAAAACAAATCTGGCATGGGAATCCTAGGTTCCACAACAGGCAACCTAGCAAGATAGGTAGCAATACTCCGAACCTCAGTGGCAAGCTGATCCACACGGCCAGACAACTGTGCAAACTCCATTGAGAGAAACAAAAAAAATCCTCCCCAGCACCCAGAGATACAGAGGGAAAAAAAAAAATGCAATAAACAGAAAAAAAAAAATCTCTGACAACTCTGACAACCTTTTTCTTTCACAATATTTTTCCCTTCTGTGAGTACCATATAATTTTCAATTTTTGGGCCGGTGATACTGTTATGTATCGGTAGCTGAGGAGTGCAGGTAAAAAAGACAATACACCAGAGCAGTTGGAAACTATAAGATTGCAGTACCCTGACTAACCACCACAACTAGAGGCAGCCGTGGAGCGTTCCTACGTTGGTCCTAGACGCCTCGTCATAGCCTGAGAAACTAACTACACCTAAAGATAATACTAAAATAGTACTCGCGCTCTGAATCAAACACAGCCTAACAATACTGATCGCAACACATACCTTAATTCTTCCAAAAGTATTTATGCACGAATAAATCAGCAGGTGATGCTTGCACTTAAAAGACCATTTTGCACACTGAATCACTAGATGCAAGGAGAAATATGTAGAATCAATAACCATGTGATACTCGGGCTTAAATAAGCCTCAATAAAATCAAAAATCTATATATCTTTGTCCTTATAATGTGCTTTTTGAATAATCATTAAAAGGGAAAAAAAAAAAAAAATTCCAATACTAAAGTGCTAATAGTGAATCACTGAAATCCAAATGTATATATATATAATAATGTGCAATTAAGGCAAAATTTTAAAATTAAAGTGCATTTGTTATGATATAGCTGAAAAACAAAGTGCCATTTGTGAGATGTTGGAAACCAAAATTGCTGAAATGATACAGCTTTACATAGTACCCAATTTCATATTGAACATCGTGAAGTGGTAAAAAATATATAATAATAATAAAGACTTCCGGTAATCCTTTGTGCTTAATAGTGGTGTGAATGGTGATTAATATATTAATCCACAGGTGGTACCTTATGTATAGGATATGAATATACCCAGTATCCTGATTAATGATGTAATACTTAGCTTGGGTTAAGTAATATGGGACGATCCAGTATTTGTAAAATGAAGGAGTCCTGGAGAGCTGCCCCGGCCGGTGGCAAGCTCTCTTCCTCACTAACGCTGCTGCACGGCTGTTTTTAGAGAAGCGCTGGCAGTTTTCATACACCTAAAGATAGAAAGAGGAAAGCTATCTGCCCCGGAGCAGATCCCCAAAGAACATAGAAAGCCCCAAACATGTAATGGCGGTTAGACAAGAAGAAATACTGACACAGACAGAAAATAGTATGAGCAAACGTTGGGGCCCAAACTTGCTAAATAGAAAAGGATAGGAAGGGCACTTACTGCAATCCCAAAAAACTCTGAAAAGCACCAACTCTACTAATTTCAAAAACACCTGAGATCACACGACCTCTACCACCTAAATTAGTTCTCTGGTTGTCATGGGTGTATCGCCACGAGGATCGTCGCGATTACACACTCTGACTTCTCACAGCTGAGTTGCTGTTTCTTTGTGTTTGGTAATGAGGGAGTTAATTTTACCTAGCTCTTTGCTAAGACTAGGTCCAGCCTCGCCCGGCTGCTTTTGATTATGTTCTAATTAGATTCCTTCATATACCTGCCAGTCTGCTTGTTAGATGCCGGTGAAAGCATTCATGTAGTCTAGCAGACTGGATCGGTTCTGAGAATATTTAAGCTAAGAGCTCCTTAGTTGTTTTTACTCTTACAGCTTATAGTTTATCTCTGAGACCTTAGGTGTTCCTACTGTGTGTGAGTGTTGTATGTAAGACTTTTTTTACTTTATTTCTTGTCTTTTTTGTATGTCTTTCTGTTCATTAACCGTTACCTGTTCATTCCCTTTGGTGGTAATCAGGGTCCTTCTTAGGACTAGATTACAGTTGGCAGGGATTGATAGGAGACAGGGTTTACGCTGGTGGCCTGGACCTCTGTACCTTTAACAGTACCTCCAGGTAGAGGATTAGTTAGGACCCCAGTTTAGGGTCAGCATAGACCCCGGTCACCCTCTAGCCGGAGACAGCGTATAACGGATTCCGTATTGACCCACTGGACATTCTGTCAGGTAATTCTATGTTATCATATATCTATGCGCATGTTATATAGTATGTTGCCCTTTTGATATAGATTACTGACATCACATATATATATATCTGCTATACAGCGTGACATTTTCACCGGCCATACTAAAGATTCTCCCCAGCTGTCATGGATCCAGTAGCCCAGCTGGCCCGGCAGTTGCAGGGGTTGTCCATGGAGTTTGCAGACATTAAGTCCAAGGTTTTGTCTCCCCCGGAGCAAACCAGATCTGAACCTAAGGTTGCTCTCCCGGACAGGTTCACTGGTGGGCGGGACAAATTTTTTACTTTCCGGGAGGCATGTAAATTGTACTTTCGGCTGCGGCCTCGGTCATCTGGGAGTGAAGAGCAGAGGGTGGGAATTGTTATCTCACTCTTACAAGGGACCCTCAATCTTGGGCGTTCTCTATTCCTCCAGGCTCCCCAGATCTCCAGTCAGTGGATCGATTTTTTACTGCCCTGGGTCTGGTATATGATGATCCGGATCGAGTTTCCCTTGCTGAAACAAAGTTACGTAAAATACGGCAAGGAAATCGTCCAGCGGAGGAATATTCTTCTGAGTTCCGTAGATGGGCAACAGATACTCAGTGGAATGACCCAGCTCTTAGGAGCCAGTTTTGTCAAGGGTTGTCTGACAAATTAAAGGATGTGTTGGCTCAGTATGATTCTCCTCCATCACTGGAGGCTGCTATGGCCCTCGCTATTCGCATTGATAGACGAATTCGAGGAAGACGCGAGGTAAATCCGCCTCCCGTGATGACTCCACCTACTACTAAAGTCCCTTATACTGAGGTTCCCCTGGTCTGTTCTGAGGAACCCATGCAGTTGGGAGGGACATCTTTTTGTAGGAGGGAATCGGCGGTGCGCCGCAATACTAGAAGGTGTTTCTTTTGCGGGAGAGAGGGACATTTTGTTGGGGGGTGTCCATCCCGGGCCTCTTTGAGCAAAGGAGTTAACCTGGGAGTGTGTATTTCGTCCCCAAATCCCTCTCAGTTTCTCGTGCCTGCGGAGGTGGTGATTGGTACTAGAACTGAGAGGATTTCTGTTTTTCTTGATAGTGGGTCCGGGGCTAATCTGGTGGACGCTCGGTTTGCTCAGGCGCATGGTATGCAACTGAGTGTATTGGCCAAACCGGTCCCTATAGTCTCTATTGATTCTAGACCTCTCGGTCAAGGTAGCTTGGTACAAGCTGTTCATAACATAGATCTTCGAGTAGGGGCAATACATAAAGAGCAATTGTCTTGTTATGTGTTGGAGGGTCTACCTACTCCTATTGTGTTGGGACTTCCTTGGTTGGCTAAACATAACCCAGTGATTGATTGGCAATCCAGAAAGATAAGCCAGTGGGGTGAATTTTGCAGGAATAACTGCATGAGCACGGTCATCGGTGCGGTTGTGCCTAGGACTTTGTCTCCTTTTCTGGAGGACTTTGGGGAGATGTTCTCAGAGGAGGGGTGTAAAGAGTTACCTCCTCATCGCGCATATGACTGCTCAATAAAGTTGTTTCCTGATGCCTTATCTCGTACTTTCCCAGGGGCCGGGAAGACGGATGATCCGGTTCCTATTCCTCAGGAGGGAGTTGTAGTGTCAGCTGTATGTTCTGAGCTTGAGGGGGAGGTATTGGGGGCTCAGGGGGACGCCCCTGTGGGACTTCCAGGGAGACTGATAGTTCCAGATCGGTTAAGACTGAAGGTTACGGGGAACCGTTACAAACGGATGGCTGATAGGGGGAGAGTTTCTGGTCTAGATCTGAAGGTGAACGATCTGGTTTGGTTGTCTACCAGGAATATAAAACTTAAAGTTTCCTCCTGGAGGTTGGGTCCCAGATTCATCGGGCCGTACAGGATCAGTTCCATAATTAATCCTGTGGCATTTCGTCTGGACCTCCCTCCTACGTTTAAAATTCATAATGTGTTTCACAAGTCATTACTTAAAAGTATGTGGCACCAGTCATACCATCACCTCTACCTCCTCCTTCAGTGGTGGTCAATGATAACGTGGAATTTCATGGGTCGAAAATCATTGACTCACGTCTCAGTCGCCGATCCCTTCAGTACTTGGTTCATTGGAGGGGGTATGGTCCTGAGGAGAGGACGTGGGTCCCTGCGTCTGATGTTAACGCAGATCGATTGGTTCGGACCTTTCACACAACTCACCCGGGCAGACCTGGCCCTGAGGGTCCGGAGTCCCCTCGTAGAGGGGGGGGTACTGTCATGGGTGTATCGCCACGAGGATCGTCGCGATTACACACTCTGACTTCTCACAGCTGAGTTGCTGTTTCTTTGTGTTTGGTAATGAGGGAGTTAATTTTACCTAGCTCTTTGCTAAGACTAGGTCCAGCCTCGCCCGGCTGCTTTTGATTATGTTCTAATTAGATTCCTTCATATACCTGCCAGTCTGCTTGTTAGATGCCGGTGAAAGCATTCATGTAGTCTAGCAGACTGGATCGGTTCTGAGAATATTTAAGCTAAGAGCTCCTTAGTTGTTTTTACTCTTACAGCTTATAGTTTATCTCTGAGACCTTAGGTGTTCCTACTGTGTGTGAGTGTTGTATGTAAGACTTTTTTTACTTTATTTCTTGTCTTTTTTGTATGTCTTTCTGTTCATTAACCGTTACCTGTTCATTCCCTTTGGTGGTAATCAGGGTCCTTCTTAGGACTAGATTACAGTTGGCAGGGATTGATAGGAGACAGGGTTTACGCTGGTGGCCTGGACCTCTGTACCTTTAACAGTACCTCCAGGTAGAGGGATTAGTTAGGACCCCAGTTTAGGGTCAGCATAGACCCCGGTCACCCTCTAGCCGGAGACAGCGTATAACGGATTCCGTATTGACCCACTGGACATTCTGTCAGGTAATTCTATGTTATCATATATCTATGCGCATGTTATATAGTATGTTGCCCTTTTGATATAGATTACTGACATCACATATATTATATCTGCTATACAGCGTGACACTGGTGTAACAAAATCAAAACAGCAGCCACTGAAAAAACTGGAAAAGCAAATGTACAAACATCAGTGGCTGAACAAAACTGAGAGGGCAAAAGCCCCCGGAGGGGACCCTGAAGGCCCCCACAGAAGAGCAGGACAAAATGCAAAAATCAAGCACAAAAACAAAAAGAAGAAAATGTCTTATTTGTTTAGCAGGAGATGCAGACACGACACAGCAGGCTACAAAGGAAACAGGAATCAAGGATTGAGACTAGAACAATTGATCACCGGCAACCCTGGTGGGAAGGCGACTCCCTTATATAAGACCAGTCAGTAACACCTGATTCCCAATCCTCACAATCTTCACTGGACAGTCCAGTACCGTTTGTAACCACCAGAGGGAGCTTCTGCTCAGAACTCATTTCTAGCCTATTCACAACAATTCCATAAAGCAACATTTTCTTTAAAAAATATATACATTTCTTCCAAAAATAAATTACCGTATATACTTGAGTATAAGCCGACCCGAGTATAAGCCGACCCCCCCTAATTTTGCCACAAAAAACTGGGAAAACTTATCGACTCGAGTATAAGCCCAGGGTGGAAAATGAGATTATGCCCCATTTGCTGCCCCATGTATTATGCCCCACAAGATGCTCCATAGATTGTGCTTCATATGCTGCCCATGTATTGTGCCCCATATGCTGCCCATGTATTGTGTCCCATAGATTGTGCCCCATGTATTATGCCCCCATAGATGCTCTATAGATTATGCCCCCATAGATTATGCCCCCATAGATGCTCCATAGATTATGCCCCCATAGATGCCCCATGTATTATGCCCCCATAGATGCTCCATAGATTGTGCCCCCATAGATGCTCCATGTACTATGCCCCATAGATGCTCCATAGATTATGCCCCCATACATGCTCCATAGATTATGCCCTCATAGATGCCCCATGTATTATGCCCCCATAGATGCTCCACAGATTATGCCCCATAGATGCCCCATGTATTATGCCCCCATAGATGCTGCATTGAGTAGGCCCCTTATGCCGCAGCTGCAAAAAAAAAAAAAAAAAGACATACTCACCTCTCGTCGCTGGGGGCCAGGTGCCGGTGTCACCGCTCGCTCAGGGCATCATGTCATCTATACTGCAGTACTGCTGTTGCCAGAGCTGTCATTGCTGGCCCTAAATTGCCAATGCATCTGTGGAGACACGGGGGTTAGTGGGTGCTCTCGTGCACTGGCTTGGATGTTGTTAGAAAGACCGCATGGACTGATCGTCCGTACTCCTTTACCGTGGGAAGAATACTACTCAGACAACACAGTGTGAGGATAGCACACTGTGGCAATACTTTAATGAAACACTAATAGACAATAACACATAGTGCAGATCTGTATTCCTCCAGCTAACTAGGGCCGTGGTCCTTTAAGTTGACATCCTGTAGAGCAGGGGTGGGGAACCGCAGGCCCCAGGGCCATTTACGGCCCTCGATGACCTTTTATCTGGCCCCCGGGCAGATTCTCAGGACCGCAGTACTTTGGTAGGGAGCTGTATTTTGATTGCCACCAGCTCATTAATTTCTTCTTGCCCTGTTAGCACTCACACGCAGTGTTCACTACTGAACACTGAAGGGCATGCAATGAAATATTACATCCTAACACCAGTGCCAGAGTCAGCATGTACTTTGTGGTCGGAGTTTGTACAGCCCCCGAAGGATGGTATAAATATCCAAATGGCCCTTGGCAGAAAAGAGATTCCCCGCCCCTGCTGTAGAGTGTCAAATTTCTATTCCTCTGGTTAGAGCCATGGTGCCTTGCGTACGGTCATGTAGAATCTCTGGAAAACAGAGGCAGATCCTCCTTTTGTAATTCACAGATCTTATTCAGGTATTATTCCACAGGATTGGGGGAAGGTGGAGGAGATCATCTCTCATTGTTTGAGTGTTCAAATTACCTGCATAGTTTGTCGTTCAAAACTGACATCAGCATATTGATAAACATTTATTACTCAATTATCTTGTGCCTTTGCTTCCCAAGGATAGTAGGACAATAAACTGCAAGAACTGATACAATAGGTAAACAGCAGCCATTCAACAATGCACAAACATCAATTCAATCTACAAGAGTCAATATTTAGACTCATATGAATAATAGCTCAAGTCCCTGAGCCTATTAAATATACATCTGGCATAATTAAGAATAAATGGTGTGATGTCACAGCATTTTATGACCTTCCCAATTCTAACTCTCCACCATAGTGCTCCTGCCACAGCCACTGAAAGTACATGCCTTTTGGCTGCTCACTTTGTTTCCTAGTGCTAGACTGTATTACTGCTTTTATGGCTGCTGATGCAGGCTCTAAACTGCCACACAATTCTATGCCAGAAGAATGTTCTTTGCAGACATTTTCCTTACAAATTGAACAAAATCTCTCAGTTTTCCTTTCTAAGTTTCTTGGACACATGAAACAGCGCTTTCTTTTCTTTCTCCTGGCCCTGGAATCATCTGAAACTGTACGCCACACTGTTTCATTGCTTCTATAGTTTGCTTTAGCAAGCCTTTCATATCGCTTCGCTGTGTCATGTGAGGCATTACAAGTTCATGACAAAGGTCCTTCAAAAATAGGCGTCTCCTGTCCTTCCTCCATGCATGGAATTCTGGATGAGTTTCTGTTTAAATGATGAATGAATTTAGGGCTGCTACATCAAGCATATCTGAAAAAAAGTACTACAGGCCATCGTTTTGTTTGCCTCTTGCATGAATATTCTCCCACCATTGCATCTATTTTGTCTACACCTCCTTTTGTTTTATTGTAATGCAGGATGATTTCTGGTTTTAATTTTCTGTCATTGCTGTCAATATTGCAATTGTGATGCATGGTACTGAGTAAAATCACTGATTTCTCCTTCGCTTTGTAAGATACCAAAGTCGCTTTGTTATTGAATCCAAAGACACTCTCATAAAGTGCTCGCTGACGATTGTGTTTCAGTGCTTCTGGAATTTCTCTTCAGTTTGGCTTGATAGTACCAACAAGTGTAATAGCTTTTTGAAGCAGAAAATTGCCTAGTTCAACATTGGTGAAATAATTGTCCATGGTAATGTTTCTTCCTGAATTGAATATTGGAACAGCAAGAGTTGACAATTTCAGACCCCAGATCCTTCTGTACTGGTACACTAACCTCTTTGCCACAGTAGATTACTCCATTTATGCCATAATAATTTTCAGAATCACACATCCAGAAGATTTTGATTCCATATTTGGCTGGCTTGCTGGGCATGTATTGTATGAACTTGCAGAGTCCTCTGAACGGTACAAGTTGCTCATCTACTGTAACATTAGTACTAGGATTGTAAAGTTTGGTGCAATTTTTGATAAATATGTTCCAGATATAACTGATAGGGGCTAATTTGTCTGTTTCAAACCTCAATGCACGTGTTCGCTTAGCATCAAATCGAATGTGTCTTCTAATTTCCTCATATCTGTCCACTGACATTGTCGCCTTATAGTGTGGGTCCAGAAATAATTCTTGTATTGGAACATAATACGATTTTTGACTCCCTGCCAGTAGTAAAAGTCCAATGTATGCATAAAGTTCCTCTTTTGAGATATTTTTCCAGGACTTATTTTTTGCAGAAGCGATACGTCTTCCTTCTAAGTTTGAATATAAAAGGACCTCTTCTGCAATATTGTCAGAAAAAAAGTACAGAATACCTCTTTAGGGGAAAAGTAACTGGGACTTCCCACAGCTCCTTGAGCCTGTCTCACAATATTATGGATTGCAGTACGTCCAACTAATGTAGGATTACTGTCCCTAAAAACACTAGTTTTGGATGTTCTGCTTATCACTTCTTGAGGATCCACTGTATTCACTTCTTCATCATCAGAAGAAGAATCACTTGAGGATGTTTGATTCTCTGGTGGCAGATACTCGTCATCGGACAAAGATAGTTCACTTTCATCGTCACTTTGAAAGACAATTGCTTCAATCTCTTGGTCACTCAGACGCTTGGAGGAAGACTGTGCCATTGCTGACTAGATGTTAGCAAACTAAAAGAAAAACAATGAACACAATGAGGGTTGTCCACTCTTTGCTTGTGTGTGACACACTGTAAGTGTAAAGTGCCCCCTCCCTCCTCTCACCCTCAGGACCTCTTACCTTTTATACTTTCTTTTAGGTGTTGTACAATTCTCTGGATGTCTGTAGCTCAATAGCTTTACCCTTTGCAGGATTCTTAGAATCAGAGAAACTGAAACTGAATCAGACTTCCTCTCAACATCTTATCTCAGGTCCTTCACAATTAGCTCATAGTGTATACTGTCCTCATTGCTCTCTACATAGCTCATTACTGTGTTCAGAAGGACCTGAGATGATGTCATGGCCTTATCTCTCCCTTCAAAAATCACATGACATCCTCATATGGCATTATCCACACCTTGGCCCCTCCACCAGCATTACTGAGTACAAGTAAAGTAACTTGAGACACAAACACTACTGAGAACATGATAAATACATGGGGGCCTAAAAGGCCCCCAATCCGTACAGATGTGGTTTTCACCAAAAAAGCATTGTTACACCAAAATGCCTATGAAAAAAATTATATGAACAACTGGATATTACCAACATCGACATATTTGAGGATTACCTGGAGTTTCAAAATTCTAACTTAAGTAATTTTCAGATAATAGCAAAAAAGTAAGCATGGAGGACTAAAAGGCCCCCAATACGCATGCTAGGGATAAACAGCCAAAGGACAAATACAAGTGGAGTAGCTGTTCCAGCAGCCACTCCACGCAGCGCATGAGAGCTGCTACAGCGAACAAGTCACCATCTCTGGATCCTTCGGTTCAAGATCCAATCCTCCCTCCAGAATCGGTATCTGTGACCTCATCTAATGGTGAGTGAATGTTGAGAAAGTTCACTATTTTAATGTGGTTCCTTCTCTTTCCTTACTAGGGAAAGAAGAAGTCGGGGAAAATGAAAAAACTGTGTTGCCCCACTTGTATCAGAGCCTTGTCAGTGTCATGGGATTGAAAACTCTGTAAATCCTGCATACAGCAAATATTGTGTGAGGAAATCCTGGATTTTGCCTTTGAACTAAGATCTGCAATCAGATCACAAGTTCAGAGTGCCTTTTCATCCATCACTCAGGGGAGAAAACAAAAAATAAAGAGGCTACATCATACCCACAACCTGACGCCTCTACTTCGGGGAAGTGGACTCTGATGCCTCAGACTCCTCCTCTTCTTCCTGGGGTGAAGAAATAGGAGGACGTCACTGCTTTCCCCTAGACGAAGTTGACGGTCTGGTAAAAGAAGTAAGATCCACCATGGGATGGAGGACCCCCATCCTTATAAAACTATCCAGGACATAATGTTTGGGGGATTAGGACAGAAGAAACGCGGAGTGTTTCCAATAAATCCACATGTCCAAACCCTAATCAAAAAAGAATGGGAAAGACTAGATAGGAAAAACTTGTCGGTTCCTTCCCTCAAAAGGAAATACCCATTCGAGGAGGAAGCATCCATATCCTGGGATAAGGCCCCTAAGCTCGACGTGGCTGTAGCTAAAGTTTCAAAAAAGTTCGCACTTCCCTTCTAAAATATGGGTACACTCAAAGATCCCCTAGATAAAAAAAGCTGACACAATCCTTAAAGGAGCCTGGGAATCAGCTGGGGGGAATCTTAGGTCGGCCATAGCGGCGACATTTACTTCCAGATCCCTCATGGTATGGGTGGATCAACTGGAGAAAAAGCTAAGGGATGAGACACAAAGGAACAAAATCCTAGAGTCCATCCCCTTGAGAAAAGGGGTAGCAGCCTTCCTAGCGGACTCTTCGGCAGATACGGTCCATTTAACATCAAATTTGGCAGCCCTCTCAAATGCGGCCAGGAGAACCCTAAGGCTCAAAAGCTGGCCTGGAGATCTTCAAACCAAGCTTAAATTATGCTCAATTCCCTGTGAAGGTAAATTCCTGTTCAGAGAAACTTTAGATGACATACTCCAAAAAGCAGGAGATAAGAAAAGGGATTCCCGAATCTAGGACCAACATCATTTCAACTGTCCTTTCGGAGTAGGAAAGTTTTCCATAGAAAACCCCCAAGGGAACAAAACAGATGGGAGGAAGGAAGGAGGAAAGACAGAGGATTTCTCTTCGGCAACCCCTCCCGAGACAAAAAGTCCTCTAAGTGACGGCTTCCCCAGGGTGGGGGGAAGATTAACCCTTTTCCTCCTGGCCTTGGAAAAATATCAAACAGTCTTTGAATCTTAAATCTCATCAGGTCAGGGTTGAAGATAGATTTATCCTCCCCACCCCCAAAAACTATGTTGTAACTCCCCGGAGATCTTCGGCAAGGGAGCAAGAGGCCTTAGAAACCGAATTCCAGGATCCTCAACCTAGCGGAGGAGAACCTTCTATCCCTCTCAGCACTACACATTTGGGGGGGTGGAAAATCAAAAGGCCAACTATCTGAGTCGAACCCAACTAAGGAAAGGCGAGTGGGTTTTAAATCAATCCATTTTTCATCAAATTACGAGAATGTGGGGAACCCCGATAATAGATTTGTTTACCGATTACAAAAACAAGAAAGTAGAAGCATTCTGCTCTCTGAACCACAGGGGAATCCTAGAGCACTAGACGCTTTTATGCTTCCATGGACTCAGAATCTCACATACTTTTTTCCCCGATCATCCTTAAACCAGCAGTCATACGGAAAGTCAGAGAAGACAAAACAAGAAAGATACTAATAGCCCCTTTTTGGCCAAAAAGAACTTGGTTCTCTTGGCTGAGGATACTGTCTATGACTGACCCTTGGGTGCTACCAGACATCCCTGATCTCCTGTCTCAAGGTCCAGTGTTACACCCTCAAGCAGTGAACCTCCATTTAACAGCATGGAATTTAAAGGGGCACTGCTGAGGGACAGAGGGTTCTCAGACAACCTGGTCTCTACACTACAAAAAAGCAGAAAACTAGTTACTACTAGGGCCTACGGCAAAACCTGGTGGAAGTTCCTGTACACCTCCAAAGTAAAAATCCAGGACGGAGCCTCAAGTAAAAAGTGCTTGAATTTCTACAACAAGGTCTAGAAAGGTCTAGAAAAGGGCCTAGCAGTCAGTACCTTAAAAGTACAAGTAGCAGCCCTAGATGCACTTTATAATCAGGACATTGCAGGCAACCCATGGGTGGCATGATTCATTAAAGCTGCAACAAGATCTAAACCACTAGTTAGCCAAAAGCTGCCATCCTGGGATCTGAATCTAGTCCTGTCCGCACCGACGGGTCCCCCGTTTGAGCCGATAGACACAGTTTCCCTCAAAGTGTTATCCTTAAAGACCATCCCCCTGGTAGCTCTAACATCGGCCCGTAGAATAAGCGATATTGAGGCCCTATCTTTAGCACCCCCATTCATGAAGATCCTAGTTGATAGAATTATACTAAAACCTGGCTTATTTACCCAATGTAAGATCTCGGTTCCACAGGTCGCAAGAGTTAGTTCTTCCTTCCTTTTGCCTAAATCCCAGAAATAGTAAAGAGGAGGATTTTCACACTCTAGATGTCAAAAGATGTCTGGTTCAGTACCTAGAGTCCACCCAGAGATGTAGGAAGGAAGGATCTCTCTTTGTGTGCTTTCAGGGGCCGAGGAAGGGACTCAAAGCATCCAAGAGTACCCTGGCAAAGTGAATAAGAGATGCGATAACCCTGGCCTACTCATCTACCGGGAATACCATCCCAGATGGGATGAAAGCTCATTCTACAATGGCCATAGCGACCTCATGGGCACAGGGGTCAGAGGTATCTATAGAGCAAATCTGTAAGGCGGCCAACTGGTCTTCACCTTCAACCTTTTTTAAACACTACAAATTAGATCTAGCCTCTACATCTGATTTTACCTTTATGAGAAGAGTCCTTCAGGCCATAGTCCCTCCCTAAGCTTCCATTCTCTGAAATTCTCTCCGTGGTGCTGTCATGGGGACTGAGAAAGTCATAGTTACTCACCAATAACGGTGTTTCTCAGAGCCCATGACAACACCCGCTTATTCCCTCCCATCACGCGTGCAGTGAGCACATTTTAATGTACATAGCACCGTTTTTGTATAGGAACAGTGCTCTCTTTCTGATAAGCATACTATAATGTATATATATATTTTTTTTGTTGTTGTCACTAACCTGGAGGTCCTCCGATGCTCTGTAAACCAACTGATGCAAAGGAGAGGTACCGCCCTTTTATCTGTCGGTTTCCTGTCCCTGAAGGGAGGATCCCCTCTCTCCGTGGTGCTGTCATGGGCTCTGAGAAACACTGTTATCGGTGAGTAACTACGACTTTCTGACCTCCATTTATATTTTGTTGCAGTGTGTTAGTGAAGTTATTGACAACAGTTTGCTGTTAAAAATAATTACCTACAGGCCATCCATTTAAAACTGTGGTTTTCCGTCACAAGGATCACATATAAGTCCGCTCCAAATTCAGCCATTTGTAGTGAACGTGGAAAATATTGTCCTCCATTTAAAATGGGAAAGGCACGTAGCCATGGATGGGGAATTGGACATGATGGTGATGGCGATGGTGCATGCAAAGGCCGAGGCCGAGGCCATGGGCAAGCTGAAATTGGGTCACAACAAACACCAACATCTTCTCACCTGACCTTCCTGTCCCAATTACTAGGGGACCGCAGCACACCACTACTGAGCCCAGAGCAGTGTCAAAAGGTTGTTGGTTGGATAGCGGAAAATTCTTCCAGTCACTTTGCCACCACCACCATCACCACCTTGTCTTTCACACGGTCAAGTCTCAGTAGCCATGAGTCTGGACCGCGTATTCCTCAACCTGATCCTCCTTCCTCCCACCAAGTGCCCAGAGACAACTGATCCCACACTTTGACACTTCAATGAGCAGTTCACTTTTCCATTTATAGATTCGGGTCTCTCGCCCGGTTCACTTGAAGCGGGGCAATAGGAGATCACATGTAGCGATGCCCAAATATTTAAGCAGCCACAGTCACATGAAGGCGATGGTGGGAAAGTGTCACAAGAGGTGGCCGATGATGAGACACAATAGCCAGAAAGTCAGGAGGAGGACCAGGGTGTGGAAGTGGAAGACAAGGTGGTGGATGGTATAGTAACTGACACAACCTGGCAGGAAGACATGCAGAGCGAGGACATCAGCACTCAGGGTGAGTGAGGCGTTGCACCCCAACAGGCAGGAAGAAGCAGTGTGGTGGCCGCAGACAGAAGGCGGGCAACTGTTCCCAGTAACACCAACACGACGGAAGTTGGCAGTCTAACTGTTAGGTCTTCCTGAGTCTTGATGTTTTTTTAAAGACTCTGCCAATAACCTCAAAAGCGCCATTTGCACCACCTGCCAGGCCAGCATTTGCAGGGGTAGCAAAACTACCAGCCTGATCACCACCAGCATGATCAGGCACATGGCAGCAATGCACACGACTTTGTGGGCCGAACCCCAGGGTTCAGAAACAGTGTCTGCGGGTGACACCACTGCTTCTTCCGCTATTGTGTGTGCAAGCCAATCCCCTGTCCATGGTGCATGTGAAGATGCCTCCTGCCCTGCACCTGTCGTTGCACACACTCAACTAGCACCATCAGCAAACAAGTCCACGTCCTTGTCCCAGTGCAGCGTTCAGTGGTCCAAACCCCAGTCCTTGGAACGCAAGCGCAAATACGCAGCCAAGGACCCACAGGCCACACTACTAAATTCCCACATTTCGCAACTACATGCATTCGAAATGTTGCCTTTTAGGCTCGTGGAGACGTAAGCTTTCTGCTACCTGATGGAATGATAGCAGCATAACATAAACTCAAATCCAGTGTCTTTCTTGGGAGGTCTATTCACATGCACCTCTTCACACCCACACATTGGTATACGCTTCCTGATTTGGCCTATTTGCTGTTGTCCTCCTCCTTCTCCTCATCCTCATCATCCACCACCACTATATCACCAGGGTGACCGTGGTCCGCCATGCAACACCCACATTTTTGTTTTAAAGGGTGTTTATGTTGCCCATAGCAACATTTTTAGACAGTATGTTGATGTATACCCCACCCAGGGGAAAATGTTTGTCAGCCCATACACTTACTGCATGGGCATTACAATTATAGGAGACCTGCTCCTTTGTAATGGGAACAGATTTTTATGAGGCCCTCCTCCACATCTCTTCATCTACCACCACTATATCAACAGGGTGACCATGGTCCGTGATTCAACACCAACGTTATTGTTTTAAAGGGTGTTTACGATGACGTAAACAAAATTTTTAGACTTTATGTTGCTGTATACCCCCCAGGGGGAAATGTTTGTCAGCCCATACACCTAATGCATGAGCATTACAAGTATAGGAGACCCGCTCCTTGGTAATGGGAACAGATGTTTATGAGGCCCTCCTCCATGTCTCTTCATCCACCACCACTCTATCACCAGGGTGACCGTGGTCCAAGATGCAACACCAACATTTTTGTTTTAAAGGGTGTTTATGATGCCCATAACCAAAATTTTTAAACAGTATGTTGCTGTATACCCCCAGCGGGAAATGTTTGTCAGCCCATACACTTACTGCATGGGCATTACAAGTATAGGAGACCCGCTGCTTTGTAATGGGAACAGATTTTTATGAAACCCTCTTCCTCGTCTCTTCATCCACCTCCACTATATCACCAGGGTTACCGTGGTCCGTGATGCAACACCAACATTATTGTTTTAATGTGTGTTTATTATGCCTGTAAACAAAATTTTTAGACAGTATGTTGCTGTATACCCCCCAGGGGAAATATTTGTTATCCCATACACTTACTGCATGGGCATTACAAGTATAGGAGACCCGCTCCTTTGTAATGGGAACAGATTTTTATGAGGCCATCCTCCATGTATTTTCCAAGGTGTATTGGGGTGCGTACAAATTTGGAGCAGGTCTTGCATGCAGTGCATAGGCAAATTGTATGGGAGACCCACTTCCTAATAATGGGAACTGTAGGGTTTGTCAGCTTCAACAATGCAATTCTCCACTGCTGGTTCTTCAGCCTCAACACTGACATTCTCCACTGCCAGGTCTTCAGCCTCAACACTGACATTCTTCAATGCAGGTTCTTCAGGCTCAACACTGCAATGCTCCACTGCCATGTCTTCATCCTCAACACTGCAATTTTCCAATGCAGGTTCTTCAAGCTCAACACTGCAATGCTCCAATGTCGGGTGTTCAGCCTCAACACTGCAATGCTCCAATGTAGGTTCTTCATCCTCAAATCTGCAATGCTCCACTGCCGGGTCTTCATCCTCAACACTGACATTCTCCAATGCAGGTTCTTCAGGATCAACACTGCAATGCTCCACTGCCCAGTGTTCAGCCTCAACACTGCAATGCTCCAATGCTGGATCTTCAGCCTCAACACTGACATTCTCCAGTGCAGGTTCTTCAGGCTCAACACTGAAATGTTCCACTGCCGGGTGTTCAGCCTCAACACTGCAATGCTCCAATGCAGGTTCTTCATCCTCAACAATGCAATTCTCCATTGCCGGGTCTTCAGCCTCAACACTAAAGCAGGTTCTTCAGGCTCAACACTGCAATGCTGCACTGCCAGGTGTTCAGCCTCAACCCTGCAATTCTCCACTGCCGGGTCTTCAGCCTCAACACTAATGCAGGTTCTTCAGGCTCAACAATGACATTCTCCAATGCAGGTTCTTCAGGCTCAACACTGCAATGCCCCAATGCCGGGTCTTCTGCCTCAACACTGCAATTCACTGCATAGGCAAACAGTATGGGAGTACTAACTTCCTAATAATGGGAACTTTGGTTTCATGTGGCCATCCTGTATGTCTATTCAAAGGGTTATTGGTATATGGCCAAATTTGGGGCAAGCCTTGTATTCACTTCATGGTCAAACAATATGGGAGTACCAAATTACTAATAATGGGAATATTGCTTTCAGGTGTCCATCCAGTATGTCTGTTCAAAGTGTTATTGGGGTGCTTGTAACCAGCGTCTGACTGGAGCACCTTGGGCCCACCAAAGAAAATCATTCTTGGGCGCCACTATGTAGCGACATAGAAATAAATAGAAGACCGCCAATTGTGTGGTAAAACGCGCTAATATCAGGGTATAATATAAGGTAGTACACGTCTCAGTTATGTGGCAGGGTTTGGGGTAGCCCCCTCATAGAATATAAATAACCCAAAAAGAAGGAGGCTAAATATGAATATACTCATCCATATATTGAACAAAAACCCAAAAAAATCATGGACTAGGAGTCATAATGAAAAGTTATAAACTTTATTTAAACATAGATAAAAATAGATAAAACCAATGAAGTCAAATAAGAGTCAGAATAACCAATACAAGGGAGAAAACAACATCCAAATCTTAATCAGTAAGTCAAATACGATAATGATATAAGCCAATTTGTACAACAATATAGACAGTCCATACAGTCAAAATAGATCTCAAATTTCTATATACATATAGGCACTAGCATCTGTGTAGCACCACTGGAGATTTATTCAAGATAATAGATATTAATCAAATATATATACACATAGACACAAAATAGTCAGTATAGAAAAATAGATGTATAAATCGCTAATGCATAAGACATCAAAAAGATCTCAAACAGGAGAAAAAATGTGTCTCAATAATGATAATCAGAGATAAATATCTAGTGCATAAAGCATCTGATCAGTTAGTAGTATATATATGAAAAAATGATAATCAAGAGGATCCGAGATAAATATCCAGTGCATGAAGCATCTAATCAATTAGTAGTATATATACATATACATAGAAAGTGCATGTGCGCATGCAAATAAATCAAAGAGACAGGAAAAAATCATCAATGCAGAGGCAATACTGCCTTCCTGCTATAATAACCAAATACACTGTCACAGATAATGCAAATGCATAAACCAAGATCAATAGGACAGAAAGCTCTATCTATTCAATATGGAGGTGAGATTACCTTCCTACTTAAATGAACAGCTATACTGTCACTGGTAGTGCATATGTATAAGCATCAGTAAATAAGGTAGCAAAAGGTAATAAGTATAGAGGTAAAACTACCTTCCTACTGCACTGAAGCAATTGCTATCAGCACAGGGAGAAACTACCTCCCTGCTATGCAGAGCAGGAGTACTATAAATGATGATGCATATACAAAGGCATAAATAAACAGGACAGAAAGGACATCCAGACTTACTGATGAAGAGCTGGGAGACCCCAACGCGCGTTTCGCTATGTAGCTTCCTCGGGGGCGTGATGTCATGGATTAATTGCTGAGTTTTTATACCTCCCAGGGCAGGCTGTCACTGGCGGTCATTAATGGCGCTTCCAGCTGTGCAGCGAGGGCCAGGAAGTCCTGGATGCAGCGTCCTGCGTCATGGACACGCCCATCTCCATAACGTCTATGGAGAGGGCGGACCTAAGTCCATGGAAGGAGAGATTGATGCATTGCAAAAGAAACTAAATGAATCTCTTGGCTTATCTGATATGGAGAACTTTAACAAAGAACTAGATAAATTATTCACTAATTGGGAAAAAGAGATCCAAGAAATCAAAGCAAAGAAATTTGCACGTGACGTACAGGACTTTAAAAATAATTCTGTCTATAGATGGTATACAACGCGCCCCAATATTAGGTCAGCATCGGTATCCTCTACATCCTCTACCAATGACAGCATGGTGTCCAATCCACGGATTACCAGACCGAGACGGAGGAATGGATACTATAATCGACGTAATGATATTACCAAACCCAATGTGGAGGGTAACCCCGGATCATCCAGACTAAAGGTGATAAATTTATCCCAACATGCTTTGTCGGAGAGGCAGATTGAAGTACTAAGTCTTGGTCTCACTTTTTCTCCTTCTTCTACTTTTGACTTCTTCACTGCAGTAAAAGATCTTCACCTGTTCGCGAGGAAACTGGTTTTAAAAAAACTGCACTCCAAAAAAACATCGGAGGAATCCTCTTGGAATACACAGGAACGAGAAGATTTTGCAATCCTTGATGAGTTATATGAAGAATCTAATACTGGATCTCTCCAACCTGAGGGTAAGTTTTTATTAAGTAAAACCAAAAATTTCCCCTCTCTCAGTTTGTTTCCTGAGATTGAGCTCTTTGTTAAATTGGTGACTGATGAATTTAAGAAGATACCACGTCACATACAAAAAGACAATCTATCTAAAGCACAGAGACATGCATTATCGGAACTGAGAAAGATGAAAGATGTGGTTATCAAGAGCGCAGATAAAGGTGGAAATGTGGTGATTTGGCCGACCACCTTATATGAAAAAGAAGCGTTCAGACAGCTGAGAGAGGCTGACAAATATAAAAAACTTACATTTAACCCTACTTCTGCTTTCCAGGCCGAACTTGAGGGTCTACTGGAGGATGCTTTCCTGGATGGAACAATTACAAAAAATTGGAAGGATAATCTAAGTATATATACTACTAATTGATCAGATGCTTCATGCACTGGATATTTATCTCGGATCCTCTTGATTATCATTTTTTCATATATATATACTACTAACTGATCAGATGCTTTATGCACTGGATATTTATCTCTGATTATCATTATTGAGACACATTTTTCTCCTGTTTGAGATCTTTTTGATGTCTTATGCATTAGCGATTTATACATCTATTTTTCTATACTGACTATTTTGTGTCTATGTGTATATATATTTGATTAATATCTATTATCTTGAATAAATCTCCAGTGGTGCTACACAGATGCTTGTGCCTATATGTATATAGAAATTTGAGATCTATTTTGACTATATGGACTGTCTATATTGTTGTACAAATTGGCTTATATCATTATCGTATTTGACTTACTGATTAAGATGTGGATGTTGTTTTCTCCCTTGTATTGGTTATTCTGACTCTTATTTGACTTCATTGGTTTTATCTATTTTTATCTATGTTTAAATAAAGTTTATAACTTTTCATTATGACTCCTAGTCCATGATTTTTTTTTTTTTCCATAGAATATAAAGTAGCCCCCCTCATAGAATATTATGTAGCCTCCCTCATGGAATATAATGCAGCCCCCCTCATAGAACATAATGCAGCCCCCCTTATGGGGTATAATACAGCACCCCACAAAATATAATGCAACCCCCTCATAAGTTATAATGCAGCCTCCCACAGAATGTAATGTAGCACCCTCATATGGCATAATGCAGCCCCCCTCATATAACATAATGCAGCACCCCATAGAATATAATGTAGCTACCTCATAGGGTATAATGCAACCCCCCTCAAAGGGTATAATGCAGCCCCCCTCAAAGGGTATAATGCAGCCCCCCTCCACCTCCATCATTGCCTCCTCCCCCACCACCATTGTCCTTTCCACCATTACCATCATTGTCCTTTAATCCACAACCATCATTGCTTTCTCCCCCACCACCCCATCATTGCCCATTCCAACACCTCCATCATTGCCTCCCCACCACCATCATCATTGCCTCCTCACCATTATCATCATTGCCTCCTCACCACAATCATCATTGCCTCCTCCACCACCATCATCATTGCCTGCTCACGACTATCATCATTGCCTCCCACCACCATCATCATTGCCTCCTCACCACCATCATCATTGCCTCACCCACCACCATCATTATTGCCTCCTCACCACATTATCATTGCCTTCTCACCACCATCATCATTGCCTCCCCCACCACCATCATTACCTCCGCCCCCAGCCCTATCACACATACAGCACCACACACAGACAGCACTGCACCACTCTCTCTCACACACACACACACAGAGCACCACACCACATACACACACATGCATGCACATGCACACGCACGCACACACACTCACTCATCTTTCCGCACGTGCCCCGCAGCCACAGAACATCCTGGCAGCTTCCTCTCTGCTGCACTTAATGATGACGTCATCCAGCCACGCTGTGTCAGACAGGAAGTGCGGGGCAGGCGAGCAGGAAGGAGGACAGCATCGGATCCCTGCAGCTCCGCTCCAGTCCCAAGCTGCAGGGATCGCAATTAGGGTTCACCGCCCTTTATGGGCACACGTCCGGGGCCCCGATTCAGCAGTACAAGTGGGCAGTGTTAGCCACAGCTTGTGGCTAACGCTGCCTGCTATTAAAGAGAAACGGGGGCATGAGGAAGCATGAATATTCATTTCTCTTTAGCAGCGGGACAGGCTCTTGTCTCCAGCTGCTGCTCCACTGTCACCAGGAGGCCCCCGTTGACTCAGTGGCCACATAGAAGCTGGGTGTGCTGCTATTAGTGACACGCCACTGGCTGGGGGACCCTGGAGCAGTGGGGGCCCTAGGCAGCTGCTGGCCAATATGCCGGCAGGTGTCAGAGCCTGGGCCCACTGGAGAATCCTCCATTTCTCCGGTGGGCCAGTATGACCCATTCAATTCTTAGGCAAACAGTGTGGGAGTACCAAATGCCTAATAATGGGAGCATTGCTTTCAGGTGGCCATCCTGTACGTCTTTTCAAAGGGTTATTGGTGTGTGTCCATATTTGTGGCAGACCTTGCATTCACTTCATCGGCAAACAGTATGGGAGTACCAACTTCATAATAATGGTAGAAATGCTTTCAGGTGGTCATCCAGTATATCTCTTCAAAGGGTTATTGGGGTGCGTGTAACTTTGGGGCAGGGTAAGGCCTCTTTCACATTTCCGACGGGCGCCTGGCGGCGCCCCCGGCATTTTGCCGCAGCGCCGCATCTGAAAATCTGATGCGCCGCATGCGGCTTTTTTCGCATTGACATGCATTAGCGCCGGATGGCGCCGCATGTCAATGCGTTGCATGCGGTTTTGTCCGGATGCGGCGCAAATGTACATTGCGACGTCCGAAAAAAAACGCTGCATGTAACGTTTTTTGTTTTTGCCGGATGGTTTCTTATCTCTCCAAGCATCAGAAACCATCCGGCAAAAAAAACGCATTTTGGCCACCGGAAGTGTGAAAGGTTTTCACATGCGGCGCTGCGGCAAAATGCCGGGGGCGCCGCCAGGCGCCCGCCGGAAATGTGAAAGAGGCCTAAGCCTTGCATTCATTGCATAGGCAAACAGTATGGGAGTGCCAAATTGCTAATTATGGAAACATGGCTTTCACGTGGCCATCCTGTAAGTCTGTTCAAATGGTTATTGGTGTGAGTCCAAATTTGGGGCAGGCCTTGAATTCACTTCATGGGCAAACATTATGGGAGTACCAACTTCATAATAATGGGAGAAATGCTTTCAGGTGGTCATCCAGTATATCTCTTCAAAGGGTTATTGGGGTGCGTGTAACTTTGGGGCAGGGTAAGGCCTCTTTCACATTTCCGACGGGCGCCTGGCGGCGCCCCCGGCATTTTGCCGCAGCGCCGCATCTGAAAATCTGATGCGCCGCATGCGGCTTTTTTCGCATTGACATGCATTAGCGCCGGATGGCGCCGCATGTCAATGCGTTGCATGCGGTTTTGTCCGGATGCGGCGCAAATGTACATTGCGGCGTCCGGAAAAAACGCTGCATGTAACGTTTTTTGTTTTTGCCGGATGGTTTCTTATCTCTCCAAGCATCAGAAACCATCCGGCAAAAAAACGCATTTTGGCCACCGAAGTGTGAAAGGTTTTCACATGCGGCGCTGCGGCAAAATGCCGGGGGCGCCGCCAGGCGCCCGCCGGAAATGTGAAAGAGGCCTAAGCCTTGCATTCATTGCATAGGCAAACAGTATGGGAGTGCCAAATTGCTAATTATGGAAACATGGCTTTCACGTGGCCATCCTGTAAGTCTGTTCAAATGGTTATTGGTGTGAGTCCAAATTTGGGGCAGGCCTTGAATTCACTTCATGGGCAAATAGTATGGAGGCACCAACTTCATAATAATAAGAACTTTGATTTCAGGTGGCCATCCAGCACATCTGTTCAAAGGGTTATTAGTGTGCATCCAAATTTGGGGCAGGTGTTGCATTCACTGCATAGGCAAACAGTATGGGAGTACCAACTTCCTAATAGTGGGAACATTGCTTTCAGGTGGCCCTCCTGCACGTCTCTTCAAAGGGATATTGTGGTGCGTCCTAATTTTTGGCAGTCCTGCCACTCACTGCATAGGCTAAAAACCGTATAGGATACCCACTGTTTAATAATGGGAACAACGAAGCATAGCCGGCTGATGGATCTCTAAGGCCGGGGTCACACTTGTGTGAAACTAGCAACAGTATCCCACCTCAATACCTGGCACTGTCGCCGGCACTCGGGACCAGAGTGTGCGGCTGCATATATTTCTATGCATCTAAACCTAAAAAATTGTCACCGTGGCCAAACGGGACATACCTCTAGCCATACAGCATAACCAAAAAACAACCGGAAAGAAATAACGAGTGTAAATATAATCAATAAATGCTCTTATGTAGATAATAGAGCAACAAACGAAGGTAATAATGACGATAAAATATCAGAATAAGAGGTATAATATAGAAAATATAATTTTATTAAAGCATGATAATATAACAACTAGTGAGACTGATGGACAAAGAACACATGTGAGAAAAACGATGTAAAATACAGCAACACAGTGAAAAAACACACAAAACTCCCCCCCTGCAACGGTCCGTGCGCAGACCAAAATAATCAATCAAAGTTTGGTCATACAGCTGCCCCAGTAAAGTAGGTATCCATGATAAGATCGCAATAGAATAACAACACTGAGCAGGCTAAGACCTTAAAGTATGTCAGAACTAATATGCTGACCATTACCTTGTGACATGCTGATCAGGGAGCGCACAGTGCCGGCAGAGAGGGAGAAAGTAGACAGCCCCGACGCGCGTTTCACCGCACTCGGCTTCGTCAGGAGGCGTGGTCTGTACTAATTAATGGGGGTTTAAATACCGCTATAAGCAAGGAATTGACGAATCGGCGCTTCATCCCGCATGATGCGGAACACGAGCGACACAGCCGGCCGAGACGCGCCGCAGGGAATGGAGAGAAGGACCGAAGTCATCGCTCCCCATCCCCATAGCGACGCGCTCGGCCCACCATGGCGCCCGCGCCCCACAGCGCATGCGCAGAGAAGCGTCTGCGTTCAATAGGAATACCTAATATCTCCATCCCCATGGTGACATAAGCGGCCTGTCATGGCATCCATGCTCCTAAGAACGCATGCGCGGGAAGCGCCAGCGTTCGGTGTAAGTAAAGATTAATGGTTATCGCTGAGAAGAATAAAAGACAATGTTAACTGCCTACATTAGAAAGTATATTTATGGAGGTAGATGCCATAAGTTACCCAACGATCGAAAAATCATAGCTGGTAATAAAATTACAAATAATAATACTGAATAATTAATAACCTAGATCTCACAACAGATATAACATACATAAGAGTAATATAATATTGCTAAATATACTCTATTATTACAGAAATCAAAAATAAGACTAATGAAATTATATAAAGCATAACATATATATTCTGAATAGGAGAATAGAGCAAATTATTGTAAACAATCACTGCATGCTGCAAAGCCAATGATATTGTAACATATTATATAATATTATGTTGATGCTTCTCCATCTACTATAGTCATATGATGATAGCGCCAACAGCAAAAAATGCATATCAACAGTCCGTATGTCATTGGGCATCGAAAATCCGCAGCATATATTCTGAACTGGACGGATGGAAATTCTCCAAGATACCATGGGAAAAACAGGGTAAAGAATATTGCTGAAGTGGTTCCAAACTCAGAAGGTCGCCATATGGATGATAGACAGCTGCATGATAATCAGAAGCAAGTGTCAGAATGATATAAGCGGTAAGTATTAACCCCATAGCTGATACAACAACAGTAGTATGTATAGAATGAACAGTACAGAGATAAAATAACATAAAAAGACAGACAACATCATAATGAACTAAAAAATCATAAGGACTTGAAACTGAGAGCTTCATTAAGACCGTTTGGTGTAAGGGTATCAAGGTTAACAATCCAGCGGGTTTCTTTCTGCAAAAGTTTTTTCATCACATCACCTCCACGGATGCCTATATAAATGCGGTCAATACCGCATACGGTAAGACCTTTAGGATTACATCCGTGTTTATCAAAAAGTGTCTTGGAATTGTTTTGAGTGTACTTGGATCAGAGCTTTTAATAGCATTCCTGATATCACGTATATGTTCTTGTACACGTATCTTAAATGGCCTTGTTGTCATGCCGATATATATAAGGCCACAAGGGCATTTGGCATGGTACACTACTGCTTCTGTATGACAGGTGATGTGATGAACAATCCTGTATTTTTTATTTCCCGCTGTATTATTGAATTCTTTAGTTCTAGGGATAAATGGACATGCAGAACAATTGCCACATGGATAGCTACCCCATGGGGGGCCCTTGCTGGAGCCAAAGAAGTCATTTTTAGGGGGTATGTAGTGACTACTACAGAGAATGTCTTTAAGATTGCGTGATCTACGCCAGGTGATGGAAGGATGAGACCCAAGTTGACGTTTAAGATCTTTATCGGTTAATAAAACCGACCAATGTTTATTCAAGGCATGATCAATCTCACGCCAATTAGAATTAAATTTAGTAATAAATCTGGGGTTAGAATCATTCTTTTTCTTTTTGGAGGATTGTGAAAGAAGAGTCGTTCTGTTAGAGAAGAGGGCCCTATTATAACCTTTTCTAATATCCCTCTCAGGGTATCCTCTGTTCTTAAATCGACGAGTCAGTTCCTTAGCCTGAGTTGAAAAAGTGATATCGTTGGAACAAATCCGACGGGCGCGCAGGAATTGACCCAGTGGGATAGAGCTTTTTAACTTTGGTAAATGTGAAGATGTAAAATGTAACAGGGAATTAGTTGCCGTGGACTTCCGAAAGATATCTGTATCAATTTGTCCATCAGATGATCTAGAAATCAAGATGTCTAGGAAGTCAATGGTAGTCTGGCTGTATTTCCAAGTTAATTTAATATTTAATTCATTGTTGTTCAGATGACTCAAAAAGGATTCAAGTTGTGACGTGGAGCCCTGCCAAATGAAGAATATATCATCGATATATCTGAGCCATGAGATGACAGAATCATGGCCAGGTGTGTCAAGGACCGTGTCTCTTTCCCACAGCCCCAGGAACAAATTGGCATAAGAGGGCGCACAAGATGCCCCCATCGCTGTGCCCTGGAGCTGTAGGAAGGGGCGGTCCTTGAACACAAAATAGTTATGAGTTAATATGAATTGTAAAAGTGCATAAATGAAATCAATAAGATTAGGTTCAAGATTGGTCATATTGAGAAAGAAATTAATGGCTTTCATCCCATCACTATGATCAATAGAGGTGTACAGGGACTCCACGTCACAGGTAACGAACCACATATCCTGTTCCAAAGAAAGACCATCTAACCTTTTCAAGACATCTGTAGTGTCCATTACAAATGAAGGAAGTGTTTCAACAATTTTTTTAAGGTGAAAATCAATGAATTTACAGGATGGTTCACAAAGACCCCCTATGCCAGAGACAATGGGTCTCCCAGGTGGGCAGAGGGGGTCTTTGTGAACTTTGGGAAGTAAGTAGAAAGTGGGTGTAACAGGAAATTCAGGTAATAAAGAATCTCTCATAATGTTTGTAATCGCACCACTTTCACATCCGTCATCTAATATCTGCTTTAGTTCTTCTTTAAATTTCACATGTGGTATATTGTCCAGTCGACGGTAAAATTCACGTCTATTGAGTTGTTTAAAGGCCTCTGTCTCGTACATATGCACCGGCCAAACAACCACATTGCCCCCCTTGTCTACTCGTTTAATGACAATGTCATGAAATTTCTGAAGGGTCTTAATAGCTTGACGACAAGAGGGAGATAAGTTGTGATGTCTAACATGTGAGTCAAGTTCTGAAAATTCCTTTTTAACCAGTTTAACAAAAATCTCAACTGGGGGACAAGCAGACAAGGGGGGAAGAGCTGCGAGCGCCGGTGCAGATGCACCGGGACAAGAGGATTCTCCGTAGATATATTTTCAGCTTCCAAGGATTCTAAATCATTAATAGCCTGTATTTCTGTCTCAGTTAATCTGGTATCATATTTAGGAGAAAAATATTTCTTAAACATGAGTTTACGTGCAAAAAGTTCAAGGTCTTTCTGAAGGGTAAAGAAATCAGAACCCTCCACCGGTGAAAAAGAAAGTCCCTTTGATAGAACCTCAATTTGTGGTGCAGATAGTATGTGTTGTGAGAGATTAATTACCTTTAGAATCTCTTTGTTTTCTTGTCCCTCATGTTGTATGTATGTTTTTTCCTTTTTGTAACTGGTGTAAGGAGGTGTTGAAATTGGTTTATATGAGAACTTCCTTCTCCAGTTGCAGAAGCCCTTCTGCCTAAAAAAGGCTCGGCACATGTTCCCTCTGAGGTAGAAGATAAACTAGACACGGATGAAGATCTGGGTGGATTGTGGAATTTTCTATTGCGCCACCGATAGACCTTCTTTTGTTGATAATCTTCTAGATCACGCAGATATTTTTTGGTTTTATTATTTTGTATTTCACGTTCCCACTTGGAAAGTTCCTCTTCCAGAGAGAGGTCAAATTTATTGAAATCGTCACTAGATAATTTTTCCTGAATTTTAGCTTTTATTATTTCAATCTCCTTCTCGAGGGACTCAAGTGTTCTTCTATCAGTGCCTATTAATAGTTCCAGAAGAGTGCAAGAGCACTTAGTGAGAGTTTCTTCCCACCTGCTAGTGAAGCTAGGATCTTCTATTTCTAATGTGGGAAACAATTGGATTCGTAAACCTCTAGGGATGATATCCTTTTGAAGGTAATTTTCCAATGCAGCCTTATTCCACCAGGTTTTAGTACGTTTCTTAATAAGCTCTCTAATTTTCAGTTTCAAGTCCCTTAAATCAAGTGTGTCTTTCTCAGGAAGATGTTTTTCACCAAACACCGACCCAAGTTGCGTTACCCAGGTTTTGTCCCGCTTCTTAAAGTCCATGAAGCCTGTAATAGGGTCTATAGACAAAATATATAAGATCAAAGTATCTAAACCTAAAAAATTGTCACCGTGGCCAAACGGGACATACCTCTAGCCATACAGCATAACCAAAAAACAACCGGAAAGAAATAACGAGTGTAAATATAATCAATAAATGCTCTTATGTAGATAATAGAGCAACAAACGAAGGTAATAATGACGATAAAATATCAGAATAAGAGGTATAATATAGAAAATATAATTTTATTAAAGCATGATAATATAACAACTAGTGAGACTGATGGACAAAGAACACATGTGAGAAAAACGATGTAAAATACAGCAACACAGTGAAAAAACACACAAAACTCCCCCCCTGCAACGGTCCGTGCGCAGACCAAAATAATCAATCAAAGTTTGGTCATACAGCTGCCCCAGTAAAGTAGGTATCCATGATAAGATCGCAATAGAATAACAACACTGAGCAGGCTAAGACCTTAAAGTATGTCAGAACTAATATGCTGACCATTACCTTGTGACATGCTGATCAGGGAGCGCACAGTGCCGGCAGAGAGGGAGAAAGTAGACAGCCCCGACGCGCGTTTCACCGCACTCGGCTTTGTCAGGAGGCGTGGTCTGTACTAATTAATGGGGGTTTAAATACCGCTATAAGCAAGGAATTGACGAATCGGCGCTTCATCCCGCATGATGCGGAACACGAGCGACACAGCCGGCCGAGACGCGCCGCAGGGAATGGAGAGGAGGACCGAAGTCATCGCTCCCCATCCCCATAGCGACGCGCTCGGCCCACCATGGCGCCCGCGCCCCACAGCGCATGCGCAGAGAAGCGTCTGCGTTCAATAGGAATACCTAATATCTCCATCCCCATGGCGACATAAGCGGCCTGTCATGGCATCCATGCTCCTAAGAACGCATGCGCGGGAAGCGCCAGCGTTCGGTGTAAGTAAAGATTAATGGTTATCGCTGAGAAGAATAAAAGACAATGTTAACTGCCTACATTAGAAAGTATATTTATGGAGGTAGATGCCATAAGTTACCCAACGATCGAAAAAAACATAGCTGGTAATAAAATTACAAATAATAATACTGAATAATTAATAACCTAGATCTCACAACAGATATAACATACATAAGAGTAATATAATATTGCTAAATATACTCTATTATTACAGAAATCAAAAATAAGACTAATGAAATTATATAAAGCATAACATATATATTCTGAATAGGAGAATAGAGCAAATTATTGTAAACAATCACTGCATGCTGCAAAGCCAATTATATTGTAACATATTATATAATATTATATTGATGCTTCTCCATCTACTATAGTCATATGATGATAGCGCCAACAGCAAAAAATGCATATCAACAGTCCGTATGTCATTGGGCATCGAAAATCCGTTGCAGGGGGGGAGTTTTGTGTGTTTTTTCACTGTGTTGCTGTATTTTACATCGTTTTTCTCACATGTGTTCTTTGTCCATCAGTCTCACTAGTTGTTATATTATCATGCTTTAATAAAATTATATTTTCTATATTATACCTCTTATTCTGATATTTTATCGTCATTATTACCTTCGTTTGTTGCTCTATTATCTACATAAGAGCATTTATTGATTATATTTACACTCGTTATTTCTTTCCGGTTATATATTTCTATGCAGCTGAACACTCCGGTCCCATTGCCGGGTTTTGAGGTTCGATTCTCATTCAAGTTTCATGCAAGTGTGACCCCGGCCTAAGAATAGTAAAATCTGCCTGATGGCCCTATAAAAATAGTCTTTATGACTTTCAGAGTCCCTCCTTCATAAATGAAACAGGATGTGTCTGATGATGGGTCACACACCACATGGACAGATAAGGTTGTAAAATGTTAAAATGACTTTTCACAGTGAATGCATTTGTCTTGGTTGAAAGCAATGCTAAAGTTTAAAAATGCATCAAAAATGCTACGTGTGAACATAGCCCAAGGTGTGGAGGAGCATTTTTGTTTTTGGTTATTAATTTTGACTTATATACAAGTCATTACCCTGGAGAGGATATTCCTTAAGATATTTCCCAGGAAAATACATTTTGGTTTTGTTTTTGTTTCAGAGTGCATCTGTAAAAGTGTCGTAAGACTCTGACAACATTGTTCACAGCAGTAACCTGGGAGTCAGAAATGCTTCCAGGGGTCTTCCCCATGCTGTTTCCATGTCATTTGAGCACTGTTCTCATCGATTAAAGCAATTTTTAGTCCATCTCCAGACCGCCGTGGGCGGCCGCAATAAAAATGCTCGAGATTCCCATAGACATATATTGGGCTCGAGCATTCCAATTTCTTCACCCGAGCAACTAGCACCTGAGCATTTTAGTGCTCGCCCATCACTAAACCTTAAGCATACCTCTAAATTAACAAATTAATGGCTTTGCCAGAAGAAAATCAAGATTTTTTTGAGTAGCCCAGCAAGAGCTCAGAGCTGAATCTAACTGAAAATCTGTGGGTTGCCCTGAAGAGGGTTGCATACAAGAGATGTCCTTGCAATCTGACAGATTTGGATAGAGATTTAAGAAAAAGAGTGGGCAAAAATTGGCAATTCTTGATGTGCCATTCTCATAGACTCTACCCCAAAAAACTGAGTTCTGTGAAAAATTTAAAGTTATTCAACAAAGTATCAGTTTATCGGTGTGCATATTAATGCAACCACATTATTTATTTATTTTTATTTTATTTATTTTTACGCCTGAAAAATTTCAGTTTATTTTTTCACTGACTTTTAAAGATAATAGTTGACATTAAAGGTGGAAAATGTTCTAAAATTATTTTTCTTGGTTTGATTTTTTAACATGACAAAAACCTGGTATTGTACCAGAAGTGTGAAGAATTTTTACATCCTTTGAATGGGAGCAGCCTAGCTGCTATGATGTCTTCCATACACTGCATACCTATATGAGGGATTTCTGATCTTCATTATTTACTGTGCCTCACATTCAGAAGCATAAAATACAAAATATAGCAGTGTGAAGGACATTATACAGTTCTGGGAAGTACAGTTGTAAATCTAGCACTGAAGTTAGATAAACCCTTACTAGAAACCCAAAGAAGTATCTGTCTGTCTGTGTCTCTCCTTCCTCCTCCTCCATCAATAGGGGCTTATAGACAACTCTAGTCAGAATCCTCACTGACTTGGCAGTCCTTCTTGTTTGGATGAAAACACATTTTAATTTTAGTAGTTTTTCAGGGTGAATGATGAGTTTAAAAGGCAGGATAGGAGAAGAAATTGCTTATTAGTAGTGAAAGAGGCAGATTCTCTGAAGAGATATATTACAAATTGTATTAGAATTGCTTGCACAATTGATTTAAGAAATGTTTGATGAAAGAACAGAGATCATTTAAAATAAAATATGTCCCTGATAATAATTCATAAATGACTTTAGGGGGACATTTTCACTTCACATTTATTTTAGATTTTTCTTTTTATTATGCAGTTTTCCTCTGTAACTGGGGCATCCAGCACCCTGTGGTGACATCATTCACTGACAGAGCTGATCTGCGTCTAAGATTCTTATTTAATGCTCTGTAAACAGAAACAGAAGTGGTAATTATCTGCATCTGAGTTGCCTTTAGGGTGTTTGGTTGTCTCTGAAGATATACTTCAAGGTCCTTTAAATTGACCATAAATTCATAATGCTGTGAGTTGAAAACGGAGGACTATGTATCACACAACTATCGTCTGTAGTATTTCACTAGTTAAATTCAATATGCCAAACACATTGATACTTTACAACAGTTAGAAGTTCTGATGTAAAAAAGCAATGCAATATTACAATAATAAGAAATAATAATAAAACAACACAAATATTGTCAAATTATTTTTCTAAAGAAATAATGGATCATCTCTATAATATCCTGACTATTGAGCTTCTAAATGGTTTCATTTTATAGAAAAAATGCTCATTTTGATAAATAAGACAATGGAAAGAATCTGTCCTGGGACAGTTAATCCCAGCACCAGGAGGAAAACTTTACCTCTGTTCAAAAAATATCAGAGAAGCTGCATATTCATGACAGTAGCTGTTGCGAAAAAATCTGATCATAACAGAAAACAGATGTTTCATTGGCTCAGTTTGTCCTCACGCTGTGCTGGCAGCTGCATTGTGTTTTGCAGAGGACAGATCATTTTTTATTGTGATAGCTATTTCTTAACGTTAATTTCTTAAAATGAAATGACATAATAGAAACTAAGCATGGAAAGATCACTAATCAGGAAATGTCAAATATTCTCTGGTACTGGTGGCTTCTATAGAAGGCTCACTTATGTGAGATATTACTGTTTAGACTTTTAGCTATTGTATGTAGAAGATTGCTGTGTTTTGTATGAATGAAGTAACATTTAGATTTGTAAAAGACATTCAGCAAAGTTACATCATGTGAAGTTTTCTTAAAAATTAGGATAGGCTACAAATTCATTTGAAATATAGTACATAGAGGAAATGGGGTATCAAAAGAGAGTTTATTGTTCAAGTAAAAATTTGAGACATAATGAACAGCATATCACTTGCATAGCTTTAGGAAAACCATTGTTTTTCACTTTTAAATCTGGTGATTGTTATCAAGATTATTTAGATGTGCCTTAGTTATTTTTTCAAAGAAATCACCCTTTCAATGTTTAAAAGCAAACCTGTTAGCAGGATTGTGCTCAGTAAACTACAGACACTGTCAGGCTGGTGCCGTTATACTGATTATAACGTGCCTGCTCGATTGCAACTGGGAGCTCTACTTATGTGACAGCTGACACTCGGCTCTCACAGCCAGGAGCAGTACCAGCACTGCCTCCAGCTGTTTAACCCCCTAAATGCTGTGATTGATATCAATAGCAACATTTAGGAGGCTGGAAGAAGGAGAGGGCTCCCTTTCCCATCCGATCGGCACCCCAATAATGCCATTGCAAGGGCCCAATCATCGTCATGATTACATCTGGGTCACCAAGCTACGAAAAGCCTGTTAGACCATGCTCAGAGCATGGTTTAAGGAATGTCTGTCAGTTCAGCACTGACAGATATAAAGCATTACAGTGCTGGTACATTGCAATGCTTTATACCAGAGATCAGAGTGCTAAACACTGGAAAGTAAAACAAAGTTCAAATTTTTTATAAGTATTAAAAAAAAATCACAAAATAAAAAAGTTATACCCATAAATACATATTTTTTATGGAAAAAAAAACACTTATGCATTTTATTATACTGCCAAATAAAAAGTGGAATAAAACAAGATTAAGAAGGTGAATGTAAACAAGAATGGTATTGCAAAGAATGCATTCTTTCCCTGCAAAAAACAAGCTGCCATACATCTTCATCAGTGGAAAAAACAAATAAGTTACAGCTCTCAGAATACAGCGATGCAAAAATATTTTTTTCTATAATTTTTTTTATTGTCTGCAAACTGCAAAACATAAAAAATATGTAAATGTGGAATCACTGTAGTCATACTGACTTAAAGAATAAATCTGGCTTATCAATTTTATTACACACGGAACAGCAAAAAAAAATTCCCGATTTGCTGTTTTTGTATTCATTTTGCATGACAAAAATCAGATTAGTAAGAGATCAAAAACGTATGCGATCAAAAATGGTACAAATAAAAATGTCAACTCGTCCTACAAAAAACAAGCCCTCACATGACTCTGTCGGAAGAGAGAACTATGGAAAAATTATAGCTCTCAAATATGGCAATGTAACAACTCTTTTTTTAAAAAAAATGCATCATTTAGTGTGTGATAGCAGCCAAACATAAAAAAAATATAAATTTGGTATTGTTGTATTTTCACAGATGTAAAGAATAAAGTAATCTAATTACTTATACGGCACAATCATCAGTGTAAAAAGCATATAAAACCAATTCTTCACATGCTATTGATTTGTACAATGTGCCTCACAAAGATCACAGTAAGGCTTGGCTCACATTTATTCTGCACTCTACACTGAGCACTTACACTCGGGTTTCCATGTAAATTTCTGAAATATGTGATTCATATGGAATCCACGGTGGAAGATTTCCTATAATGAAGCAGATGGAGATGGATGAAGTCTAACCTATGAGCCGGTGGTGTCAGATTTTTTAAGCGTGCATAAAAGCGCGGTCGGCACAGTTTTGTGCACTTCTGAAAAGAAGGACAACAGTGAACAGAGGCCTGACAGAGTCCAGAGTAACTCTGCCGCCTCATTAAAGTGACTATAGCCCTCAGGGCTCTCATCTGAGTTACGTCATTTAGTGATTTAGTTGGAAACCCCGATATAAGTGCTCAGCATACAGCACATGATAAATGTGATCCAAAATGTTATGTCACTGACTGGTCTGATATAAGGGAGGTTCCCTCCCATGATGGTTGCTGGTGATCAATTGTTCTTGTCTCAATTGTGGTTCCTGGTTCATTTGGAAGTTTGCTGGAGTCCTGCCTGCATCTCCTGCTTTCAGATAAGATATTTTTTGCTTTTCTTTTTGTGCTTGCTTTTTGCATTGTTTTCTGCACTTTTGTGGAGGTCAGCCAGGTCCCTCCTGGGGCCTGGGCTCCTCACGGTTTGTCTGCAGCCACTGTTATTTGCTCATTTGCTTTTTCCTGTTTTTTCAGCTGCCGCGGCTTGGTTTTTGTTCACACTGAGATCTGATTTACCGGGTGGCGAGATCGTGTGATCTCAGTATTTTTGTAATCAGAATTGTTAGATTTTTGTAGGGTTTTCTGGGTTGCAGAAAGTAATCTCATTTTTTTTAATGTTTGAAGCAATATATGGGGAGCATTATACACTGGAGAATTATATATGGGGCCCAGCATACACTTGAGCATCATAGATAGGGCCCATCATACACTGGAACATTCTAAATGGGGGACATCAGACACTGGAGCAGCATTTACAGGGCCCATTATACACTGGATCATCAATAATGGGCCCATTATTTATGGAGCATGATTTTGGCCCATAAGACACAGGAGCATCATCCATGGGGCCCATCATATACTGGAGCATTCTAAATGGGGCAGATCAGACACTGGAGCATCATCCATGGGGCCCATCATATACTGGAGCATTCTAAAAGGGGGAAAACAGATGCTGGAGCAGCATTTACGGGGACCATTATACAATGGAGCATTATAAATGGGGCCCATTATATATGGAGCATTATTTTGGCCCATCATACGCTGGAGCATCATCCATGGGGCCCATCATAGACTGGAGCATTCTAAATGGGGCATATCAGACACTGGAGCAGCACCTATGGGGCCCATTATACACTGGAGCATTATAAATGGGGCCCATTATATATGGAGCAATATATTGGCCCATCATACACTGGAGCATCATCCATGGGGCCCATCATATACTGGAGCATTCTAAAAGTGGGAAAACAAACGCTGGAGCAGCATTTACAGGGACCATTATACAATGGATCATTAATAATGGGGCCCATTATATATGGAGCATGATTTTGGCCCATCATACACTGGAGCATCATCCATGGGGCCCATCATATACTGGAGCATTCTAAAAGGGGGAAAACAGATGCTGGAGCAGCATTTATGGGGACCATTATACAATGGAGTATTATAAATACGGCCCATTATATATGGAGCATTATATTGGCCCATCATACACTGGAGCATCATCCATGGGGCCAATCATATACTGGAGCATACTAAATGGGGCACATCAGACACTGGAGCCGCATATACGGGGTCCATTATGCACTGGAGCATTATAAATGGGGCCCATTATATATGGAGCATTATATTGGCCCATCATACACTGGAGCATCATCCATGGGGCCCATCATAGACTGGAGCATTCTAAATAAGGGACATCAGACACTGGAGCAGCATTTACGGGGACCATTATACAATGGAGCATTATAAATGGTGCCCATTATATACAGTTAGGTCCATAAATATTTGGACAGAGACAACATTTATCTAATTTTGGTTCTAGACATTACCACAATGAATTTGAAACAAAACAAATCAGATGCAGTTGAAGTTCAGACTTTCAGCTTTCATTTGAGGGTATCCACATTAAAATTGGATGAAGGGTTTAGGAGTTTCAGCTCCTTAACATGTGCCACCCTGTTTTTAAAGGGACCAAAAGTAATTGGACAATTGACTCCAAGGCTATTTCATGGACAGGTGTGGGCAATCCCTTCATTATATCATTCTCAATTAAGCAGATAAAAGGGCTGGTGTTGATTTGAGGTGAGGAGTTTGCATTTGGAAGGTTTAGCTGTGAAGGAAACATGCGGTCAAAGGAGCTCTCCATGCAGGTGAAACAAGCTATCCTTGAGCTGCAAAAAACAGAAAAAACCCATCCGAGAAATTGCTACAACTTTAGGAGTGGCAAAATCTACAGTTTGGTACATTCTGAGAAAGAAAGAAAGCACTGGTGAACTCATCAATGCAAAAAGACCTGGGCGCCCACGGAAGACAACAGTGGTGGATGATCGCAGAATACTCTGCATGGTGAAGAGAAACCCCTTCACAACAGCCAACCAAGTGAACAACACTCTCCAGGAGGTAGGCGTGTCAATATCCAAATCTACCATAAAGAGAAGACTGCATGAAATTAAATACAGAGGGTTCACTGCACGGTGCAAGCCACTCATAAGCATCAAGAATAAAAGGCTAGGCTGGACTTTGCTAAAAAACATCTAAAAAAGCCAGCACAGTTCTGGAAGAACATTCTTTGGACAGATGAAACCAAGATCAACCTCTACTAGAATGATGGAAAGAGAAAAGTATAGCGAAGGCGTGGTACAGCTCATGATCCAAAGCATACCACATCATCTGTAAAACACTGCGGAGACAGTGTGATGGCTTGGGCATGCATGGCTGCCAGTGGCACTGGGTCACTAGTGTTTATTGATGATGTGACACAGGACAGAAACAGCCGAATGAATTCTGAGGTATTCAGAGCCATACTGTGTGCTCAGATCCAGCCAAATGCAGCCAAACTGATTGGTCGTCGTTTCATACTACAGATGGACAATGACCCAAAACATAAAGCCAAAGCAACCCAGGAGTTTATTAAAGCAAAGAAGTGGAATATTCTTGAATGGCCAAGTCAGTCACCTGATCTCAACCCAATTGAACATGCATTTCACTTGTTAAAGACTAAACTTCAGACAGAAAGGCCCACAAACAAACAACAACTGAAAACCACCGCGGTGAAGGCCTGGCAGAGCATCAAAAAGAAGGAAACACAGTGTCTGGTGATGTCCATGAGTTCAAGACTTCAGGCAGTCATTGCTAACAAAGGGTTTTCAACCAAGTACTAGAAATGAACATTTTATTTACAATTATTTAATCTGTCCAATTACTTTTGGTCCCTTTAAAAACAGGGTGGCACATGTTAAGGAGCTGAAACTCCTAAACCCTTCATCCAATTTTAATGTGGATACCCTCAAATGAAAGCTGAAAGTCTGAACTTCAACTGCATCTGATTTGTTTTGTTTCAAATTCATTGTGGTAATGTCTAGAACCAAAATTAGATAAATGTTGTCTCTGTCCAAATATTTATGGACCTAACTGTATGGAGGATTATTTTGGCCCATAAGACACTGGAGCATCATCCATGGGGCCCATCATATACTGGAGCATTCTAAAAGGGGGAAAACAGATACTGGAGCAGCATTTACAGGGACCATTATACAATAGATCATTAATAATGGGGCCTATTATATATGGAGCATGATTTTGGCCCATAAAACACTGAAGCTTCATCCATGGGGCCCATCATATACTGGAGCATCTAAAAGGGGGAAAACAGACACTGGAGCAGCATATACCGGGCCCATTACACACTGGAGCATTATAAATGCGGCCCATTATATATGGAGCATTATTATAGGGAAAGTCGCTTATCTCTACTGTTTACCATTGAAATAATTCTTTCTTGACTTGGAGCCATCTATATGCACTGGCATTTTATCTTTGGGTAGATTTTTTCATTGGTCCCCCTACTAGGTATTTTTGTATATTTATGTCTTGTGTCCCTCATTTTAATTATTTATCAATGAACATTAAATTTTAATTTGATATTTTGGTTCTCTTTACTTAGCCTGCTGTTTAATTACAGCTCGACTTCTTGTGGATCTATTTTGAAGAGTCAAATTTATTTTTACGCTATCCCAATTTTGTACTCCAAACTTCAAATGGCACTCCTCCCCTTCTGAGCCTTGCTGTGCGCCTAAACAGTAGTTTTCCACCCTATCATATATGGGTAATGGCATATTCAGGAGAAATTTCACAGTACATTGTATGCTGCATTTTTTCTTGTTATCCTTGTAATAATGCAAAATTTGAGGTAAAACAACATGTTGTGGGAAAATATGACTTTTATTTTCTCAGCTCAATGTTATAAAATTATATGTTGTACTTGGAGGTTCAAGGAACATACCACACACCTAGATAATTTCCTTACATTATATGTCGCTGTTGCAAGCCGGCGGATGCCATACGGATGCCATACAGATGACACACAGATATGTTGATGCCAGGAAATCGCATCCTCGCATTGCACACGGATGACATTCGGATCACTGTTCAGGGGACTTTTCTGCGTATTACGGCCGTCTAATATGGTCCGATTTTTATACGGTGTGTGCTACTTCGGCCATAGACAGATAGATAATAAATAGATGATAGATAGATAGATAGATAGATAGATAGATAGATAGATAGATAGATAGATAGATAGATAGATTAGGAAGATAGATAGATAAATAGAAGATAGACAGATAGATAGAAGATAGATAGATAGATAGATAGATAGATAGATAGATAGATAGATAGATAATAGATAGGTAGATAGATAGATAATAGATAGCTAGATAGATGACGGAAAGATAGACAGATAGATAGATAATATATAGACAGATAGATAGATAGAAAATAGATAGATAATAGATAATAGATAGATAGATATTACATAGATAATAAATAGAATGGTATGAAAATACCGTATATACCCATGTATAAGCCGAGATTTTCAGCCCATTTTTTAGGGCTGAAAGTCCCCCTCTCGGCTTATACGCGGGTCATATACGGGGGTCGGCGGGGGAGGGGGAGCGGAGGTGTCAGATCATACTCACCCCTCCGCCGGCGCGGTCTCTGCAGCCCCCCTGCTTCTCCCACGATCTCCGGCTTCTTCCTGCAGCAGTCACATGGCACCGCTCATTAAAGTCATGAATATGCACATATTCATGACTTTAATGAGCGGTAGCACATGACCGCTGCAGGACTGAAGCACTGCGGAGAGCGCCAGGAGAAGAGGAGAGGCTGCAGGGACGCGCAGCGGAGGGGTGAGTATAGGGATATTTACCTGTCCTCGGTCCACCGCAGCGCACTGCTCCCTCGATCTGACTCCTCTGTGTGTGAATGATCAGGCAAGAGGGTGCAATGACGTCGTTAGTGCGCGCCGCGCCCCTGCCAGATCATTCACAGCCAGAGGAATCAGACGAGGACGCAGCGGTGCAGAGAGGACAGGTAAATATCTCAGGTGCCGGGATCCTGAGCGAGCGGTGACACCGGCACCTGTCCCCCATAGTGCGCCAGTGTCCCCGCCTGCTCAGGACACTGGCACCTGGCCCCCAGCGACGAGAGGTGAGTATGTCATTTTTTTTTTGCAGCAGCAGCATATGAGGCCTATACTATAGGGAATAATTGTGCAACATATGGGGCATAATATGGAGCATATGGGGGCATAATATGGAGCATATGTGGGCATAATCTGGAGCATATGGGGGCATAATATGGAGCATATGGAGGCAAAAGCTGTGGAACATATGGGGCATAATCTGGAGCATATGGGGGCATAATATGGAGCATATGGGGGCATAAGCTGTGGAACAGATGGGGCATAATCTGTGGATCATACGGGGCATAATCTGTGGAATATATGGGGGCATAATCTGGAGCATATGGGGGCATAATCTGTGGAGCATAAGGGGGCATAATCTGTGGAGCATCATATGGGGGCATAATCATTTTTCACCCTAGGCTTATACGTGAGTCAATAAGTTTTCCCAGTTTTTTGTGGCAAAATTAGGGGGGTCGGCTTATACACGGGTCGGCTTATACATGAGTATATACGGTAGTTAAAGACCCACGCGCACATACACACACACAAAATCTTCATGCAATAGCGTTAATTTTAAAAAAAATGGGAAAAAAATGGCATAGGTTCCAGCGCAATTTTCTGCTCCAGAGGGGGAAAGCCGACGGCTCGGGCAAATATTTCTAGCCTGGAAAGGGGTTAATACCCATGGAGCTTTCCATGCTGTGAATATCAGCCTGCAGCTAGCCTTTACTGGCTATTAAAATAGGGGACCCCCCCAAAAAATGACGTGGGGTCCCCCAGTAATTTCTAGCCAGAAAGGCTATGCAGACAGCTGCGGGTTGATATTCATAGCCTAGGAAGGGGTCATGGATATTGGCGCACCCCCCTGGCCAAAAATACCAGCACCCAGCTGCCCCAGAATTGGCGCATCTGTACAATGCGCCAATTCCGGCACTTAGCAACTCTCTTCCCACTGACCTGTAGCGGTGGGATATGGGGTTATAAGTAGTGTTGAGCGATACTTTCCGATATCCAAAAATATCGGATCGGAATGGTATAGCCGATATCACTAAAATATCGGCGATACCCGATACCGATACCGGAAGTCCCATGTAAGTCTATGGGACAGAAATATCGTAACTAAAAAAACCTCTTTCTTTCCTTGTAAACACTAAATAAACACACATAGAATACATATATATATATATATATATATATATATATATATACATGTCATTGTGACATATATATATACATATATTTATAGTTTATACACTTCTACATAGTAAAATAGCCTCTGATTCAATTGCCGGGTAAAGCCGGCTTTTGTGAAAAGACAGAAGCACCCGACATGAAATGACACTTGGTTTACATAGAGTTAACCATGTCTTTTCATGTAGTTTGATATCTGATTTGCACTAACAATTACATCAGTCTACGTTGTAAAAAAAACAGACTTTTTTGCTACGAATTTACACCTTTAATTAACCCCTACAGGTGTGAAATTTTGCACACATAGACTGATGTAATTGTTAGTGAAAACAATAGATCAAACAACTTGAAATGACATGGTTAACTCTATGTAAACCAAGTGTCATTTCATGTCGGGTTCTGCATTTTCACAAAAGCCGGCAATTGAATTAGCGGCTATTATACTATGTAGAAGTGTATGAACTATAAATATAAATATATATATATATATGTGTCACAAATTCAATGACATGTATATATATATGAGGTGTAAAATTGTTGAAAAAAAATGCGTGGGCTCCCGCCCTATTTTCGCAACCAGACAGACAAAGCCAGCGAGTGGGGGCAGATAATAATAGCCCAGAAAGGGACCATTATTTTTGGCCCCCCCCCCGGCTACTAACATCTGCCCCCAGACACCCCAGAAAAGACAAATCTATAATTAGATTCGCCCTTTCTGGCACTTTGCCCGTCTATTCCCATTGCCCTGTAGCTGTGGCGAATGGGTTAATATGGGGTTAAAGCCACCTTGCTATTGAAAGGTGACCTTAAGCCAGGTTAATAATTGAGAGCTGTCAATTAGACAACTATCAATTATTAATCCTATTGCATGAAATAAAAATAAAACACACACACTTTAATTAAAAATCATTTTAATGAAATAAAGACACATGTTTTTGACCATCTTTTATTTTACTGCAAAAACCATTTCCTGTAATAAAAATAAAATAAAAAAGCAAAATTATTCTTACCTATCCCATGCACAGTCAGGTCCCACAGTGTAATCCTTCAGAAAGGGTTAATGTTTACTGCAGGGACCGCAGCTAATGCTGCAGCCTCACAGTAAACCCCCAAATGAATGAGCTCCTCTCCTGGCTGACAGGAGAGGAAGTGGAAAGCTTAATTGATTGCTTTCCACTTTCACTTCCGGTCAGCCAGGGACACAATCAGTGACGTCAGAGGGAACTGATTAACAAAAATAAGGGTTCCCTTCGAAAAAAAAATGGCGTGGGGTCCCCCCTATTTTTGTTAACCAGCCTGATGAAGCAGACTGCTGAGCACTGGCGTACCGTGAATGAAGCAGACCATGCAGCTGCTATGGGGCCCGGACAGGTGAGCGGGCCCGCGACGGTCGGGTAGCTGTGCTGACACAGTACTACCAGGGGGTCGGCGGGGGAGGGGGAGCGCATCTCTTCTATATACTCACCCCTCCTGGTGCGGTCTCTGCAGCCCCTGCTCTTCTCCCACGGTCTCCGACGCCTGTGTTCAGCGGTCAGGTGGTACCGCTCATTACAGTCATGAATATGCACATATTCATGACTGTAATGAGCGGTCCTGCGTGACCGCTGAACACTGGCTCCGCCGCCAGGAGAGCGGGAGAAGAGCAAGGGCTGCAGAGACCGCGCCGGTGGAAGGGTGAGTATAAGGGATATTTACCTGTCCCATTCCACCGTTGCTCGCGTCCTCTTGCTGCAATGTTCAGGTCAGAGGGCGCGATGATGTCGTTAGTGCGCGCCGCGCCCTCTGCCTGATCATTCACTGCTGGAGGACCCCGAAGACAGCGGCGCTCAGCAGTGGAGAGAGGACAGGTAAATATCTCAGGTGCCGGGGCCCTGAGCGAGCGGTGACATCGGCACCTGGTGTCACCCCCTGCTCAGGACACGGGCACCTGGCCCCCAGCGACGAGAGCTGAGTATGTCTTTTTTTTTTTGGTTGCAGCAGCTGCGGCAGCATAAGGGCCTATACTATGGAGCATCTATGGGGGCACAATCTGTGGGGGCATGATCTATGGAGCAACTATGGGGGCACAATCTATGGGGGCATAACACATTTTTTTGTTTAATGTGTCCCCTCACTGTGCTAGCACTTTACATTTACAATGGCTCTGGGTTTTTTTTTTTTTTGGGGGGGGCCATTCAGACTTTTGCTATGGGGCCCCATGATTTCTATGTACGCCCCTGCTGCTGAGGCATGGTATTTAAGGCTGTTAAGGAGCCAATATCCATGGACCTTGCCAGCAGCGTCGGACTGGAGTACCTTGGGCCCATCAGAGAAAAATTATTCTTGGGGCCCACCATCATACTTCCCAACCTTTGAAGAAGGGAAAGAGGGACAAAGGCTGTGGCACGCTGTGCCTGCTGCAACAAATTTTAGGCCATGCCACGTTGCACCACAGACTGTCCAGGAGTTGGTGGATGCTTTAGTCCAGGTGTGGGAGGAGATCCCTCAGGAGACCATCCGTCGCGCTCATCAGGAGCATGTCCAGAAGTTGTAGGGAGGTCATACAGCATACCTCCCAAATTTTGAAGACAGGAAAGAGGGCTAAAGGCTGCGGCGCGCTATGCGCGCCGCTGCAAATTTTCAGCCACGCCCCAACCACACCCATTTCACAGCTAATCACACCCATATCCTCGCCCCAACCGTACCCATGTCGATACAGCTGACCCTCCGATGACGGTTGGGGGGCCCTCTGCTGGCACCGGGCCCCCCCACCGCCTGTTCAGGCCCCATAGCTTCCGGGCGGCAGAGCAGGGAGAGCGATTCTCCCTGCTCTGCCGCAGAATGTAACTGTATCGGCGTGCTGTGCACGCCGATACAGTTACTGTAGCATAGCTCCGAGTGGGCCCCCTCAGAGCGCGGGGCCCGGGGCCACCGCCCCCTCTGCCCCACGACCTATCCTTTCAAATCAGGGCCCACCACGCAGGAGCTGGGGCCCAACGGAGGTTTCTCCGGTGATCCGGTGGCTCAGTCCGACCCTGCTTGCCAGCCTGATAATACCAGGCCACAGCAGTCTGCATATCTTGGCTGGTTAACAAAAATAGGGGATCCCCTCGAAAAAAATTGGCGTGGGGTCCCCTCTATTTTTGTTAACCAGCCAGATGAAGCAGACTGCTGAGGCCTGGTTTTTCAGGCTGTTAAGGAGCCAAGATCCATGGACCTTGCCAGCCTGATAATACCAGGCCACAGCAGTCTGCATATCTTGGCTGGTTAACAAAAATAGGGGATCCCCTCGAAAAAAATTGGCGTGGGGTCCCCCTATTTTTGTTAACCAGCCAGATGAAGCAGACTGCTGAGGCCTGGTTTTTCAGGCTGGTAATGAGCCAATATCCATGGACCTTGCCAGCCTGATAATACCAGGCCACAGCAGTCTGCTTAGCTTCGCTGGTTAACAAAAATAGGGGATCCCCTCGAAAAAAAAAACGGCGTAGGGGTCCCCCTATTTTTGTTAACCAGCCAAGTAAAATGCAGACTGCTGCGGCCTGGTATTAAATGACTGTCAAGGCCCATGGATTTTGGCCCTCAACAGCCTGATAATACCAGGCTACAGCAGCCCCACATTTGGCGCATCAAAAGATGTGCCAATTGTGGCACTTTACCCGGCTCTTCCCACTGCCCTGTAGCGGTGGCAAGTGGGGTAATAAGGGGTTAATGTCACGGTTGATTGCACGGTGACAATAAGCCCGGTTAATAATGGAGAGGTGTCAATAAGACACCGATCCATTATTAATCCCAAAGTTTTTAAATGTATAAAAAAAAAGACACAGCAAGAAAAAAGTATTTTAATGAAATAAAAGAGACAACACAGTTTTCATTTCTTTTATTATACTCTCATTCCTGCGACGCCATCGATCTCCTGTAAAAAAAGGAAAAAAAACAAACCAACAGTATACCACCTGTCCGACGCAGTCCATAGTAACGACTGTACCATGACGATCCAGCTCTGCTACATCGGAATGTCAGGCAGAGCCTGTCATCGCGACGCAGCACAGCTGATTACCTGCTTCTCCGGCGGTGACGTCATCGGACTGACTGCTTTACGGCCGGGATTACCCAACAGTCACTGCAGTTATCGCAAGAAACTGCATGTGACCGCCGGGGAAAGATGATGGCGGCCATCAACCAGTCCAGGCCGTGACCACCGGAGATCTTCTGCCAGGTAAGTGCCGCTGACTCCTGACAGACCCGACCGACGGACACTCACAGTGACAGTGACAATTCCGATTCCGGTATACGATATATGGGAAATATCGAAAGTCAATATCGAAAGTCCGATACAGCTAATATCGGCCGATACCCGATACTTGCGGTATCGTATCGCTCAACACTAGTTATAAGGGATTAATATCACCTTGCTATTGTAAGGTGACATTAAGCCCGGTTAATAATAGAGAGGCGTTAATAAGACGCCTATCCATTATTAATCTTAAATTATAAAGGGTTAAAAAACAACACACACATAAGAATAAAGTATTTTAATGAAATAAAAGACAACACGGTTTTCATATCTTTATTATATGCTCAGATCCAAGCGACGCCCTCGATCTCCTGTAATAAAACGTAAAAAATAAAACAACCATATACTCCCTGTCCGACGCAGTCCAATTAATAAAAAAATGTCCCACGACGGTTCCCCGATAGAACAGTGACAACAGGTGATGTCAATGCTCTGTAGGGCCTCCAAGTGATGCACTGACAGGAGACAATGGCTCCTGCAGTGCATCACCGAGTTCATTCTCTCACTTTATGGCAATGCTGCGTGGGAATTTTCTCACCCAGCATTGCCGGTGAGAGAATGAACTGTAGTGACGTCATTCTCTCCCGGCGTCTGAGCGATACACAGGAGTGTATTGCAGGGATGGTGTAGATCGCTGACTTCACCGATGTCAGCGTTCTATACCGGAGATCGTCGTGGGACACTCGTTATTATCTGGACTACGGCTGACAAGTGATGTATAGGTTGCTTTATTAATTTTTATTACAGGAAACGATGGCATCAGGGAATAGGTGATTGGTGAGTATATACTCTATGTTATGTGTTGTATGTTATGTGTATGTTCTGTATATTATGTGTATGTACTGTATGTTATGTGTTGTATGTTATATGTATGTTATATGTATGTTCTGTATGTTGTGTTGTGTTATATGTATGTTATGTGTTGTATGTTATATGTATGTACTGTATGATATGTGTTGTATGTTATATGTATGTTACGTGTTGTATGTTATATGTATGTACTGTATGTTATGTGTTATATGTATTTTCTGTATGTTATGTGTTATATGTATGCTCTGTATGTTATGTGTTATACTGTATGTATGCTCTGTATGTTATGTGTTATATGCATGTTATGTATTGTTTGTTATATGTATGTTCTGTATGTTATGTGTTATATGTATGTTACGTGTTGTATGTTATATGTATGTTCTGTGTTATATGTATGTTATGTGTTATATGTTGTATTTTCTGTATGTTATATTTGTAATGTATGTTTTTTTTACATTCAACACATTAGCCGGATGATGGGACTACTACTGTCCCATCATTGGCTAATGTGTCACTCACTGACAGTGTAGCAGGCATAGCTGGATGGGGCTTGTAGTCCCATCGGACGATGCCTGCATATATATATACACACACACAAAGCCAATGAGTGGCGCTGCTTTGGTGGGGGATTTGAATCCCGCGCCGCTCATTGGCTGAGCCGGTGGGCGGCTCAGCCAATGAGTGGTGCCGGCGTGGCTTTGTCAGTGGATTTGAATCCTGCTCCGCTCAAAGCCGCGTGGCACCGCTGCACATGTCATCTCATTGCCCACAGTGTTCATCCTTGCTCATTGGTGAACAGGCGAAACCCGAAACCCGACTTTGGCGCTCGAGTCGCCGAATGTTCGGCTGACTGCACGCTATGGTAGGGTTTTGTTTCATGAAACCCGACTTTGGCGAAAGTCGGCGATTTTTTAATCTGACCGACCTATTTCACTCAACTCTAACCAGGAGAATTTCTTTATACCCCATCAGACGACATCAGATCCCGAGACCTTGAGAGAGAACTCAGTGCAGCTCCAATGCAGTCCGTCTTCTATGTCACTTTAGCTGAGTACCATAAGGTTAAAAGGATACCAAGAGGCCTTCGTGTTTCCCTCCGCCCCACCCTTTTTCAGGATAAACCCGATTTTTGTCTTAAATTTGAAAGTTTTTTGAATAAGTGTTCGATGGACATTATTGTTCTCACTACTGAATATCTCCAGAAGGAACTGACATCCATAGATGAGCACTTGACTACCTTGAAGCAGCAACTTAGCAGCACCTTGGCCACGGATAAATTCGACTCCCTTCTTCAGAAGACTAATAAAACCATCATCGACTTCGGGACCCAATTACAAGAAAGAAAAAGTATTAAATTCCTACGTGATACCGAAGATTATCATAGAGACTTAGTTTGTAGATGGCGGGATACTGGCTCTTATGGAAGACGACGGTGGTACCGCAGCGGCAACTCATCAACCTCTTCTGGGTCCGAGAGCGACTTCACGCCACGTTCCTCCACTACCTTTTTTAGGCCCAAGGCGGGGTCGCCCCGCAAGAAACCAACGAGGCGGGGACATAGATATTTCTGCTCCCGACTAGTGTTGAGCATTCCGATACCGCAAGTATCGGGTATCGGCCGATATTCGCGTTATCGGAATTCCGATACTTAATTCCGATACTTTTTCCATATCGTATACCGGAATCGGAAGTTCCCATAATTCTTTGAGAGGCAATGTGATTTTAGTCAGCCAATGAGGAATCCTACGAAGTGTGGGCACATCCTGTAATGCTGCGGTCATCTTAACTAATGGCATGGCTGTGATTGGCTGCTGAAATGATGTCAGAATGCACTATAAAAGGCGCCGCCGCCATTTTAGCGTCACTGTGCTGTGAACTCAGTAAGGGACAGAACGCTACTCTGCTAACTCTGAGGGACAGTTACATATTGCGATTTTGTGTACTACTGTGCTTGAGGCAGGCTAGTTTACCAACCGCTGTGTAAAGCTTCATTTTGCCAGTGTTGTTTTAACAGCTCTGTGCAAGGTGTGTGTGTGACAGTGCAGGTGACGCTGCAGTTTGCTCTGCATCCACCGCTGTTTGTAGGCATCTGCACGTGTCACTGACTCTTTTTTTTTATTTTATTTAGTGGAATTGGTGCAGCTCCATTATATTAGAAAAAAATCAAATCTATTAGTGTGACGTGCTTCCATCCGTATACAATACATTGGTTGCAAACACTATAGAACTACACAAAGGAGCTTTTCACAGATAGTGAATAGTTGTGTTTCAGTGTTCACTGCAGTCTGTGAGGTTTTGATTTTTTGAGTGCAGATCACGCTCCAGTTAGTTCTTCAACCACTGCCGGTTGTAGTCTGCTGAGCGTGTGTCACTGCCTCATCCTTCACATTTTTCTCTAATTGGTGCTGCTCCATTTTAGTGGAAAAAAATCTAATCTATTAGTGTGACGCGCTTCCATCCGTATACAATACATTGGTTGCAAACACTATAGAACTACACAAAGGAGCTTTTCACAGATAGTGAATAGTTGTGTTTCAGTGTTCACTGCAGTCTGTGAGGTTTTGATTTTTTGAGTGCAGATCACGCTCCAGTTAGTTCTTCAACCACTGCCGGTTGTAGTCTGCTGAGCGTGTGTCACTGCCTCATCCTTCACATTTTTCTCTAATTGGTGCTGCTCCATTTTAGTGGAAAAAAATCTAATCTATTAGTGTGACGCGCTTCCATCCGTATACAATACATTGGTTGCAAACACTATAGAACTACACAAAGGAGCTTTTCACAGATAGTGAATAGTTGTGTTTCAGTGTTCACTGTATTCTGTGAGCTTTTCATTTTGTGAGTGCAGATTACGCTCCAGTTTGTACTTCAACCACTGCCGGTTGTAGTCTGCTGAGCGTGTGTCACTGCCTCATCCTTCACATTTTTCTCTAATTGGTGCTGCTCCATTTTAGTGGAAAAAAAACTAATCTATTAGTGTGACGCGCTTCCATCCGTATACAATACATTGGTTGCAAACACTATAGAACTACACAAAGGAGCTTTTCACAGATAGTGAATAGTTGTGTTTCAGTGTTCACTGTAGTCTGTGAGCTTTTCATTTTGTGAGTGCAGATTACGCTCCAGTTTGTACTTCAACCACTGCCGGTTGTAGTCTGCTGAGCGTGTGTCACTGCCTCATCCTTCACATTTTTCTCTAATTGGTGCTGCTCCATTTTAGTGGAAAAAAAACTAATCTATTAGTGTGACGCGCTTCCATCCGTATACAATACATTGGTTGCAAACACTATAGAACTACACACAAGGAGCTTTTCACAGATAGTGAATAGTTGTGTTTCAGTGTTCACTGTAGTCTGTGAGCTTTTCATTTTGTGAGTGCAGATTACGCTCCAGTTTGTACTTCAACCACTGCCGGTTGTAGTCTGCTGAGCGTGTGTCACTGCCTCATCCTTCACATTTTTCTCTAATTGGTGCTGCTCCATTTTAGTGGAAAAAAAACTAATCTATTAGTGTGACGCGCTTCCATCCGTATACAATACATTGGTTGCAAACACTATAGAACTACACAAAGGAGCTTTTCACAGATAGTGAATAGTTGTGTTTCAGTGTTCACTGTAGTCTGTGAGCTTTTCATTTTGTGAGTGCAGATTACGCTCCAGTTTGTACTTCAACCACTGCCGGTTGTAGTCTGCTGAGCGTGTGTCACTGTCTCATCCTTCACATTTTTCTCTAATTGGTGCTGCTCCATTTTAGTGGAAAAAAATATAATCTATTAGTGTGACGCGCTTCCATCCGTATACAATACATTGGTTGCAAAACACTATAGAACTACACAAAGGGGCCTTTCACAGATACTGAACAGTTGTCTGCAGGGTTCACTGTAGTCTGTGAGGAATAACCACACTTAGGCCTTAACTTTTCTGACTTTCTTTATCAATCTACCAAGATGAAGAAGTCAGTGAGTAAGGCACGTGGTCGTGGTCGAGGCCGTGGATTTGCAGCAGGGAGAGGACGTGGGGATTCTGTGGCTGCTGCCGCACCCAGTGACACAGCATCCACCAGTTTTCCCGTGAGCGTTCCTTTATGCGCACTTTTGTAGGAGCTCAGCGTACCCCCCTGCTGCGTGAAGAACAAATTGAAGCCGTTGTTGGTTGGATGGCAGCCAATGCATCGACTTCAATACCTTCCACCTCCTCTCAGGACCACAGCACTGTTGAACAACCATCAGTCTCTTCACCGCCTGCCAAATTGCCCAGGCAGTCAGAGAGCTCTGTACAGGAGCCAGCTGAGTCTCTGCTTCTGTTCTCAGAATCTGTTGGCTTGGAAACAGGGGCCCAGCCAAGCAGCATTCTGGAATGTGAAGAAGAGGCAGTATGCAGTGATGCGCAACAGCTGTGTCTCTCTGAATCTGAAGAGGCGGGTGAGCCAGTGCCGATGGTCAGCACACCGCAGAACGCATCTGATGATGATGAGACTCAGTTGCCAGTTTCTGTTGAGCATGGTGCTGGCCAGACCACCCAACAACAGCAGGTGTTGGAAGAGGGTAGTGGTGGAGATGATGAGGTCCAAGACCCAACATGGCGTGAGGAACAGGAAGGTGGTGGGAGCAGCTCTGAGGAAGAGATTGCCCCAACGGTCCAAACAGTAGGGAGAGGTAGGCTGCAGACTCGCTTGCCTGTAGCCTCCAGTTTGGCACCCGTTCGGAGCAGTTCTCTTACAACAGCCAAACCGGGCGCTCCCAGGACTTGCTCTGCGTGGTCCTTTTTTGATACAGTTGCAGATGATATTTGCTATGTCAAATGCAAGCTGTGTAATCAAAAAATTAAAAGAGGTAAAAGTGTCAGTAACCTTAATACAACAAATATGTGGAAACATGTGCGGTCAAAGCACTTTGTTGAGTTACAAAGACACACTGGAGATGTAGGCCAACCTACAGCAGCACCTACATCTTCAGCTCCTGTTGGAGCCTCTTCCTCCAGTTCACACACAGCTGGTAAGGCTTCCTCAAAGGATCGCCATGGAAGAACCTCTGTCACTGTTGTCCAGAGACACAGTGTTATTCCACCCACAGGTGCAAGTTCCCTGTCATCCTCACACACCCAGGCCACAAAACAGCCATCGGTAGCACAGGCATGGGATAAAAGACGGCCATACTCGGCAAACCATCCACGAGCACAGGCTCTGAATGCTGTCATTGCAAAACTCCTGTCCCTTGAAATGCTGTCATTCAGGCTGGTGGAGACTGACAGTTTCCGTGAATTAATGGCATTGGCAGTCCCACAATACAATGTGCCCAGCCGATTTTATTTCAGCAGGCAAGCCGTCCCTGGTCTGCAAAAGCATGTTGAGGCAAAAATTAAACATGCGCTACTAAACGCCGTCAGTAGCAAGGTCCACCTGACCACCGATGCGTGGACCAGTACCCATGGCCAGGGACGATACCTTTCACTCACTGCCCATTGGGTGAATGTTGTGGAGCCGGGTACAGATCTTGCGAGTGGCGCTGTACGTGTTCTGCCAACTCCAAGGATTGCCGGAATCAAGTCTGTCCACATTGACTCCTCCTCCTACTCCAGTTCCTCAGAATCATCGCTGCAGGAGCCGTCACGGTCTACCTCCACATGGACCCGTGGACGCTTACCTGATGCGACCGATATGAGCACAGCCGTGGCCAAACGGCAACAGGCCGTTCTGAAATTAATTCCCATGGGGAATCGAAGCCACACAGCGCAGGAGGTCTGGAATGCCATCAAGCAGGAGAGCGACGTGTGGTTTTTGCCAGCGAATCTCCAGCCAGGTTTGGTAGTGTGTGACAATGGCCGAAATCTGGTGGCAGCTCTGGGCCTTGGCAACCTCACTCACATACCATGTCTGGCACATGTGCTCAACTTGGTCGTGCAGAGTTTTTTGAGGGACTATCCGGATCTTGATGCACTGCTGCACAAGGTCCGCCTAGAGTGCGCTCACTTGCGACGTTCCAGCATGGCCAGATCGCGCATTGCAGCTCTGCAACGCAGATTGCGCCTTCCTGAACATCGCATCATATGTGACGTATCCACCAGGTGGAATTCAACGTTACATATGTTGGAGCGGTTGTGTGAGCAGCAGCCAGCAGTTATGGAGTATCAGCTGCATCAGGCGCAATCAACACGCAATTTGCGCCGTCCACACTTCACCATTAATGAGTGGGCCACTATGAAGGACATGTGCCACGTTTTGCGTGCGTTTGATGAGTCAACGCGGATGGCGAGTGCAGATGATGCACTAGTCAGCCTGACTGTCCCCCTTATCTGCCTGCTTCAAAAAACACTGCAAGCAATAAGGGATGAGGTTTTGGAAGAGGTGGAGGATGAGGAGTCACAAATTCCATCACCTTCTGGAAAGTCAGCGCAACGTGGTTCCTCACAAAGGGCTGGGCAGGGCTCACTTTGTGAGGAGGATGAGGAGGAGGAGTCAATGGAGGAGGAAGACATCGCTCCAGAGGGAGGTACACAACGCTCTAGTCAGTATGTAGAGCGAGGGTGGGGTGATGCAGAGCAGGCAGAGATAACGCCTCTTGCAGAGGACAGCGTTTCTTTGCCAGTTGGGAGTCTGCAGCACATGGTTGATTTCATGCTGCAGTGCCTAAGAAACGACCGCCGCATCGCCCACATTCTCACGACGTCTGATTATTGGGTGTACACCCTCCTAGACCCTCGCTACCGGGACAACGTCAAAAGCCTCATCACACCGTTGAACCGGGAGCGTAAAATGCGGGAGTACCAAGACACACTGGTGCAATCCCTAATGTTCTACCTTACTGCCGAGAGCACTGCTGCTGCTACTGCTTTACAAAGCAGCTCTGTGCGTCGAGGCAGTGTAGAGAGCTCTGCAACAAGAGGGAGCACACGCAGTGCCTCTGCACAGGGAAAGACCAGTATGTTCAAAATGTGGCAAAGTTTTGTGGCAGCGCCACAAATGTCTACACCATCCGAGAGGGCTCCAGTCAGCGGGAGGCAACGTATCCGTCAGATGGTGACAGACTACTTGGCTTTGCCTCTCAGTGTACTCCCAGATGGCTCTTCCCCATTCAAGTTTTGGGTCTCTAAGCTGGATACATGGCCAGAGCTTAGCCAGTATGCATTGGAGGTGCTGGCTTGCCCTGCTGCCAGTGTATTATCGGAGCGCGTCTTTAGTGCTGCAGGTGGTGTACTAACAGACCGTCGCATGCGACTATCCTCCGATAATGTAGACCGGCTTACTTTTCTGAAAATGAACAAGGCATGGATCTCGCCAGAATTTCTCTGTCCGTTTTCAGATTAAATAACTGGTTCGCAACGTTATCCATGTCTCCTGTTATGTTCATCTTTCTACCACCTGAACTCTACTCCCTGGGCTCCAACACTGCCAGTTGCTGCTCAGAAGTGTCGTGTCCACAGAACAAAACACAAGCTCTACTGTTAGTGGGGTTCAGTAACGCCAGCTGTTCCCCTGCTGTGTCAACGGCAAGAAGTGTCCTGTTCCCGACACATGGACAGAAAAACACATGACCAACATGCTCCAAATAGGGAAGAGCCGTCACCCTGCTTGTTATGCTGAAAACATGAAATTGTGAAGTTTTGCAGGCCTAGAATGATAAATTTTTAAGAAAAATATGGACAAATAATAATTTGTCATCACAGCGCATATCTGCACATGTCTATTAGAAATGGTAACAAAAAATAAAACATAGTCTACTCTTCACATTTTTAAATTAATGCATAAAAGTACATTTCAGACTTATGAATTAATGCTTTTAAAGGAACTTTATCTGTACCTGTAAGATAATGCACTCAATGGATGTACGAATCATTACATCCTCATCATCATCATGACGAGTTTTATTTATGACAGACATTATAAAATACACATACTGATGCCAACTGTAACTTCAAACACCATATATGAAATGGCCAGCATGTAAACATGGTAATAATGTCCAATAATAAATTATTACATCTAGAAAGTGCATCATGCATACTGACAATAGGTACTTATACCTGCAAGTGCTGTTGAAACAACCACAAGAGATATAAATTAATACTGGTATATAGGTATCACAGTGCATAGTTACTCATGGACAATGTTGATGTAATACTGTATCTCAATTAAGTCAGCGTCAACCATTAGGCTTGTTAGTCTTGTACATTGTTAAAGAGGGAACGTAATTTTTTGGTTTGTCATAGGTGTAGTATTACACATTAAATTATTACTGCTGTATTTTTTTTGGCGTCCCTAGTGCGCAATAACGCAGCCTAACCTCACATTTGATAGTCAGCTAATTGCCACACGCTACCCTACCCTACGCGTGACAGTAGGAAGGTAGTGTTGACGGATAAAGCTTTGCGCAAACAGACATTCTTTTACCCTCTTCAACACTCTACAAGCAAAAAATGCATGATTTCAGCCGCAGACTTTATTGACGTACAGTATAACATCGGCATTACCCATCAGAGGCTGTCCACTGTGTGATACAGACATAGAATATACCTTTGCTATCCGTAGCCTTTGTTTCACCTACACTTGCAGGCACACACTTAAATTGTGACAAACAATGCCTAATGTTTTTTTAAATGGTTATTTTTTATTGTACATTATTGTGTCATCAATCACATTGATGAGTCCATGCTGGACATGTCATACATGCTATAGAAAGTTACGATTTTATGAACTTAAATAATTAAATTGTCTGTGACTGTCACATAAAATTTGCGATGATGATGATGAGTGACTATTACAAAATCCATTGTCTTCACTATGTTATAGTTTAACATTGCGTTCCTTAAGCATTATTCATAAAAAAAAAAATGTACTTTTATTCTTAAATTTACAACACTATATTTTGTTACCAATTTTTTGGGTGTTGTGTTGTTCCATTTATTTTTGGCATGTGCATATATGCGTTTAATTTGTATTTTCTTTATTTTTCCTTCTTGAAATTAGAAAACATGTGTATCTTTGTACCGTGTTAGCCAGTAGATAGAAAAATATTTAGACTTCAGAGTCAGCAGTGGTTCATACCTTTTTATGGATAACTGAAAAGATGGAAACAAATTGCAAGCTTTCAAGGCTACTCACGTCTCTTCATCAGGGAAAGACTAACTAAAAAAATTAAGCATCACATATTTCTATACACAACAGGACACAGGAATATTGCAATAGGTAAGACAAGTAAGTGACGTGTATCAGAACTGTCATTATCTCACAGGGATGAACATAAATATTCAAACAGTTCCTAGATAAGGATAGAAAGTTTGATTGCCCTCTCATTGGCGTATTTTTTGGGGTTTTCATGACCCTGGAAGGGCATAGACGCAGATTCCTTAATTGATATAGAATGACATAAATCCATGTGATCTATTCATTCCATCACTAACAGTGTCAAAGGTCATGATGAGCTTATATTCTGAAACCTTTGTACGTTTCTCATATTTGAAGTTATATTTTAATAACAGTAATTCCATATCCATGATGCTATGACCGGGCGGGCATACAAAAGTCTTTTGCCACAGCTAAATTCATTAATTTATCTGTGATTGTGTGGCGCTGATAATTCATCGTTGTTCTCCTTTTTGTTGCCGGTCTCCCCTCACTTGTCCCTCCCTCACTTGTCTTAGCTATTCCTGTGTCCTGTTGTGTGTAGAAATATGTGATTCTTCATTTTTGGCTTTACTCTTAGCCTGATGAAGACACCTGAGTAGTCTCGAAAGCTTTGAATTTGTTACCATATTTTCAGTTAGCCATTAAACGTTATCAACCACAGAGGACTGTCAAGTATAAATATTTTTCTATTCTTGTAATTGAAATTTATCATTTTATTGTTGTAGTAAAACTTCATTTATTCTTGTTTGAAGTACATACATTTGCAATGGCCACGTAACAAGGCAATAACTCAATATTTTATGCCTACACCCTCCTTGACCCTGGGTTACAACACCGCCAGTTGTTTCTCGGAAGTGCTGTTAGCACAGTTAACACTTGCTCCCGTGTTACTGGGGTTCAGTAATGTCAGCTGTTCCCCTGCTGTGTGAACGGCAAAAAGTCCTGCTGCCTCCACCATGTTCTCTTCTCATCCCTGGGTTACAACACCGCCAGTTGTTTCTCGGAAGTGCTGTTAGCACAGTCTACACTTGCTCCTGTGTTACTGGGGTTCAGTAATGTCAGCTGTTCCCCTGCTGTGTGAACGGCAAAAAGTCCTGCTGCCTCCACCATGTTCTCTTCTCATCCCTGGGTTACAACACCGCCAGTTGTTTCTCGGAAGTGCTGTTAGCACAGTTAACACTTGCTCCCGTGTTACTGGGGTTCAGTAATGTCAGCTGTTCCCCTGCTGTGTGAACGGCAAAAAGTCCTGCTGCCTCCACCATGTTCTGTTCTCATCCCTGGGTTACAACACCGCCAGTTGTTTCTCGGAAGTGCTGTTAGCACAGTCTACACTTGCTCCTGTGTTACTGGGGTTCAGTAATGTCAGCTGTTCCCCTGCTGTGTGAACGGCAAAAAGTCCTGCTGCCTCCACCATGTTCTCTTCTCATCCCTGGGTTACAACACCGCCAGTTGTTTCTCGGAAGTGCTGTTAGCACAGTTAACACTTGCTCCCGTGTTACTGGGGTTCAGTAATGTCAGCTGTTCCCCTGCTGTGTGAACGGCAAAAAGTCCTGCTGCCTCCACCTGTTCTGTTCTCATCCCTGGGTTACAACACCGCCAGTTGTTTCTCGGAAGTGCTGTTAGCACAGTTAACACTTGCTCCGTGTTACTGGGGTTCAGTAATGTCAGCTGTTCCCCTGCTGTGTGAACGGCAAAAAGTCCTGCTGCCTCCACCATGTTCTCTTCTCATCCCTGGGTTACAACACCGCCAGTTGTTTCTCGGAAGTGCTGTTAGCACAGTTACACTTGCTCCTGTGTTACTGGGGTTCAGTAATGTCAGCTGTTCCCCTGCTGTGTGAACGGCAAAAAGTCCTGCTGCCTCCACCATGTTCTGTTCTCATCCCTGGGTTACAACACCGCCAGTTGTTTCTCGGAAGTGCTGTTAGCACAGTCTACACTTGCTCCTGTGTTACTGGGGTTCAGTAATGTCAGCTGTTCCCCTGCTGTGTGAACGGCAAAAAGTCCTGCTGCCTCCACCATGTTCTCTTCTCATCCCTGGGTTACAACACCGCCAGTTGTTTCTCGGAAGTGCTGTTAGCACAGTTAACACTTGCTCCGTGTTACTGGGGTTCAGTAATGTCAGCTGTTCCCCTGCTGTGTGAACGGCAAAAAGTCCTGCTGCCTCCACCCTGTTCTGTTCTCATCCCTGGGTTACAACACCGCCAGTTGTTTCTCGGAAGTGCTGTTAGCACAGTCTACACTTGCTCCTGTGTTACTGGGGTTCAGTAATGTCAGCTGTTCCCCTGCTGTGTGAACGGCAAAAAGTCCTGCTGCCTCCACCCTGTTCTGTTCTCATCCCTGGGTTACAACACCGCCAGTTGTTTCTCGGAAGTGCTGTTAGCACAGTCTACACTTGCTCCTGTGTTACTGGGTTCAGTAATGTCAGCTGTTCCCCTGCTGTGTGAACGGCAAAAAGTCCTGCTGCCTCCACCATGTTCTCTTCTCATCCCTGGGTTACAACACCGCCAGTTGTTTCTCGGAAGTGCTGTTAGCACAGTCTACACTTGCTCCTGTGTTACTGGGGTTCAGTAATGTCAGCTGTTCCCCTGCTGTGTGAACGGCAAAAAGTCCTGCTGCCTCCACCATGTTCTCTTCTCATCCCTGGGTTACAACACCGCCAGTTGTTTCTCGGAAGTGCTGTTAGCACAGTCTACACTTGCTCCTGTGTTACTGGGGTTCAGTAATGTCAGCTGTTCCCCTGCTGTGTGAACGGCAAAAAGTCCTGCTGCCTCCACCATGTTCTCTTCTCATCCCTGGGTTACAACACCGCCAGTTGTTTCTCGGAAGTGCTGTTAGCACAGTTAACACTTGCTCCCGTGTTACTGGGGTTCAGTAATGTCAGCTGTTCCCCTGCTGTGTGAACGGCAAAAAGTCCTGCTGCCTCCACCATGTTCTGTTCTCATCCCTGGGTTACAACACCGCCAGTTGTTTCTCGGAAGTGCTGTTAGCACAGTCTACACTTGCTCCTGTGTTACTGGGGTTCAGTAATGTCAGCTGTTCCCCTGCTGTGTGAACAGCAAACAGTCCTGCTGCCTCAACTTTAATTTCCATGGGTACCTTCTGCTACCCATCCGGGTTCCAGTACCGTCAGCTGGTTCTCCGCAGTGCCTTTGGCGTAGGTGCCTCCATGTCGGTATCCGAGTTCCAGCAACGTCTGCTGGTCCTTGGTAGTGCTTTGGAGCACAGGTACCTCCTGCTTAGTAACCGTGTCCCAGTAACGTCAGCTGGTCCTCGGTTGTGCCATTGGCTCTTTTCCTTCTGCTGACCCTCCGGGTTCCAGCACAGTCAGCTGGTCCTCGTTACTTTCATTGGCTCTTGTACCTTCTGCTACTCATCCGGGTTCCAGTACCGTCAGCTGGTTCTCCGCAGTGCCTTTGGCCTAGGTGCCTCCATGTCGGTATCCGAGTTCCAGCAACGTCTGCTGGTCCTTGGTAGTGCTTTGGAGCACAGGTACCTCCTGCTTAGTAACCGTGTCCCAGTAACGTCAGCTGGTCCTCGGTTGTGCCATTGGCTCTTTTCCTTCTGCTGACCCTCCGGGTTCCAGCACAGTCAGCTGGTCCTCGTTACTTCCATTGGCTTTTGTACCATCACCAACAGGACAAAGAAGGTTAAGACAAACTACAAGATACAGAACAAGAGACAGAAGAACAATAAGCAGAAGATCAAAAAGCAGAAGAACATTAAGTATAAGACCAAAATGAAGAGCAAAATATATGCTCTAAATTCTAAGCAGAAGAAGACTAAGCAGTGTATGGGGGTGAGTCCGTTCCTCCTCGTGGTGCCCCTGGAAAATGCCTGATGCTGCTGCAGGCTAAACTGAACGCGGACAAATACTGTTGTAATTAAAATCTTTTGTGACAGCAAGAACGGAAGGATGAAAATTCAGAGTTTTACAGATTACAAGTACAGGAATGTCTGTCACAAATAAGAATATGATGAAAAGGATGAATAGGAAGAAGATGAAGAAGTAGAATATGAAGAATAATAACTGTTTAATAAGAACAATATAAGTAATGTTAACAAAAAGATGAATAGCAAGAAGTTTTAGAAGATTAAGAAGGTGAAGATGAAGAATAATTTGATGAGAAAGATGATGCTGCTGAAAATTATGAAGGAGAAAGTGTGTGAAAAGTTAAAAAGGTGAAGACCATGGAAGTTGTGAAACAGACATATTTGACAAAATAGAAAAAAGGTTAAGAACATTGTCAATTTGTTCGTCAATCCGAACGTATTTCCTAAAAAAAAATAAATAATGCTATTCCATTGGATTGGGTCAAACATCTATGCCTTTAATGTCTCCTCAACCTCCCCCAATACATTCTACATTACTCTTTCTTGTTTTCCTTCATGTACAATTAACCAACAAGACAAGAATGGTTTTTTTTTAATTTCGATATTTTGTTCCCATAGACTTACATGGGACTTCCGGTATCGGTATCGGGTATCGCCGATATTTTAGTGATATCGGCGATACCATTACGATTCCGATACTTTAGGATATCGGAAAGTATCGCTCAACTCTACTCCCGACTGCTCTCGTGTACGGACTCGATCTCAGGTAAGGACTCACAAATCGTCTATAACATTTCCTCATACAGGCTCTCCCCACCCGAATATAAAGTCTTGCAGAGAGGCTTATCCCTCTGCCCAACACCCACATATAGACCTCCATATACCGAGCCACTTCCAACCTCCCCGCTCATGTCACCCTGTCAAAACTTTTATTTCTCTTGTACAGAATGATATTGATTCTCGCCTTAACAACATTAACAGAGGTTCAATGCATATTCAGAGAAATCTATCCTCGATTGAACAAGATGCTATGAAGTGACTAAAGAACAATAACCAGATTGTCATAAAGCCCGCCGATAAAGGCGGGGCAATTGTAATAATGGATAAATCTCATCATACATCTATCATCCTGTCTCAACTCAATGATAGATCTACATACACACCAATAGATCGGGATCCTACATATGACATAGCGAAGGGAATCAAGAACCTCACTGAGAATTACGTGGCCTCAGGTACTATCGAAACGAAACTTCAGCAATTATATTTTATATACTCCCCAAAATTCACAAAAGTCTTACCAATCCGGCTCATTGTGGCATCGACTGACTATGTCCTCTCACCTCTCTCAATCACTCTAGACCGCATTCTGACCCCTCTACTCAACTGTATTCCATCTTATATCAAAGACACATCTGATTTTCTCAATAAATTGAGTGATATTTGTCCTATCCCATCTGATTGCACATTGGTTACCTTAGACGTTGACAGTCTTTACACCGGTATCCATCACAATATGGGCATTAATGCCGTACAGCAATTCTTTAGGAGATACTCTAATTTCTCCACATCTCAGATACAGTTCTGTTTAGACTCCCTATCGTTTATATCACACTGCAACTTTTTCCTTTTTGGTGACCAATTCTACCAGCAGCACACCAGCATAGCCATGGGCTCAAACATGTCATGCCCATATGCTAATATCTTTATGGCGATTTTCGAAGATGCTTATGTGTATGACAATGGTCTGTTCAAAACACATTCCATTTATTGGAAAAGATATATAGATGATGTGTTCATGATATGGAGAGGGGACGCTGACTCTCTCAATGACTTTATCTCCAGCATTAACCAAGCTATACCCAATTTAACATTTACTATGCAGAACAGTATCACCAGCATCAACTTTCTCGACACTTTGGTTACAATAGAAACTAATGGAATGCTGGTTATTGATCTGTACACCAAACCAACCGACAAAAATAGCTTGTTGCATTATACGAGCTGTCACCCTGCACATGTGAAAAAATCCCTGCCTAGATCACAGCACCACCGCTTGGCACGGATCGTTTCCAACTGCCATAAGAGAGAAACTAGACATCATGAGATGGCACTTAAATTTGTTCAAAGGGGTTACCCATCCTAAGATAGCAAACTTCTCACGCACTGTTGATACCCATGTCTCTCATCCTGGAACCGAGAACAAGCATAGATTACCCTTTGTGGTAACATACCACCCTTTCATGCCCATGATTAAAGATTGCATTGTGAGACATTGGCATCTATTGTGCAAATCCTACCCGGACATCCCGTTATTTAAAAATTTGCCATGTATGTACTACAAGAAATCTCCCAAAGTGAGAGCCAATATAGGCCAAACCAAACCCCAGATTAGACAACATACTCTTATGACTCAAAGGAAGGGCACTTTTCCATGTATACGCTGTCTACAATGCTCTAACATCACAAGGGGCGATTACTTTTACGCACCCCAGATCGGGCAAGGTATTCACTTGTGAATCATCTTTTGTGATTTACTTAATAAAATGTCCGTGTGGTCTCGGATATGTTGGGGAAACAACACAACATATCCGAGATCGCATATCACAACATAAATCCACGATTCGTTGCAAAAGATTAATGCTACCCATTCACGCACACTTTGTGGCCATGGGCCACAATGTGTCACAATTAAGATATCAGATAATTGATAGTGTTCCCTCACTTAGGAGAGGTGGTGACAGGGTCAAACGACTGAAATCCAGAGAAGCATTCTGGATATATACACTTCAAACACTTGAACCCTGGGGCCTTAACAGGGAATACGAAGTAGTCTCTTAGTTCCTATATCCCTATTTTACATATACACACTATGGTCTCTAATGGTTCCATTACAACCTTATATATGGGTATTCATATCATCATTTCATTAATGTAAAGTATGTTACTGCTTTGTTACTTATAGTATTTTCTTTTATTGCAGATAACATACCGATTACGGTGAACACCCCTTCCTGCAGTATTTTCTTTCTTTCTTTATCTTCCCCTCTCTCTTTTTCCTTTAAAATATTTTCCCTTTTAGTATTGCCTCTTTTTGCCCTCTTGCATCCTCTATCGTTCAGCACATTCATTTCACCATGCGGCGCATGCGCACACTTCCGCTTTTGGAAGCTTGGACTCGGCTATCTCTGCCGTCTCCCCGGGACCGCACGAATGAAGGTCACGACGAACCTGATACCGGGCACATGGTACAGCGTCGCACGCACATAAAAGGTCCTGCTCGTCAGTCGGGGCTACAGCTGACTCCAGAATGCACAGTGTACACCGTCCTCCTTCCACACAGGTAACCTTTCTCTGCCACTGGTTATTTCTCCCCTTTTTTAATTGGCTTCTCTGTTACTATGATCTCTTCCTAGCGGTCTCACTCGGTACCTTGGGACAGTCTTTTCCTTTGTATGGGGCTTTTAATCTACATGTTCCATAGTTCCTCTTACCTCAGGTTTAGGCCCTCATAACGCTGTGACATAATCACTCTGACCTATGTTATATTATTATGATATTGTTTCCTATATAACCATATGGGCTAAGATTCTTATTGAGGGGTTCCCTCACTGTTAGGGTCTGCTGAACGCACCAAATATATGAGGTAGAGAGGTGCGTTCGCAGCCAGGGGTCCACCGTGCAGGCGGAACCTGCTGCTAGTAAAATGGCGAAAGTAGCGAACTCTGTTATCCCGCAGAGTCGCTAAAATAAACGCCGTAGCGCGTTGTGGCAGTAAGTGCGAACTCTGTTAATACCCAGAGCCGCTAACGGAAATGCCACAGCGCTATATGGCGATAGGTGCGAACTCACTTAGCTTCAGTGAGCCGCAAAGTAAAACGCTAGGGCGCTGTCTAGCGTCGAAAGCAAACCCTGTTAAGTCACAGGGCCGCTGAGGAAAAGTGCTGTGTCCTGTCAGGCTCTCAGGTACACAGTTAAGTGCTAAGCGTACATAACGCGTGATCATGTGCTAATGTCCTCGCGGGAGTCACCCGCAATCTATGGCGTCTGAACGCCAGACCCTGAATACGGCAATCAAAACTCCTCACCGGTTACGCCAGTAATCTAGGGCATCTAGGACACCGACCCTGGCCAGCTACCATACCAAACTCCTCTTAGCACAAAAAGAAACCAAATGGATCTATACACTCAACACCTTATCACCTTTGGGTCTTAATGACCACAATAGCTATAAGCCTTTTTTGAGATAGCCTCAGTGTTATTGCATAGTTTTTTGTCTTTATATACACATGTCAATATGCGTTTCTGTTGAGTTTTTCTGAGCTGTATCTTTTTAGTCGTTGGTTTTAATTTATTTTTAATTTTTTTCTCTCTACAGACCAATTGGCCTTTTCTACTTGCATTTTGGTGTTTGTTCTGCATTTTTCTCTCAATGTGACATTTGTTTCTCCATCTCATTATTATTATTGTTATTATTAACAAAAAATCTTTTTTGATGTTTAGCGCTTAGGCGCACTTGTGTGCTCTATTAGCATCATTATAATGGTTGTTTACCTATTGTCGTCACTATCTGTCTATGCAGCATTATAGCCCATATCTATATTTATACATAATGCGTGTGGCTGTTACATGTTTTCTCTCTCATCTTTTACTAATCAATTGTAAGTTATTTCCGAGTGACTATACAGGTATATCTACTTTTCCATGACATTGGATGCCTCAGCGATCTGTTAAGGATAGTTATGACTACACTTTGCCTGATGCCTCGGTTACCGTTACCATGACGCTTTCATGATGTCAGCTGGGACTTCACTTCCGGACGTGTACTTCCGCTTTGTTACTTTGTTGTCAACAACGCTTCGGTGGGCGTGTCCGGTATAATCACATGACCGGCTTTTTCCAGGAACGCTCCGATGCTGTCATGGAAAATTTTTGCGGCGATCATTTGTTATACATACTTTTGCTTTGCTCTTTTGTTGCCGACAATGTTTCGGTGAGTCCTCCCAAGACGGGCACATGATGGGTTTCCCTCAAGAACTTCTTGACTCCTCTGTGGTCATCGCTGCGGTGATTATACATGGACACTGTTTCTGTTTATTACTGTTTATATACCAAAGGCATTGTTTTGGTTTGCCGTCATGATATTCATCATACTTGTTTACAGATTGTGACTTTATTGCTGTTATGATGTCAATGGGCACTGTTGTTTTGCGCATGCGTTGAGACTCACACACCCTCTCCTTGTGATTGGCCAATCATCATATAAATAGTCATGAAACCTGCGTCTATCCACCCCTCTGACGAAGCATTTCATTGCGAAACGCGCGTCGGGTGTGGTGGACGCCTGATCTGCAGGGTAACTATGTGTTATGTATATCTGTAGCATGTGTGTTATTTATATACTTTCCTTTTTTATGTTACAGTTTGACTCATGATTTGTGCATATCCTCAGGGGTTCTCTGGTGTTTTCCAGCGAAGATACTAACCACAACTTCTGTGGCAGCAGTTATATGTGTGTAAATATTTTTTTACCCCTCGGGTCCAGTTGTGCCCTTGTAATTACAAAATTGTTACATCTATGGTGTTATATACCACATGCACTTCTCATATGGTCAAATGTGATGTTTTTTTCATTAGGGGCATTTATTTATTTATGTTCATTCACATTCCTCATGCTAAGTTACCTTCACTACCATCTACCTTGCTTCAGGTGTTTCACCTTTTTGTCTGTATTGTGTGGTTGTTCTCCCGTTTTTACTATTTTTATTAGATTTAATAAAATTTTGTATTTTTCATTATTCTTTTGTTGAGTTACTTTGTTGTAGAGTCCCCCCTTTTTCGGTTATGTGTAAAATGGCGAAAGTAGCGAACTCTGTTATCCCGCAGAGTCGCTAAAATAAACGCCGTAGCGCGTTGTGGCAGTAAGTGCGAACTCTGTTAATACCCAGAGCCGCTAACGGAAATGCCACAGCGCTATATGGCGATAGGTGCGAACTCACTTAGCTTCAGTGAGCCGCAAAGTAAAACGCTAGGGCGCTGTCTAGCGTCGAAAGCAAACCCTGTTAAGTCACAGGGCCGCTGAGGAAAAGTGCTGTGTCCTGTCAGGCTCTCAGGTACACAGTTAAGTGCTAAGCGTACATAACGCGTGATCATGTGCTAATGTCCTCGCGGGAGTCACCCGCAATCTATGGCGTCTGAACGCCAGACCCTGAATACGGCAATCAAAACTCCTCACCGGTTACGCCAGTAATCTAGGGCATCTAGGACACCGACCCTGGCCAGCTACCATACCAAACTCCTCACCGATTAAGTCGGTATTCTAGTGGCTTATTTCAGCCGGGTCCCTAACCACACATACGCATGATCACACTGGCGCATAGCATACAATGGTTGATATTAGCGCATGGCGGCCCAGCCATGCTACCCTTTTATAGCAACAGCTACAGGACCTTCCAGGAACAAGGACCAATGAGAAGCTGTTACAAACACACGTAGCTACATGACCTTCCTGGCGGACCAATAGGAGCCGCTGCAGCACCTGAACATGTGACCCCTGATCTCCAATGAGAGATCTCACTCTGGGCATGCTCAGATGGGAAAACGCAGGACTTTGTCTCAAAGACGACTGCTCCAGCACTGGCTATAATAGCAGATCCAGGAAAGGCAGCAGCAAGTCACTGCACAGTAGAGGAGTGGGCAAGATGCCTGGACCGACGTCTCTGCTGAGCAGGCTCCACTGCGGCCGGAGATGAATGGGAAACCGCAGCGGGACGGGTTTGAGACTCCCCTTGTGCAGCAGCGGGAACTCGAACCCTAACATTGCCCCCCCTTCTCTGGGCCTCGCTGCGTTCAAAGGCAGCGATGAGCTGCGGAGCGTGAACATGCTCGGCAGGCTCCCAGGACCTATCCTCAGGCCCATAACCCCTCCAATCCACCAAATAAAATTTTTTGCCTCGTACCACCTTGCACCCAACAATGGCATTCACCTCGTAGTCGTCCGAAGACGAACCCGACGTCCCGGCAGATGACTCAGGCAACCGGGAGATGACCACGGGTTTTAGGAGGGACACATGGAAGGTGTCGGAGATACCAAGGCGAGGCGGAAGGGCCAAACGGTAAACCACAGGGTTCACCTGCTCGAGAACCTTGAAGGGACCCAAATAGCGGGGTGCCAATTTAGTGGATTCCACCCGTAGCCTGATGTTTCGGGCGGAGAGCCACACTAGGTCACCAGGAGAAAATGTCGGAGCGGGACGCCGATGAGCATCGGCAGAAGACCTCATCCTTTCCTTGGAAGCCTGAATGGCATCCTGGATGCGGTTCCATATGTCCCGTGCTTCCACAGCCCAGTCTGCCATCCTGGAGTCAGCGGAAGCAACGGGCATGGGCACCGGTACCCGCGGATGCTGGCCGTAATTTAAGAGGAATGGGGTCTGTCCGGTGGAGTCAGCCACAGCATTGTTTAGTGCAAACTCCGCCCACGGAAGCAGGGATGCCCAGTCATCCTGCCTGGCAGAGACAAAATGTCGCAAGTAGGTGACCAAGGTCTGGTTGGCCCTCTCTACCAACCCATTCGTCTCGGGATGATATGCAGAGGAGAGGTTCAATTCAATGCAGAGTAGATGACACAACTCTCTCCAGAACCGAGACGCAAATTGGGGACCTCGATCGCTGACAATCTTGTCTGGCATACCGTGTAGACGGAAGATGTGTCTAATAAATAATGCTGCCAAGGCCCGTGCGGAAGGTAACCGTGGTAGCGGCACTAAGTGCACCATTTTGGAGAAGTGGTCGGTGATCACCCAAATGATAGTGCAACCCCGAGACTTGGGTAAGCCCACCACAAAGTCCATCCCGACCATCTCCCAGGGCCTGTCTGCCACCGGCAAAGGAAAAAGTAACCCAGCTGGCCGTTGTCGAGGGGACTTGTTCCTGGCGCAGGAGACACACGCCTGAACATACTCCCTGACGTCACGGACCATATGTGGCCACCAGTATGTCCTCGCCAATAGCTCAGTTGTCCTCTTTGCCCCAAAGTGTCCACCCACCCTGGACGAGTGTGCCCAAGAGAGTACCTCCGGTCGCAAATTAGTGGGCACAAAAGTCTTGCCCGGAGGCACAGACTCTAGCGAAACCGGGGCTACAGTTCTCAGGCTTTCTTCAGGGACAATAAGCCGAGGCTCCTCATCCTCCTCCTCTGATGACACTAAGGAGCGAGAGAGAGCGTCGGCCCGAACATTCTTCTCACCGGAGAGAAAATGGAGGGTGAAATGGAACCGAGAGAAGAATAGGGACCATCTGGCCTGGCGAGAATTTAGCCGCTGAGCCGTTTGCAAATATACCAAGTTCTTGTGGTCGGTGAAGACTTGGAAGGGAAAACAAGCTCCCTCCAGAAGATGTCTCCACTCTGAGAAGGCCAATTTCATAGCCAGCAACTCCCTGTCCCCGATGGAATAATTCCTCTCTGCTGGTGTAAAGGTCTTAGAAAAGAAGAAGCAGGGATGCTTCCGACCTTGAGCATCCTTTTGATAGAGGACTGCTCCAGCACCAACAGAAGAGGCGTCCACCTCTAAAACAAACGGTTTATCAACATCAGGGCGATGTAATATGGGAGCACAGGCAAAATGCGACTTGATGGAAGAGAACGCCTTGGAGACCTCCTCAGACAACTTGGGATTTGCTCCCTTCTTGGTGAGGGCTACCAAGGGAGCTACCAAAGTTGAGAAATGGGGAATGAACTGGCGATAATAATTAATGAACCCCATAAAGCGCTGCACCGCTTTAAGAGAATGGGGTTCTTGCCAGTCCATTACAGCCTGTAGTTTGGCAGGATCCATAGCCAATCCCTGGGCAGAGATGATATAGCCCAGAAAAGGTAAGGACTCCTGCTCAAACACAAATTTCTCCAGCTTGGCATAGAGGGAGTTTGCCCGTAAGAGGTCGAAGACTTTGTTGACATCCCTGCGGTGAGAGTCTACAGGTCCTTCTCAAAAAATTAGCATATAGTGCAAAATTTCATTATTTTCCATAATGTAATGATTACAATTAAACTTTCATATATTTTAGAATCATTACACACCAACTGAAATTTGTCAGGTCTTTTATTGTTTTAATACTGATGATTTTGGCATACAACTCCTGATAACCCAAAAAACCTGTCTCAAAAAATTAACATATTTCAACCGTCCAATAAAATAAAAGTGTTTTTTAAAAACAAAAAAAAAACCATCAAATAATAAAGTTCAGTTATGCACTCAATACTTGGTCGAGAATCCTTTTGCAGAAATGACTGCTTCAATGCGGCGTGGCATGGAGGCAATCAGCCTGTGACACTGCTGAGGTGTTATGGAGGCCCAGGATGCTTCGATAGCGGCTTTAAGCTCATCCAGAGTGTTGGGTCTTGCGTCTCTCAACTTTCTCTTCACAATATCCCACAGATTCTCTATGGGGTTAAGGTCAGGAGAGTTGGCAGGCCAATTGAGCACAGTAATACCATGGTCAGTAAACCATTTACCAGTGGTTTTGGCACTGTGAGCAGGTGCCAGGTCGTGCTGAAAAATGAAATCTTCATCTCCATAAAGCATTTCAGCCGATGGAAGCATGAAGTGCTCCAAAATTTCCTGATAGCTAGCTGCATTGACCCTGCCCTTGATGAAACACAGTGGACCAACACCAGCAGCTGACATGGCACCCCACACCATCACTGACTGTGGGTACTTGACACTGGACTTCAGGCATTTTGGCATTTCCTTCTCCCCAGTCTTCCTCCAGACTCTGGCACCTTGATTTCCGAATGACATGCAAAATTTGCTTTCATCAGAAAAAAGTACTTGGGACCACTTAGCAACAGTCCAGTGCTGCTTCTCTGTAGCCCAGGTCAGGCGCTTCTGCCGCTGTTTATGGTTCAAAAGTGGCTTTACCTGGGGAATGCGGCACCTGTAGCCCATTTCCTGCACACGCCTGTGCACGGTGGCTCTGGATGTTTCTACACCAGACTCAGTCCACTGCTTTCTCAGGTCCCCCAAGGTCTGGAATCGGTCCTTCTCCACAATCTTCCTCAGGGTCCGGTCACCTCTTCTCGTTGTACAGCGTTTTCTGCCACATTGTTTCCTTCCAACAGACTTCCCATTGAGGTGCCTTGATACAGCACTCTGGGAACAGCCTATTTGTTGAGAAATTTCTTTCTGGGTCTTACCCTCTTGCTTGAGGGTGTCAATGATGGCCTTCTTGACATCAGTAAGGTCGCTAGTCTTACCCATGATGGGGGTTTTGAGTAATGAACCAGGCAGAGAGTTTTTAAAAGCCTCAGGAATCTTTTGCATGTGTTTAGAGTTAATTAGTTGATTCAGAAGATTAGGGTAATAGGTCGTTTAGAGAACCTTTTCTTGATATGCTAATTTTTTGAGACAGGTTTTTTGGGTTATCAGGAGTTGTATGCCAAAATCATCAGTATTAAAACAATAAAAGACCTGACAAATTTCAGTTGGTGTGTAATGAATCTAAAATATATGAAAGTTTAATTGTAATCATTACATTATGGAAAATAATGAAATTTAGCACTATATGCTAATTTTTTGAGAAGGACCTGTATATCTGGTGAAAAGATGAGAATATCATCCAGATAGACTACCACAGAGGTGGAGAGCATATCCCAGAAGATATCATTGACAAAGTCTTGGAAAACAGCGGGAGCATTACAGAGCCCGAAGGGCATCACCAGGTATTCGTAATGCCCATCCCTGGTATTAAAAGCTGTCTTCCACTCGTCCCCCTCACGGATGCGAATTAGGTTATAGGCACCACGTAGATCAAGCTTGGTAAATACTCTTGCTCCTCGGAGCCTATCAAAGAGCTCAGAGATTAGGGGCAACGGGTACTTATTCTTGACGGTGATGGCGTTAAGACCCCTGTAGTCAATGCATGGACGTAATTCTCCGTTCTTCTTTTGCACAAAGAAGAACCCTGCCCTGCTGGTGACACCGACTTCCTAATGAACCCTCTTGCCAGATTCTCCTGAATGTACTGGGACATGGCCTCCGTCTCAGGGAGCGAGAGGGGGTATACTCTCCCCCGAGAGGGTTCTGCTCCAGGCAAGAGATCAATAGGACAGTCGTAGGGGCGATGAGGTGGAAGAGTCTCCGCCGCCTTCTTGGAGAAAACGTCTGCATATGCCCAATAACACTGAGGAAGAGAAGTGAGATCTATGGGTATCTCTGTGGTGGTGACCTGAATGCACTCCCTGATACACCTGCCTCTACATGAATCACCCCAACCCAGTATCCTCCCAGAGGACCACTCAATATGGGGAGAGTGGTAACGGAGCCAAGGTACTCCCAGCAACACCTCGTCTATTCCCTCGGGCAGGACAAGAAAAGAAATACTCTCCTGATGGGATGGGGACATAGATAAAGTGAGAGGGATCGTCTGGTGGGTGATTTGGGAGGCAGAGTTGATCCATTCACTACTCGCACAGTCACCGGTTTGGCGAGCATCACCAGAGGTATAGTGTGGTGGAGAGCAAATGCAGAGGACATGAAATTCCCCTCGGCTCTGGAATCCACACAGAGCTCAGCGGAGAGCGTGGATGGACCTACTGTAATTGTCCCTTTAAAGGACCACTTGGTGGAAAATGCCGCAGTGTCTAGTGAACCTCCTCCCAAGGTCACTAGACGCGACCGTTTTCCCGACCGCTGTGGACATTTGTTGGCATAGTGTCCTAACTGCTGGCAGATGTTACAGACCACGGGTACTCGAGCGGCCCGGGACTTAGGTCCCGCTCGAGAAACCTCCATGGCCTTATGGGAGTCGGGCGCTGGCTGGAAGATTCCAGAGGTCTGGCGAAGGTGGGAGCCAGCCGGAACCTCTGCCTACACTGGGACCGCTCCAACCTCCGCTCGTGAAAACGGAGGTCGATGCGGGTAGATATGGCGATAAGCTTCTCCAGTGTGGCGGGAATCTCCCTGGTAGCCAAAGCATCTTTAACATGATCAGCCAGTCCTCGCCAGTAGACTGGAATGAGTACTTTATCCGACCAGTCTAGCTCTGAGGCCAGAGTCCGAAACTGGACGGAAAACAGACTGACCAAAGACGAACCCTGTGCCAATGCCAGCAGTTGTAGCGCCGTATCGTGGGTGACCTGAGGTCCTAAAAAGACCTTTTTTAGAGCCTCCAGAAAACGAGCATTCCGCACCACACGGTCGTCACGCTCCCACAGCGGGGTGGCCCACTCCAACGCTCTGCCTGACAGAAGCGAAATTATAAAGCCCACTTGTGCCCGATCCGTGGGGAAACGTGCAGCCAGAAGCTCGAGTTGTATAGAGCACTGACTCACGAATCCCCGACATTGCTTGCTGTCACCAGCAAACTTGTCTGGAAGCGGGAGGTGGGATATTGTGGGGGCAGATGTGGCAGTGGACACACTGGCTGCAGCCACGCTAGCAGCCTGAACAGCGACTGCGGTAACATCCACAGCTGAGGTTGTGCACTCAAGAGCCGCCAACCTACCCTCCAGCTGCTGGATGTCCCGTAGTAGACGCTGGTCATCCGCCATTTTACCTGCCAGACCCTGGCGCTAATATTATGTTAGGGTCTGCGGAACGCACCAAATATATGAGGTAGAGAGGTGCGTTCGCAGCCCGGGGTCCACCGTGCAGGCGGAACCTGCTGCTAGTAAAATGGCGAAAGTAGCGAACTCTGTTATCCCGCAGAGTCGCTAAAATAAACGCCGTAGCGCGTTGTGGCAGTAAGTGCGAACTCTGTTAATACCCAGAGCCGCTAACGGAAATGCCACAGCGCTATATGGCGATAGGTGCGAACTCACTTAGCTTCAGTGAGCCGCAAAGTAAAACGCTAGGGCGCTGTCTAGCGTCGAAAGCAAACCCTGTTACGTCACAGGGCCGCTGAGGAAAAGTGCTGTGTCCTGTCAGGCTCTCAGGTACACAGTTAAGTGCTAAGCGTACATAACGCGTGATCATGTGCTAATGTCCTCGCGGGAGTCACCCGCAATCTATGGCGTCTGAACGCCAGACCCTGAATACGGCAATCAAAACTCCTCACCGGTTACGCCGGTAATCTAGGGCATCTAGGACACCGACCCTGGCCAGCTACCATACCAAACTCCTCACCGATTAAGTCGGTATTCTAGTGGCTTATTTCAGCCGGGTCCCTAACCACACATACGCATGATCACACTGGCGCATAGCATACAATGGTTGATATTAGCGCATGGCGGCCCAGCCATGCTACCCTTTTATAGCAACAGCTACAGGACCTTCCAGGAACAAGGACCAATGAGAAGCTGTTACAAACACACGTAGCTACATGACCTTCCTGGCGGACCAATAGGAGCCGCTGCAGCACCTGAACATGTGACCCCTGATCTCCAATGAGAGATCTCACTCTGGGCATGCTCAGATGGGAAAACGCAGGACTTTGTCTCAAAGACGACTGCTCCAGCACTGGCTATAATAGCAGATCCAGGAAAGGCAGCAGCAAGTCACTGCACAGTAGAGGAGTGGGCAAGACGCCTGGACCGACGTCTCTGCTGAGCAGGCTCCACTGCGTCCGGAGATGAATGGGAGACTGCAGCGGGACGGGTTTGAGACTCCCCTTGTGCAGCAGCGGGAACTCTAACACTCACACGCTTCATTTATGTACATATGTATGAAAAACGTTGTTGTTTTATGTATTACTTTATGTATTATTTTATGCTTTGCATGATTAATTTTTGAAGCAAATGCTTTTTTCTATTTTGGTACAGCAATCAATCTGTTAGGTTATATGTTTCATGTTTATTATTTACCTGCCAGGTTCTCAATTGTAATTTTCTTTTAGCGTATACCCATGACCTCTGAGGGAGACCCAGCTTTCTCACACTGGGCCCTACATTATTCTGCAAAATTTGTTGGTAGTCTTCAGACTTCATAATGCCATGCACACGGTCAAGCAGTCCAGTGCCAGAGGCTGCAAAGCAACCCCAAAATATCAGGGAACCTCCGCCATGTTTGACTGTAGGGACCGTGTTCTTTTCTTTGAATGCCTCCTTTTTTTTCCTGTACATTCTATGTTGATGGTTTTTCCCAAAAAGCTCGACTTTTGTCTTATCTGACCAGAGAACATTCTTCCAAAACGTTTTAGGCTTTCTCAGGTAAGTTTTGGCAAACTCCAGCCTGGCTTTTTTATGTCTCGGGGTAAGAAGTGGGGTCTTCCTGGGTATCCTACCTTACAGTCCCTTTTCATTCAGACGCCGACAGATAGTACGGATAGTACGGGTTGACACAGTTGTACCATCGGACTGCAGGGCAGCTTGAACTTGTTTGGATGTTAGTCGAGGTTCTTTATCCATCATCCGCACAATCTTGCGTTGAAATCTCTCGTAAATTTTTCATTTCCTTCCACATCTAGGGAGGTTAGCCACAGTGTCATGGGCTTTAAACTTCTTGATGACACTGAGCACGGAAGACACAGGAACATTCAGGTCTTTGGAGATGGACTTGTAGCCTTGAGATTGCTCATGCTTCCTCACAATTTGGTTTCTCAAGTCCTCAGACAGTTCTTTGGTCTTCTTTCTTTTCTCCATGGTCAATGTGGTACACACAAGGACACAGGACAGAGGTTGAGTCAACTTTAATCCATGGTAACTGGCTGCAAGTGTAATTTAGTTATTGCCAACACCTGTTAGGTGCCACAGGTAAGTTACAGGTGCTGGTGATTACACAAATTAGAGAACCATCACATGATTTTTCAAACAGTGCCAATACTTTTGTCCACCCCCTTTTTTAGGTTTGGTGTGGAATTATAACCAATTTGGCTTTAGGTCAATTCTTTTGGTGTTTTTTCATTGAAGACAAATTAAATGAAGATAATAATACCAAAGAATTTGTGTTTGCAATCATTTTCAGGAAGAAACTGAGTATTATCTGACAGAATTGCAGGGGTGCCAATACTTTTGGCCACCACTGTATATATTTCCCTAAAATACAAAGGAAATGTGTCAACTTTAACTTTAGCCCTTTTAGAGATCATTTTGTTTTCAACTTGCTTAACTATCCCCAATAACAATAATTTTCACCAAGGTTGCCCAAACTTTTATATGCCACTGTATGATTAGGTGACCACTCTGCGCTTACTACAGGGTCAACATCACCTGACTCTCTACTGTGTTTCATAGTACTAGATTGTATTGCTGCTGCCTGGCTATTTCTGGCCTTAAACTTCCAAGCGTTTTATGGTCTACCCTATCTTATCCTTCTACCACGCTGCTCCTGCCGCAGACATTGCACAGCTACAGCAACCAACACACCTCCTGGCTGCCCACTGTATTTTATAGTGCTTTACTATGATATTGATGGTGGAAAATGTATTGTCATGCTTTTTTATCCTCAAAAACAGCTCTAAAAAAAGGCTTGATGACAACAAGCCAGAACTTGTTCTTGTTCAAAATAATGCCACTGTTTTGTTACCAAAATAAAGTGATACTTTTTGGATGGCTTAATAAAAAGCTTTTATAATTATTAATGATTTTGTGATTAGCAAATCAGTTACAAACTTCAAATAAGTAATTTTTTTTCTTTCTCTCATGGTTGAGAAATTATATCTTCTACACATTCAAAACAGCCTGGTACACCTGTTTTGTCTGCTTATTGCAGAGAGAATGTTTGCTATCACTTTTTTAAATAGCAAAGCACAAATCTTAAGATACCACACAAATAAGGATTATTGCTGCATCCAACCATATGAAAATGCCACAGTTTCTTTCATTTGTACCACCTGTCTATAAAAAACAGCAATGCATGCATCTACTCCACCAAAAAGGGATAATTTTTAGGCTGTTTGTACAATTTTGATAGCCTAAAAAGTCTGCAGTCTTTTCTTAAATATGCTGCTGGCTACCTCTGGTTGCTATCTGTGTTACTTTTGCCAAATGGGTGGAAGTCATTTGGACATTTAAAAGGATGTGTTTGCAATATGGAACTCAAAATATAAATGTATTTGCTGCAAATTTTTGTGAGCTGTTGGGTGAAGTTGGTGAAATCCACTCATCTCTAATTAAAATATTTTTGTATAAATGTCGAACAGCATTTCTAATCTTAAGGTGCTTTCAGAGAATTTGTACATGATCATTTAACCTCTTATTATATGCTATGTATATTCATTGTGGGGAAACAAAAGCTTTTGACTACCCTTATAAACAACCATGAGAATTCATGGCCATCTTTTCCTTAAGACAAACAAATTTAAGATGGATGACAAACTGAATATGTAATAATTTGTTTGGGGATATATGCTTTCAAACAAATGTGATTATTTCCGCCTGCTGGACCCCAAATTGTCAGGTATATTGATGGAACAGATGTTTGTTTTTATCTAATAACTATAAAAAAAAACTACCATCATCCCAATTATCTTTACTGACACATCTACCAATAAATGACACCAAGCATAGGTTTAGAGTTTAATGCTTACCTGTGTTTTACCTCTGCTTCTTTTAGAAAATTCATCTCGTAGTTATGTTTTTCACTCAGCTAAAAATAACAATGTATATAATGACGCAAAATAGTTGCTTCTTGATTTTTTAATTTACAAAAAAAGGAATTAGATAAATTATAGTCATAATTGTACAATTTAAAAACATTAGAGCTTGTTTCACTTAAAGAGAAACTGTCACTAGGATCATCCCTCCTAAGTCATCTGTATGGGCATGTAGGTCATAGAAAGTTGTATAAAATGATATATTGATATTTGTAATCCTATGTCTTATTTCAGAGAAATTCACATGTTTCTTATATGCAAATACCTTAAGTACTATAGTCCTGACTGATCTGCATGAGAATTTGCATTCAGAGTTTATTTTAACCCTAACTAACTAACGTGCACAGTCCCTCATGGCGAGGTGTCAGTTTTGGCACCTTGACGGACTGTGCATGTCATGCCTTTGAACTACCACTGCGTGTAAACACGCAGTGGTAGTTCAGTGCCGACAGCTGTCACAGACAGCTGACAGGCACAGCAAGCGGTGCGGGGACCTTTGCAGTCGGTCCCCGCACCTACAGCGCTGTGATTGGTCAGTCAATGTGACTGACCAAACACAGCAGCGATCGGACAGAAGAGGCTGAAATTTCAACCTCTTCTGCCCGATCAGAGCAGGAGCTCAGCGCTGCAGTGGCCGAGCTTCCTGCACTAACAGCCGGGAGCGGTGCCCCTGCCGCCCCTGGCCATTAACCCCAAGACTGCTGCTATCGAGCGCGATCGCAGCGCTCAGGGGGAGAGGCAGAGGGTCGGGAGCTCCCTCTGCCTCAGATCGGCACCCTGCAATGTATTTGCAGGGCCCAATCTCTGCCTTGATGACCCGGGGGTTGTTACGACAACCTCTGGGTCATCTAGCTACGGAAAGCCGCTGTGACCATGGTCACAGCGGCTTTCACTATAGGTACAATGCATTGCAATGCTGGAGCATTGCAATGCATTGTAACTGCAATCAAAAGTAAAAAAGTGAAAGTCCCATAAAGGGACAAGGTAAAAAAAACAGTTTTTTAAAAAAAATTGTAAAAAATATTAAAAAATAATTTTAAAAAATTCCCCTAAAAATACACATTTTTATGTAATAAAAAAACAGAAAACAAAAAAATACACATGTTTGGTATCGCCGCGTCCGTAAAAATCCCATCTTTTAAAAGCGTAACCCTAGTTAACCCTTTCAGTGAAAGCCGTAAAAAAACACACAAAAAAGTAGTAAATTATACTTTTTCAGCTTGGAAAAAGTGCAATAACACGCGATCAAAAAGTGGGATATAAATAATCATGGTGCCGCTGAAAACATCATCTTGTCCCGCAAAAAACAAGCCGCTATACATCATCATCAGCGAAAAAATAAAAAAGTTATAGCTCGTGGAATAAACTGATGCAAAAATAATTATTTTTCTATAAAATTTTTTATTGCGTAAAAAACGTCAAAACATAAAAAAATATACAAATGAGGTATCACTGTAATCGTAGTGACCCGAAGAATAAAGCTTCTCTATCAATTTTACCACACGCGGAACGGAGGAAAAAAAAACAAAACAATTCCTGAATTGCTGGTTTTTGTTCATTCTGCTTCCACAAAAATCGGAATAGGAATCGATCAAAAAACGTTATGTGCCCGAATATGGTACAAATAAAAATGTCAGCTCGTCCCTCAAAAAATAATCCCACAGAAAACTCTGTCGGACGAAATATGGAAAAATTACAGCTCTCAAAATAAGGCGATGCAAAAATTTCTTACAAAAAATTCTTAAAAAAAAAAAGCATCTTTTAGTGTGTGACAGAAGCTAAACATGAAAAAAGGGTATAAATCTGGTATCGCTGTAATTGCACCGACCCAAAAAATAAAGTCGCCTAATCACTAATACCGCACGAGGAACGGCTTAAAAAATTAAACCAATTCTTCACCTTTTGAAGATTGCTGGTTTTTGTTCATTCTGCCTCCCAAAGATCGCAGTAAGGCGATCACAGTGGTTCCCCCCCACATATGGGATATCAGCGTACTCAGGACAAATTGCACATCAACTTTTGGGGTCCTATTTCTCCTGTTACCCTTATAGAAATAAAAATTTGGGGGCAAAAAGGTCATTTTTGTGGAAAAAAATATGATTTTTTTATTTTCACTGCTCTATGTTATAAACTTCTGTGAAGCCCTTGGGGGTTCAAAGTGCTGACCACACATCTAGATAAGTTCCTTGGGGGGTCTAGTTTGCAAAATGGGGTCACTTGTGGGGGGTTTCTACTGTTTAGGCACATCAGGGGCTCTCCAAGCGCGACATGACACCCGCAGATCATTCCATCAAAGTCTGCATTCAAAAACGGTGCTCCTTCCCTTCCGAGCTCTGCCATGCGTCAAAATAGTGGTTCCCCCCACATATGGGGTATCAGCGTACTCAGGACAAATTGCACAATAGCTTTTGGGGTCCTATTTCTCCTGTTACCCTTATAAAAATAAAAATTTGGGGGCAAAAAGATTATTTTTGTGGAAAAAAATATGATTTTTTTATTTTCACTGCTCTACATTATAAACTTCTGTGAAGCCCTTGGGGGTTCAAAGTGCTGACCATACATCTAGATAAGTTCCTTGGGGGGTCTAGTTTTCAAAATGGGGTCACTTGTGGGGGTTTCTACTGTTTAGGCACATCAGGGGCTCTCCAAGCGCGATGTTATGATTTGGTAGCTGAGGAGAGCAGGCAAAAAAGGAAATACACCAGAGAGGTTGGAATCTATTGGATTGCAGTACCCTGACTAACTAACACAACTAAAGGCAGCCGTGGAGCGTACCTACGTTGGTCCTAGACGCCTCGTCACAGCCTGAGAAGCTATCTACTCCTAAAGACAGAAAGAGGAAAACTATCTGCCCCGGAGCAGATCCCCAAAGAACATAGAAAGCCCCCAAACATGTAATGGCGGTTAGACAAGAGGAGATACAGACACAGACAAAAAATAGTATGAGCAAACGTTGGGGCCCAAACTTGCTAGATAGAAAAGGATAGGAAGGACACTTACTGCAATCCCAAAAAACCCTAAAAAGTACCAACTCTACTAATTACAAAAACACCTGAGATCACACGACCTCTACCACCTAAATTAGTTCTCTGGTGTAACAAAACTAAACAGCAGCCACTGAAAAAACTGGAAAAGGCAAATGTACAAACAACAGTGGCTGAACTAAACTGAGAGGAGCACAAGCCCCGGAGGGGACCCGGCAGACCCCCACAGAAGTGCAGGACAAAATGCAAAAAGCAAGCACCAAAAAACTAAAAGAAGAAAATGTCTTATCTGATAGCAGAAGATGCAGGCACGAAACAGCAAGCTTCAAAGTGAACAGGAATCAAAGATGAGACCAGAACAATTGATCACCGGCAACCCTGATGGGAGGGAACCTCCCTTACATAAGACCAGTCAGTAACACCTGATCGCCAATCTTTACAATCTTCATTGAATAGTTCAGTACTGTTTGTAACCACCAGAGGGAGCTTCTGCTCAGAATTCATTTCTAGCACATTCAGAACAGCGCAACATGACACCCGCAGACCATTCCATCAAAGTCTGCATTCAAAAACGGTGCTCCTTCCCTTCCGAGCTCTGCCATGCGTCAAAATAGTGGTTCCCCCCACATTTGGGGTATCAGCGTACTCAGGACAAATTGCACAATAGCTTTTGGGGTCCTATTTCTCCTGTTACCCTTATAAAAATAAAAATTTGGGGGCAAAAAGATTATTTTTGTGGAAAAAAATATGATTTTTTTTATTTTCACAGCTCTACGTTATAAACTTCTGTGAAGCACTTGAGGGTTCAAAGTGCTCACCACACATCTAGATAAGTTCCTTGGGGCGTCTAGTTTTCTTAATGGGTTCACTTGTGGGGGGTTTCTACTGTTTAGGCACATTAGGGGCTCTCCAAACGTGACATGACACCCGCAGACCATTCCATCAAAGTCTGCATTTGAAAACGGCGCTCCTTCCCTTCCGAGCTCTGCCATGCGTCAAAATAGTGGTTTACCCCCACATATGGGGTATCAGCGTACTCAGGACAAATTGCACAATAACATTTGGGGTACTTTTATCTTTTGGAAAATAAAAATTGGGATTACAAGATCATTTTTGTGGAAAAAATATGATTTTTTAATTTTACGGCTCTACGTTATAACCTTCTGTGAAGCCCTTGGGGGTTCAAAGCTCTCACCACACATCTAGATAAGTTCCTTGGTGGGTCTAGTTTCCAAAATGTGGTCACTTGTGGGGGGTTTCCACTGTTTAGGCACACAGGGACTCTCCAAATGCGACATGGCGTCCAATCTCAATTCCAGCCAAAAAAGTCAAATGGCGCTGCTTCCTTTCCGAGCTCTGCCATGCGCCCAAATAGTGGTTTACCCCCACATATGGGGTATCAGCGTACTCAGGACAAATTGCACAATAACATTTGGGGTCCGTTTATCTTTTGGAAAATAAAAATTTGGATTACAAGATAATTTTTGTGGAAAAAATATGATTTTTTAATTTTATGGCTCTACGTTATAACCTTCTGTGAAGCCCTTGGGGGTTCCAAGCTCTCACAACACATTTAGATAAGTTCCTTGGGGGGTCTAGTTTCCAAAATGGGGTCACTTGTGGGGGGTTTCCACTGTTTAGGCACATCAGGGACTCTCCAAATTCGACATGGCGTCCAATCTCAATTCCAGCCAAAAAAGTCAAATGGCGTTGCTTCCCTTCCGAGCTCTGCCATGCGCCCAAATAGTGGTTTACCCCCACATATGGGGTATCAGCATACTCAGGACAAATTGCACAATAACTTTTGTGGTCCTTTTATGTTTTGAAAAATAAAAATTGGGGGTGAAAAGATCATTTTTGTGGAAAAAATATGATTTTTAAATTTTACGGCTCTACGTTATAACCTTCTGTGAAGCCCTTGGGGGTTCAAAGTGCTCACCACAGATCTAGATAAGTTCCTTGGGGGGTCTAGTTTCCAAAATGGGGTCATTTATGGGGGATTTCCACTGTTTAGGTACATCAAGGACTCTCCAAACGCGACATGGTGTCCGCTCTCGATTCCAGCCAATTTGACATTCAAAATCTCAAATGATGCTCCTTCCCTTCTGAGCACTGCCGTGCGCCTAAAGATTGGTTTTCCCCCAAACATGGGGTATTGGTGTACTCAGGAGAAATTGTACAACAAAGATTGTGGTTCATTTTCTCCTGATACCCTTGACAAAATTGAAAAAATTGTGTCGAAAGAAAAATTTTGGGAAAAAAAGTTAAATGTTCATTTTTTCCTTCCACATTGCTTCAATTCTTGTGAAGTACCTAAAGGGTTAACCCTGCTGTTCTGTTCGGGTCAAAAATGACCCGTTTTGGAAATTAGATATTATTTTATTCATTCATTTTTTAATTTTGAAACTTGTGGTTCCTTCTATTTTCCTAATTTACGGGGTTCATACTAAGGGTACTTTATTTTTTTTTTTCGGTGCTTTACTTTTTGCGCTACAGTTTTTTATACACTTGTTATGTTCGGGTCAAAAATGACCCGTTAGTAGTGTTGAGCGATACGATACTGCAAATATCGGGTATCGGCCGATATTAGCTGTATCGGGCTTTCGATTCCGAGTACCAATATTTTCGTCATATCGGATACCGGAATCGGATTTGTCACTGTCACTGTGAGTGTCCGTCGGTCGGGTCTGTCAGGAGTCAGCGGCACTTACCTGGCAGCAGATCTCCGGCGGTCACGTCCTGGACTGCTTGATGGCCGCCATTATCTTCTCCCTGGCGGTCACATGCAGTTTTTCGCGATAACTGCAGTGACTGCAGGGTAATCCCGGCCGTAAACCAGTCCGATGACGTCACCGCCGGGGAAGCAGGTAATCAGCTGTGCTGCGCCGGGATGACAGGCTCTGCCTGCCTGCCTGCCTCTGATGTCATTCTGATGTAGCAGAGCTGGATCGTCGTGGGACACTCGTTACTATGGACTGCGTCGGACAGGTGGTATACTGCTGGTTTTTTTTTTCATTTTTTTTACAGGAGATCGATGGCGTCGCAGGATGAGACTGTAATAAAAGTAATGAAAACTGTGTTGTTTTTTTTATTAAATTAAAAAACTTTTTTATGAACATTCACCCGTCCGGGTACATCAACAATTTAACTATTTACATACAGAGACCCTGTCCGGGTTATTTATAATTCTTTGGCAGGGGTGTTCCAGGTACCACCTGGTACTCTTCTGATGCTTGCCAAACATCCGAGACACCAAGGACCACCAGGACCTGATGACGTCGTGGGGTCTGTACAGTCAAGTCGTGACCCGCTATCTGTGTCTGTGTGGCCACCTCTTTCATCTCCCTCCGGGTCTGGAGCCCTATGTCCCGGACTGAACGAGCCCCAGGGGCCTAACAGGCGCCGGGTACGGGCCAGCTATCATTATCATGTCCATAGCTGGGGCTGCTGAGGAGACCACTGAGGGAGGCTGGGGAGATTTACGGCGTGGGGTGGGCACTTGTGCAGAGGCCTGGATGTGGGAGGCTGAAGGCTCCGAGGGTCTCACAGGTTCCTGACACTCTGGGGACCAGGGGTCGCACCTGGTGACATTTAGGGCATACCATCCATTGTAACCCCAGTGTCGGGTGTAAGTTACCACGTCTCCTGGCAACAGGTCCCTCCCTGGGTGTCCTTCTGGGAGGTGAGTCTCCACGTCCCGCCGGGTCACAAACACTTCTAAATAAAGTCCAGGCTCCTGGATGAAGCCCCAACCAGCTTTCAATTTAAAGCTCCGTACTGCACCCTTACGCCGCGGCTCCCTCACCGTACTTTTATCTTTTCTCATCCGGTCCTTATCTGCCCGGTCCTTCTCCAGGTGACGTTGCCGAAGCTTCTGGGATTCGCGCTGCTCCCTTTGTCGCTCGGCTTCTCTCTCCCGACGTCTCCACTCTTCCTCCTGACGCCGGTTGTAATTCTCCTCCACCAGCATCTCCATGTCTCCACCATCAAACTGCAGCTTACGATGTCCGGTTTGCGGCAGCTCTCCTGGCGCCCGACAGTCCTGGCGGCGCTCACCTGCGGAGGAAGCAGCCGGCTCTGGAACAGATGACAGTCGGGGCTCCGGTACAGACAGGTAGACCTCTGGTGCCTGCGCGGCCTCCTCCATGAGGACGGGTGTCGCTTCTTCTGTCTCAGCGACGGGGGCAGACAGCGGGATCTGGGGTGCTGCCGGTGCAGCGTTTTTTGCAGGAACGGGTGCCTCCACTGCGACAACGTCAACCGGATCACATTGCAAAGGCTGGGATGCCCGCACGGACTCCTCTACTAGAACGGGTGCCTCACCTTCCGGTACAGACACTTCAGGTAAGAGGGATTGGCGCCGCTCCAAGTTTAGTTTTAGGGCACGCCAGCTGGCTTCCATCCTGGCGACCTCCTCCCGGTGCCGGGCCAGGCCTCTTAGGGTATCCTCCGCTTCTTGCAGCATAGGAGGGTTTCCAGGCCGGGTGCCCAACGGTGGTTCCGTGGCGATCGGGTCACTTCCGTGGGGGGAGAGCTCTGACTGCTACATCCCTTCACACTTCTGCTCGTGTCCATTAGCCATCTCTGCCAAGTCACATGTGTCATTAGCATCTGGAGAGGGCCCCTCTTTTGTAGTGAGGCGGGACCTTCGTGTTAGTTTCCGCACACTGAGGAGGATGAGGAGGCGGAACTCAAGAGCTGTGGGGCACGATCTTACATTGCAGTACCATTTAGAGTGGTCGGCCATCGTTTTCGCGCCACTGAGTGAGTGTACACCCACGAAGAGCACGCCCTTCTTCTTCACCAGTGCCTCGTCGTGACGCAGATATGGCGGAAAAATGGCAAATACATTCTCTGATGATTTTAGCAATTCTCAAGCACAAAACCAGTTCAATTCAGGCACACAGGACTCGCTTATAGCGAGCTACAGAATCCTGTTCGTGACGCCCAAGTTGAGTCGCACAGAGCCAGAGGTTTTGGGGGTACTCGGCACCGAGCCCGTCGACTTCTATGGGGTATGTCACGGCTTTACCCGGCAATTGAATCAGAGTCTATTTTACTATGTAGAAGTGTATAAACTATAAATATATGTATATATATATGTCACAATGACATGTATATATATATATATGTATTCTATGTGTGTATATTTTGTGTTTACAACGAAAGAAAGTGTTTTTTTATTTGCAATATTTTGTTCCCATAGACTTACATGGGACTTCCGGTATCGGAATCGGATATCGACGATATTTAGTGATATCGGCTATACCATTCCGATCCGATATTTTTAGATATCGAGCAGTATCGCTCAACACTACCCGTTAGCCTTTTATACTAATCTACAGCCATTTTTTGAGTAAAACAAAGGATTTTTAGTTTATTTTGAGACTACTTATTGCATCTACTATTGTTTATCAAGTTATCTAGTTGCTTTAGGTGCACAGATGGACATAAATGGATGGATACATGTATACAAATGATTTCAGTACAAACCATACGCATTGTCTTTCAGTACAATTTTTATTGCTGTATCTAAAGGCCTGCTGTTCCTCTACAAATAAATCAATTCAGTTTTCAAGATTGCAAAAGAAAATAGTTTCTTTTCCTTGTGAACTGACAAGCTAATGAGAATGTATTTTGTTGTGTGTTATCTTAGCCTTGCAGCCTTGCCTAACACACCCTCCACCAGCTCTGCTACCGAAACATCCTTCACAAGCACACCTACAAGCAAAAAAAGAAAAAGATGCAGCTTTTGTCCTCCTGCCAGTGACCGCAAAACAAATATGATTTGTTTTAATTGTGAAAAATATATATGCAACAGACATGTTTATTATTGTTGTGCTAATTGCAAAAAATAGATTAGTAGAAACCTTTTTTGAAAAAAACTGAAATTTTTATTTTTTTCTGATTATTTTTTACTATTTTTTTTCAAAATGCTTTTATACTGTTAAAATTTATTTTAGTTTTAAGTTAGTTGTACTAATAGTTACCTAAAGTTGTTGTTGATGTTGTTGTAAAAGATATAGTTGATTATTTAAGCACAAGTTTGTTACTTTGGTGTAAAATGCAATTAGGCTGTTTTACATTAATCAAACACAAAATTTAAAAAAAATAAGTTTTTTTTATTCCATTTTTCTTTGATAATGAACAACTATGATCACACACAGTATAATAATGTAACAGGTATTCAAAAAGAACTTTTCAGTGGCTCAAAACAACATTTTAATAGGTTCGGGTCAAAAATGACCCGAACATAACAAGTGTATAGTAAACCCGAACAGAACAGCATGGTTAATAAACTACTTGAATGTGGCTTTGAACACCTTGAGGGGTGCAGTTTTTAGAATGGTGTCACTTTTGGGTATTTTCTGTCATGTTGACCCTCAAATTCACTTCAAATGTGAGGTGGTCCCTAAAAAAAATGGTTTTGCAAATTTTGTTGGAAAAATGAGAAATTGCTGGTCAACTTTTAAAACTTATAACTTCCTAACAAAAAAAATTTTGGTTCCAAAATTGTGCTGATGTAAAGTAGACATGTGGGAAATGTTATTTATTAACTATTTTTTGTGACATATCTCTCTGATTTAATGGCATAAAAATTAAAAGTTTGAAAATTACAAAATTTTCAAAATTTTTGCCATATTTCCGTTTTTTTCATAAATAAACGCAAGTTATATCGAAGAAATTTTACCACTATCATGAAGTACAGTATGTCACAAGAAAACAGTCTCAGAATTGCCAAGATCCGTTGAAGCGTTTCAGAGTTATAAGCACATAAAGAGACAGTGGTCCGAAATGTAAAAATTGGCCTGGTGATTAACCTACAAAATGGCTCGGTCGTTAAGGGGTTAAATAAAAAGGGGTTAGTGTTTGTTTTGAATCTATACTGTTTTCACTTTATTTACATATACAGGTTGGCCATTTATATGGATACACCTAAATAAAATGGGAATGGCTGGTGATAGCAACTTCCTGTTTGTGGCACATTAGTATATGGGAGGGGGGAACTTTCAAGATGGGTGGTGACCATGGTGGCCATTTTGAAGTTGGCCATTTTGGATCCAAATTTATTTTTTTCAATGGGAAGCGGGTCATGTGACACATCAATCTTATGGAGAATTTCACAAGAAAAACATTGGTGTGCTTAGTTTTAATGTAACTTTATTCCTTCATGAGTTATTTACAAGTTTATGACCACTTATAAAATGTGTTCAAAGAGCTGCCCATTGTGTTGGATTGTCAATGCAACCCTCTTCTCCCACTCATGAGACACGGGTGCAGAGTATAACTTTTTTAGGACCACAACTTGTACAGACATAGTGGCAGAGTATAATTTTATTTTAGGCACACTACTCAAACAGACATGTCTAACAACCTGACAGTGGGTTATAGACATGGCTGCAGTGTACACAGAAGCTTTTTGACATAGTACTTCCAGAGGCTTTTTTGTTACAGTACAAACAGAGGCTTTTGGCACAGTAGAGGTTTGTACTCACTCGACTGCAGTTGAGGTAGCCACAGGAAGCGGTATTGCAGAAAATGTCCAGGCAAGTTTATTAAGAGTTCATAAACTGCTCCAGATGGCAAAGAAAAACAGTCTTTTCTGGCAGAAAGTGAAAACAAACTGAACATATGTAGTCCATATATTACTGCGGGTCTGCCTGCTCAGGTCGGGTTAGGTAAGGTCAGGCCAGGCCAGGCCATTCCTTTACCAACACACACTGGAGGTCTCCACACCTCCAGCGACAGACCCTGAATGATTGACTTAGCCTCCATCTTATCTGCCAAACCACACCCCTGTGGTTGGGATATGTGAGCGGTCGTTCCCACCCATCTCTTATGACTGCTCATAAAACCTGGCCCTGGAATGGCCTGATAACTCTGTCAGCACTGTATGTGCCAGAGCATGCTTCCGAGCTCACATTACCGCAGCTAATAGTTGTTTTGACACATATATCCCCTCAAGGACTCGTACAGCGGCCATCTTACAACTCCCAGAGGCTTTTTGATACAGCACTTCCAGAGAATATTTGGTTCAGTACAAGCAGAGGATTTTTGCCATAGTACTCCCAGTGACTTTTGTTACAGTACAAAAATAGCCCTTTTGGCACAAAACTCCCAGAGACTTTTGTTACAGTACATAAAGAGGCCTTTTGGCACAGTACTCCCAGAAGCTTTTTGGCACAGTACAGATAATTTTTGTTACAGCACAAACAGAGGCTTTTTGGCACAGTACTCCCAGAGGCTAATTGTTTTTCTGGTAGAGTACAAACAGCATCTTTTTTTTTGGCACAACACTCACAGAGGCTTTTTGTTACTGTAAAAACAGAGGCTTTTTGGCACAGTACTGCCAGAGGCTTTTGGGTACACTGAAAAAAGAGATTCTTTTGGCACAGTTTCCCAGAGGCTTTTTGTTACAGTACAAAGGCTTTTTGGCAAAGTACTCCCAGAGGCTTTTTGTTACAATACAAACACAGTACAAACAGAGGCTTTTTTGCACAGTACTCTCAGAGACTTTTTGATAAAGTACAGATTCTTTTTAGCCCACAAATAGGAAAGAGAAGGCTGCATACCCACACACTACTCACAAAAAAAGGTTGCGTAGTAGAAACATGTTTTAGAAACACTACTCGTATAGACACAGAGGTAGACTAAAATAATTTATTTGGCCCACAAATGGGAAAGAGATGGCTGCATAGCAGAATCAAACCACTATTTGTACAGACCAAGCAGTAGAATTGAATAATTTTTCCGGCCCACAAATGGGAAAGAGACGGCTGCACAGTAGAAATTTTTTTCAGAAACACTACTTGTGTAGACACAGTGGTAGAATAAAATTATTTTTTCTGCCAAAAATGAGAAAGAGATGACTACATAGTAGAATTTTTTTAGAAACACTACAGTCATGGCCAAAAGTTTTGAGAATGACACAAATATTATATTTTCACATGATCTGCTGCCCTCTGGTTTTTATGTGTGTTTGACAGATGTTTTTATCACAGACAGAAATATAATTGCAAACATATGAGTAACAAAAGCTTATATTGACAGTTAGAATGAGTTAATGCAGCAAGTCAATATTTGCAGTGTTGACCCTTCTTCTTCAGGACCTCTGCAATTCTCCCTGGCATGCTCTCAATCAACTTCTGGACCAAATCCTGACTGATAGCAGTCCATTCTTCCACAATCAATGCTTTCATTTTGTCAGAATTTTTAGGTTTTTGTTTGTCCACCTGTCTCTTGATGATTGACCACAAGTTCTCAATGGGATTAAGATCTGGGGAGTTTCCAGGCCATGGACCCAAAATCTCTATGTTTTGTTCCCTGAGCCATTTAGTTATCACCTTTGCTTTATGGCAAGGTGCTCCATCATGCTGGAAAAAGCATTGTTGATCGCCAAACTGCTCTTGGAGGGTTGGGAGAAGTTGCTCTTGGAGGACATTCTGGTACCATTCTTTATTCATGGCTGTGTTTTTAGGCAAGACTGTGAGAGAGCCAATTCCCTTGGCTGAGAAGCAACCTCACACATGAATGGTTTCAGGATGCTTAACAGTTGGCATGAGACAAGACTGGTGGTAGAGCTCACCTTGTCTTCTCCCAATGAGGCATTTTCCTGATGTCCCAAACAATCGAAAAGAAGATTCATCAGAGAAAATAACTTTACCCCAGTCCTCAGCAGTCCACTGCCTGTACCTTTTGCAGAATATCAGTCTGTCCATGACGTTTTTTCTGGAGAAAAGTGGCTTCTTTGCTGCCCTCCTTGAGACCAGGCCTTGCTCCAAGAGTCTCCGCCTCACAGTGCGTGCAGATGCACTCACACCTGCCTGCTGCCATTCCTGAGCAAGCTCTGCACTGCTCGTAGCCCGATTCCACAGCTGAAACACTTTTAAGAGACGGTCCTGGCGCTTGCTGGTCTTTCTTGGGCGCCCTGGAGCCTTTTTGGCAACAATGGAACCTCTCTCCTTGAAGTTCTTGATGATGAGATAAATTGTTGACTGAGGTGCAATCTTTCTAGCTGCGATACTCTTCCCTGTTAGGCCATTTTTGTGCATTGCAATGATGACTGCACGTGTTTCTTTAGAGATAACCATGGTTAACAGAAGAGAAACAATGATGCCAAGCACCAGCCTCCTTTTAAAGTGTCCAGTGGTGTCATTCTTACTTAATCATGACAGATTGATCTCCAGCCATGTCCTCATCAACACCCACAGCTGTGTTAATGGAGCAATCACTGAAAAGAGGTTAGCTGGTCCTTTTAAGGCAGGGCTGCAATGATGTTGAAATGTGTTTTGGGGGATAAAGTTCATTTTCTAGCCAAATATTGACTTTGCAAGCAATTGCTGTTAAGCTGATCACTCTTTATAACATTCTGGAGTATATGCAAATTGCCATTAGAAAAAGTGAAGTAGTAGACTTTGTAAAAATTAATATTTGTGTCATTCTCAAAACTTTTGTCCATGACTGTACTCGCAGAAAGATGGCTGCAGAGTGGAAAACATTTTTACACATACAAATCATATCAACACAGTGGCAGAATGAAATAATTTTTTTGGCCCTCAAATGGGGAAAAAGAAGGCTGCATAGTAGAATTTTTTTTTAGAAGCACTACCCACAAAACGACAGCTGCATAGTAGAAACATTTTTAGAAACACTACTCAGAAAAAGACAATAGCAGAGTAGAAAAATGTTAAAAATATTTTAATCATATAGACACAGCGGCAGAATTAAATAATTTTTTCGGCCCTTAAATGTGAAAAAGATGGCTGCATAGTAGACAATTTTGTTTAGAAACACTACTCACAAAAAGACAGCTGCATAGTAGAAACCATTTTTAGAAACACTACTCACAAAAAGACAACTGCAGAGTAGAATTTTTTTTCCGACACACTAATCGTATACACACAGCGATAGAATGAAACAATTTTTTTGACCCACAAATGGAAAAGAGACTGTTGCATAGTAGAAAAAAGTTTTTTGAAACACTGCTCGTATAGGCCCAGTGGTAGAATTAACCCTTCACCACCTTGGGCTTTACCGTTTTTGAGTTTCCGTTTTTTGCTCCCCTTCTTCCCAGAGCGATAGCTTTTTTTTATTTTTCCATCAATATGGCCATGTGAGGGCTTGTTTTTTGTGTGCCAATTTGTACTTCTGAATGACCTAATTGGTTTTGCCATATAGTGTGCTGGAAATGAGAAAAAATCAAAATGTGGTGAAATTGCAAAAAAAGTGCAATTCCACAACACAATTGTGTATTGTTTTATTTTTTTACCATATCCACTAAATGCTACAACTGACTGCCCATTATGATTCTCCAGTTCATTATAAGTGAGTAAATATCAAACATTTATAGATTCTTTTTTATTTAAGTGGTGAAAAAAATCCAAAGTTTCTAAAAAAAAAAATAAAAAAAAGTTACCCTTTTCTTGTACCCGTTACTCGCAGCGTCTCAATTTTTCATGATCTTAGCCTGGATGAAGACTTATTTTTTGCGTGCCGAGCTGGTATTTTTATTGATACCATTTTAGTGTGCATATAAGCTTTTGACCACTATTGCATTTTAATGCACTGTTGCGGTGACCAAAGAAACGTAATTCTGGCTTTTTGATTTTTTTTCTCATTACACTGTTCACTGATTGGCTCAATTATTTTTATATATTGATAGATTGGGCGATTCTGAACGCAGCAATACCAAATATGTATATTTTTTTATTTATTGTTTTATTTTGAATGGTGCAACTTTAATATAGCTTTTAATTTTTAATGTTTTTAAAAATATTTATTTTTACTTTACACTTGCTTCAATAGTCTCCAATGAGACTAGAAGCTGCAAACATCGGATCCATTGTGCTACACACAGCATGGCTTCAGCCCTGATCTGTGCAGCAGAAATGCTCACTTGCTGTGAGTGATGACTGCTGGGTGTTGCTCATAGCTATCCAGCAATGACAACCACAGGGGTCTCCTGCAGGCCCTGAATTGCCGTGCTAACCCATTAGCTACCCGTAGTCATGTGCCACTGGCGCCGATGGGTGGGATTAGTGCCGCGCTTCCGGCATGAGCATGTTAAATGCCACTATTGAAATTAGCTGACATATGCCAGAAAAGTTGCAGACTCATTTCCGGAGTCCGCAGCAAATGGGGAGCCAGCGTTAGACGTACCTATACGTCTGAGATTGGAAAGGGGTTAAATAATTTTATCAGCAAACAAATGGGAAAGAGACTGCTGCATAAGAGAATAATTTTTTAGAAACACTATTTGTATAGACAAGGTTGTAGAATAAAATAATTTTTTTAGACTACCAATGGGAAAGAGTTGGCTGTATACTAGAATATATTTTTAGAAACACTACTTGTATTGACACAGTGGTAAAATAAATTATTTTTTTCGGACCACCAATGGGAAAGAGATGGCTACATTCTAGAATATATTTTTATATTTTTAGAAAAACTACTTGTATAGACACAGTGGTAGAAAAAAATATTTTTTTTTCGGCCCACCAATAGGAAATAGATGGCTGCATACTAGAATATATCTTTAGAAACACTACATTTATAGACCCAATGGTAAAATAAAATATTTTTTTCAGTTCACAAATAGGAATGAGACAGTTGCAAACTTTAATTTTTTTTAGACATACTCAAGATTGCTGCAGAGTACAATATTTTTTGGGCAAACTACTCATAAAGACACTGCTGCAGAGAACACAAAGGCATTTTGGAACAGTATTCCCACATGCGGGGTAATAGAGTACACACAGGCTTAAAGGAACAGTACTCCCACAAGCTGGGTTGCAGAGTACACCCAGAGGCTCAAAGGCATGGTTCTCCCACAGGCGGGGTTGCAGAGTACACTGTTGTAAATGTGTTAGAAATGAATTCTGAGCAGAAGCTCCCTCTGGTGGTTGCAGACAGTGCTGAACCATTCAATGAGGATTGGCAATCAGGAATCACAGACTGGCTGGATATAAGGGAGGTTCCCTCCCATCATGGTTGCCGGTGATCAATTGTTCTTGTCTCAAAGTTGTTTCCTGGTTCACTTGGAAGCTTGCTGAGTCTTGCCTTTTCTCCTGCTCTCAGAAAAGATATTTTCTGTTTTTTGTTTTTGTGCTTACCATTTGCATATTTCTCTGCATTTCTGTGAGGTTAGTCAGGTTTCCCCCCCCCCAGGGGGCTTGGGCTCCTCTCAGTTGCTCTGGAGCCACTGTTATTTGTTCATTTGCCTTTTCCAGTTTTTTCAGTTGCTGCGGCTTTGTTTTGTTACACCAGAGAACTAATTTAGGTGGTAGAGGTCGTGTGATCTCAGGTGTTTTTGCAATTAGTAGCATTGTTTTTTTTTTTAGGGTTTTTTTGGATTGCAGTAAGTATCCTTCCTATCCTTTTCTGTCTAGGCAGATTGGGCCCCAGCGTTTGCACATTCTATTTTCTGTCTGTGTCTGTATTTCCTCTTGTCTAACCGCCATTACATGTTTGGGGGCTTCCTATGTTCTTTGGGGATCTGCTCCGGGGCATATAGCTTTCCTCTTTCTGTCTTTAGGTGTAGTTAACCTCTCAGGCTGTGACGAGGCGTCTAGGACCACCGTAGGTACGCTCCACGGCTGCCTTTAGTTGTGGTGGTTAGTCAGGGTACTGCAATCCAGTAGATTCCAACCTCTCTGGTGTATTGCCGTTTGTGCCTGCTCTCCTCAGCTACCAAATCATAACAATATCAACGGCTCAAACTGAAAATTATATGGTACTCACAGAAGGGAAAAATAGTAAAAAGGAAAAAAAAAGGGGAGTTGTCAGAATTTTTTTTTCTCTGTTTGTTGCATTTTTTCCCACTTTTTCTCTGTGTGCTGAGGAGGAATTTTTTTTTTCTCTCAATGGAGTTTGCACAGTTGTCTGGCCGTGTGGATCAGCTTGCCACTGAAGTTCGGAGTATTACTACCTATCTTGCAGAGTTGCCGGTTGTGGAACCTAGGATCCCCATGCCAGATTTGTTTTTGGGGGATCGAGCTAAATTTCTGAATTTCAAAAATAACTAAGTTGTTTTTTGCCTTAAAACCTAAGTCCTCAGGGAAAGCAGCACAGCACTTTCAAATTGTCATCTCTCTCCTGCGCGGCGATCCTCAGGATTGGGCTTTTTCCCTGACACCTGGGGACCCTGTTTTGAGTAATGTTGATGCATTTTTTCTGGCTCTGGGGTTATTGTACGATGAACCTAATGTCACTGATCAAGCTGAAAAAACCTTGTTGGCATTAAATCAGGGGCTTGAGGACGCTGAGTTGTACTGTCAGAAATTCCGAAAGTGGGCAGTCCTGACCAAATGGAATGACGATGCTTTGGCAGCCCTTTTTCGTAAGGGTCTGTCAGAGAATGTAAAAGATGTTATGGTGGGTTTCCCTGCTCCCTCTGGTCTCAATGATTCTATGTCATTAGCGATTCAAATTGACAGATGTTTGCGTGAGCGTAGAGGTATGCGTGGAATAGTGTTGCCTTGTGAACCAGCTTCTGAACCCATGCAGTGTGATAGAGTGGCTTCTGGGGCACAGCGTCATGAGTTTCGAAAACGCAATGGGTTATGTTTCTACTGTGGTGATGCATCTCATGCTATTTCAGTCTGCCCTAAGCGGGGAAGACGTTTTGCACGCTCAGTTGTCTTGGTTAGTGTTCAGACTAAATTTCTGTTGACTGTTACCCTGATTTGCTCCCTGTCCACATTTTCTCCTCAGGCTTTTGTTGATTCTGGAGCAGCTATTAACCTGATGGATTTTGATTTTGCTAAACGTTGTGGGTTTCCCTTGATAACCCTACGGAAGTCTATTCCCGTACTGGGGATTAATTCTATCCCTTTGGCTGAGAATAAACCCCAGTTCTCTACTTAGGTGATAATGAGGGTTGAACCTGATCATCTGTAGAGTTGCAAATTTTTGGTGCTGTATAATCTGCATGACATTATTGTACTAGGTTTCCCTTGGTTACAGTCTCATAATCCTGTTTTGGATTGGAAATCTGTGTCTGTAACCAGTTGGGGCTGCCAATGTGTTAATGCCAACACTCCTGTTTTTTCTGCCTCTCCCCAGGCTCAGGATGTTCCTGACTTTTTGACTGATTTTTCTGATGTGTTTAGCGAAAGTAAATCTGCATCCTTGCCCCCCCATAGGAGCTATGACTGCGCTATTGAATTAGAGCCTGGTAGTAAATTCCCTAAAGGTCGCCTTTTTAACTTGTCTGTACCTGAACATGACGCTATGCGGTCTTATATCAAGGAGTCATTGGAGAAGGGTCATATCAGACCATCCTCTTCACCCTTGGGTGCCGGTTTTTTCTTTGTGGCCAAAAAGGATGGTTCATTAAGGCCGTGTATTGATTATCGTCTCTTGAACAATATCACTGTGAAATATCAATATCCGTTACCCTTGATTTCTGACCTGTTTTCCAGGGTGAAAAGTGCTACTTGGTTTACCAAGCTTGACCTCATGGGGGCTTATAACCTTATTCGCATTAAGCACGGGGATGAATGGAAGACGGCGTTTAATACCCCAGAGGGGCATTTTGAGTACCTAGTGATGCCCTTTGGGCTCACTAATGCTCCTTCCGTCTTCCAGTCCTTCATGAATGACATTTTCAGGGATTTTGTGGATAAATTTCTGATTGTCTATTTGGTAGTGTTGAGCGATTCTGCTTGGTATCGGAAAATATCGGATCGGAATGCGGTCGCCGATATCACTAAATATCGCCGATATCCGATTCCGATAGCGGAAGTCCCATGTAAGTCTATGGGAACAAAATATTGCAACTAAAAAAAACCTTTATTTCCTTGTAAACACTAAATATACACACATAGAATACATATATATATATATATACATGTCATTGTGACATATATATATACATATATGTATAGTTTATACACTTCTACATAGTAAAATATCCTCTGATTCAATTGCCGGGTAAAGCCGGCTTCTGTGAAAAGACAGAAGCACCCGACATGAAATGACACTTGGTGTACATAGGGTTAACCATGCCTTTTCATGTCGTTTGCAATCTGATTTGCACAAACAATTACATCAGTCTATGTGTGCATATGTACATATGTGCATATGTGTATGTTTTTGCTACGAATTTACACCTTTAATTAACCCCTACAGGTGTGAAATTTTGCACACTTACACTCATGTAATTGTTTGTGCAAATCAGATATCAAACAACTTGAAATGACATGGTTAACTCTATGTAAACCATGTGTCATTTCATGTCGGGTTCTGCATTTTCACAAAAGCCGGCAATTGAATTAGCGGCTATTATACTATGTAGAAGTGTATGAACTATAAATATAAATATATATATATATATATGTTTCACAAATTTAATGACATGTATATATATATATATATATATGAGGTGTAAAATTGCTGAAAAAAAAGGCGTGGGCTCCCGCCCTATTTTCGCAACCAGACAGACAAAGCCAGTGAGTGGGGGCAGATAATAATAGCCCAGAGAGGGACCATTATTTTTGGCCCCCCCCTGCTACTAACATCTGCCCCCAGACACCCCAGAAAGGGCAAATCTCTAATTAGATTTGCCCTTTCTGGCACTTTGCCTGTCTATTCCCATTGCCCTGTAGCGGTGGCGAATGGGTTAATAAGGGGTTAAAATGGCCTTGCAATTGAAAGGTCACTTTAAGCCAGGTTAATAATTGAGAGCTGTCAATTAGACAACTATCAATTATTAATCCTATTGTATGAAAGAAAAATCAAAACACACACACTTTAATAAAAAAGAAGTTTAATGAAATAATCACACAGTTTTTGACCATATTTTATTTTCCTGCTAAAACCATTTCCTGTAATAAAAATAAAATAATAAAGCAAAATTATTCTTACCAATCCGATGTACAGTCAGGTCCCACGGTGTAATCCTTCAGAAAGGGTTAATGTTTACTGCAGGGACCGCAGCTAATGCTGCAGCCTCACAGTAAACCCCCAAATGAATGAGTTCCTCTCCTGGCTGACAGGAGAGGAAGTGGAAAGCTTAATTGATTGCTTTCCACTTTCACTTCAGGTCAGCCAGGGACACAATCAGTGACGTCAGAGGGAACTGGTTAACAAAAATAGGGGATCACCTCGAAAAAAATTGGCGTGGGGTCTCCCCTATTTTTGTTAACCAGCCAGATGAAGCAGACCGCTGAGGCCTGGTTTTTCAGGCTGGTAAGGATCCAATATCCATGGACCTTGCAAGCCTGATAATACCAGGCCACAGCAGTCTGCTTAGCTTGGCTGGTTAACAAAAATAGGGGATCCCCTCAAAAAAAAAACGGCGTAGGGGTCCCCCTATTTTTGTTAACCAGCCAAGTAAAATGCAGACTGCTGCGGCCTGGTATTAAAAGACTGTCAAGGCCCATGGATTTTGGCCCTCAACAGCCTGATAATACCAGGCTACAGCAGCCCCACATTTGGCGCATCAAAAGATGTGCCAATTGTGGCACTTTACCCGGCTCTTCCCACTTGCCCTGTAGCGGTGGCAAGCGGGGTAATAAGGGGTTAATGTCACCGTTGATTGCACGGTGACAATAAGCCCGGTTAATAATGGAGAGGTGTCAATAAGACACCGATCCATTATTAATCCCAAAGTTATTAAATGCATAAAAAAAAGACAAAGCAAGAAAAAAGTATTTTAATGAAATAAAAGAGACAACACACTTTTCATTTCTTTTATTGTACTCTCATTCCTGCGACGCCATCGATCTCCTGTAAAAAAAGAAAAAAAACAAACCAACAGTATACCACCTGTCCGACGCAGTCCATAGTAACGACAGTCCCACGACGATCCAGCTCTGCTACATCGCAATGACAGGCAGAGCCTGTCATCGCGACGCAGCACAGCTGATTACCTGCTTCCCCGGCGGTGACATCATCGGACTGACTGCTTTACGGCCGGGATTACCCAGCAGTCACTGCAGTTATCGCGAGAAACTGCATGTGACCGCCGGGGAGAAGAGGATGGCGGCCATGAAGCAGTCCAGGCCGTGACCGCCGGAGATCTTCTGCCAGGTAAGTGCCGCTGACTCCTGACAGACCCGACCGACGGACACTGACAGTGACAGACCCGACCGACGGACACAGACAGTGACAGTGACAAATCCGATTCCGGTATTCGATATGACGAAAATATCGGTATTCGGAATCGAAAGGCCGATACAGCTAATATGGGCCGATACCCGATACTTGCAGTATCGTATCGCTCAACACTACTATTTGGATGATATCTTGATTTTTTCCAATGACTGGGACTCTCATGTGAAACATGTTCGGACTGTGTTCCAGATTTTGAGAGAGAATGCTCTGTATCTGAAGGGATCAAAGTGTCTTTTTGGCGTACAGAGGATCTCATTTCTGGGATTCATTTTGTACCCATCTGTTATTGAAATGGACCAGGTCAAGGTTCAGGCCATCTGTGATTGGGTCCAACCTACTTCATTAAAGGCTCTTCCGAGATTCTTGGGTTCTGCCAATTTTTATCGTAAATTTATTGGTAATTTCTCTGTTATTGTTAAACCATTGACTGATTTGACCAAAAAGGGTTCTGATGTGGTGAATTGGCCTCCTGAGGCAGTCTCTGCGTTTCAGGAACTTAAGCAGAGATTCACTTCTGCTCCTGTTCTACGGCAGCCTGATGTTTCTCTGCTGTTTCAGGTGGAGGTTGATGCCTCTGAAATTGGGGCAGGTGCCTTTTTGTCCCAAAGAGATCCTGAGATCTATAAAAGTAACCCTTGTGCCTTTTTCTCTCGAAAATTTTCTCCAACTGAACGTAATTATGACGTGGGTAATCGGGAGTTATTGGCCATGAAGTGGGCTTTTGAAGAGTGGAGACATTGGCTGCAGGGAGCCAAACATCAGGTGGTGGTCCTCACGGACCATAAGAATCTGGTTTATCTGGAATCAGCCAAGCGACTTAATCCTAGACAGGCCAGGTGGGCCTTGTTTTTCACACGTTTTAATTTTGTGGTTTCCTTTCTTCCTGGCACTAAGAATGTTAAGGCGGATGCCCTCTCGAGGAGTTTCCTTGCGGACTCTCCTGAGTTATCTGATCCTGCTGTTATTTTGAAAGAGGGTGTAGTTCTTTCCGCCATCTCGCCCAATTTGAGACTGGCTCTGGAAGGGTGTCAGTAGGATAGACCTGAGCGCTGCCCTATTGGAAAGTTGTTTGTCCCAGACCGGTGGAAAAAGAGTGTGATGTCTGAGATTCATTGTTCCGCGTTGGCCGGTCATCCCAGAATTTTTGGTACCAGAGACTTGGTTAGTCGGTCCTTTTGGTGGCCTACTTTGTCTCGTGACGTCAGGGAATTTATGCAGTCCTTTGGGACTTTCTCTCGCTCCAAGCCTTGCTCTCGCTCTAGTGGTTTGTTGATGCCATTGCCTGTGCCCAAGAGACCATGGACCCATATCTCTATGGATTTTATTTCTGACCTCCCTGTTTCTCAGAGAATGACCGTTATCTGGGTGATTTGTGATAGGTTTTCCAAAATGATACATCTTGTGCCATTACCTAAGTTGCCTTCCTCCTCCGAATTGGTGCCTTTGTTCCTTCAGCACGTGGTTCGGTTACACGGCATTCCTGAGAACATTGTGTCTGACAGAGGAGTCCAGTTTGTTTCCAGATTTTGGAGGACTTTTTGTTCTAAACTTGGTGTTCAATTGTCTTTCTCCTCGGCTTTTCATCCTCAGACCAATGGACAAACTGAGAGAACAAACCAGACATTGGAGACTTATCTGAGATGCTTTGTGTCTGCTGATCAAGATGACTGGGTCTCTTTTTTGCCTTTGGCTGAGTTTGCTCTTAATAATAGGGCTAGCTCTGCCACTTTGATGTCTCCATTTTTCTGCAATTTTGGGTTTCACCCTCGATTTTCTTCGGGACAGACGGAGGCTAGGTTCATTGGACCTTATAAGATCATGGAGATTCTTAATCCTGTTTCCTTTCATTTACTTCTTCCAGGGACATTTAAGATCCATAACGTGCTCCACAAGTCCTTATTGAAGAGGTTTGTCGAGCCAGTGGTTCCTATGGCTGCGCCTCCTGACCCTGTTTTGGTTGAGGGCAATCTGGAGTATGTGGTTGAGAAAATATTGGATTCTCGTTTTTCTAGACGGAAACTCCAGTATTTGGTTAAGTGGAGAGGTTATGGTCAGGAGGACAATTCTTGGGTGTTTGCTTCGGACATCCATGCTAGGAGACTGATCCGTGCGTATCACAGAGCTCATCCTGACCGACCTGGTTGCACAAATGAGGGTTCGGTGACCCCTCCTCAAGGGGGGGTACTGTTGTGAATGTGTTAGAAATGAATTCTGAGCAGAAGCTCCCTCTGCTGATTGCAGACAGTGCTGAACCATTCAATGAGGATTGGCAATCAGGAATCACAGACTGGCTGGATATAAGGGAGGTTCCCTCCCATCATGGTTGCCGGTGATCAATTGTTCTTGTCTCAACGTTGTTTCCTGGTTCACTTGGAAGCTTGCTGAGTCTTGCCTCTTCTCCTGCTCTCAGATAAGATATTTTCTGTCTTTTGTTTTTGTGCTTACCATTTGCATATTTCTCTGCATTTCTGTGAGGTTAGCCAGGTTTACCCCCCCGGGGGCTTGGGCTCCTCTCAGTTGCTCTGGAGCCACTGTTATTTGTTCATTTGCCTTTTCCAGTTTTTTCAGTTGCTGCGGCTTTGTTTTGTTACACCAGAGAACTAATTTAGGTGGTAGAGGTCGTGTGATCTCAGGTGTTTTTGCAATTAGTAGCGTTGGTTTTTTTTTTAGGGTTTTTTTGGATTGCAGTAAGTATCCTTCCTATCATTTTCTATCTAGGCAGATTGGGCCCCAGAGTTTGCTCATACTATTTTCTGTCTGTGTCTGTATTTCCTCTTGTCTAACCGCCATTACATGTTTGGGGACTTCCTATGTTCTTTGGGGATCTGCTCCGGGGCAGATAGCTTTCCTCTTTCTATCTTTAGGTGTAGTTAACCTCTCAGGCTGTGACGAGGCGTCTAGGACCAACGTAGGTACGCTCCACGGCTGCCTTTAGTTGTGGTGGTTAGTCAGGGTACTGCAATCCAGTAGATTCCAACCTCTCTGGTGTATTGCCGTTTTTGCCTGCTCTCCTCAGCTACAAATCATAACAGTACACACAAAGGCAAAAAAGCACAGAACTCCCAGAGATGAAGGTGCAGAGTACATACAAAGGCTTTTTGCCACAGTACTTCCACAGATATGGGTGCGGAGTACACACAGCGGCTTTTTAGCACAGTACTCCCACAGATATGGGTGCAGAGTACATACAGTGTATTTTTTACCCAGTATTTCCACAGATATGGTTGCAGAGTACACACAATGGCTTTTGGCACAGTACTTTTACTCAGACACGTGCAGAGTACACACATTGGATTTTTGACAGAGTGCACAGTCTAATTCTGTCCTTCTGGCTGCATCCTGTCCCTACACTAATCAGAATGACTGCTGCGCTTGTGATCCAGCATTTATAAAGGCCGGGTCATGTGCTCACCAGCCAATCGATAGGCATAGGAAGTGCCCACAGCCTAAAAGCTTGTTGATTGGCTTATTTGCAGTCTTTTAAAAAACTTAATTTGGAATCTGAAACAGACAGAAAACCAGACATCCTGTTAAAAGTCTGTGTTCCGGGTTTGGCACCTAATACTAGGTGTCTGGTACAGAACCCGAACTTCACAGTTCGGGTTCATTCATGCCTCCTGCCAACTGCAAATTTGACCAAAAGACCTTTCTGTGATCCCTGCAGACCCAATTTTCCCTTGCCTATGTAATCATTATGGCTACAACGTGTAGCCAAGGCAGCAGCACCAAAAGCAACAGTATGCTTAACATGATGGACTAGATGTTTTATCTGCTATTGTGGCATCCTGACAACCTCAGCAAACAGATCAGTGCTGGTGAGGATTTCAGCCTGGCCAGTGGCTTTACGACACCAAGGAGGACCAGGTTATCCACAGCAAATATGAAAAGCCTTGTATTTGTCAAAATTAATCAGTTGAGGAAAAGGTCTGAATGTCATTTAAGTAAAGCTGATGCCTGTGATTAAATCATTCATACCAACCGCCTTTAGTAAAGCAAGCTCCTGTGTATATGCACTAGCAAATCAACCATATGCCCAAAAATGGGATAATCTTTGTACTGATTTTACAATTTAACAAAGGGTTAACATCCACTTTCTCTTAGTTTCCTTTTACAATAATAAGCCTGTGTTTGAAAATAAGCCCCAAAAACTGTTCAGTGAGATCCTACGAGACCTTTGTGTGTTACAATTGTATTTCCCAGGCAATTACAATACTTTACAGTATTGAAATGTGCTTCAAATTTACAGTATTTACTGTGGATCAAATTTGGGGTGAATTTTTAATTTCCAATTATCTGCTCAATGCTCATCTCTGACCTTCAATGAATACAGATTTACCCATTACTGAGATAGAAGATCATAGTTGCTGCACATAAAGTTCTCCTGAAGAAGTGGGTAAAGGGTATGCCACACTAAACGAGATCGCTAACGAGATCGTTAACGACATCGCTAATACGTCACTATTTAGCTATCTCGTTAGCGACGTCGTTGTGTGTGGCATGTAGCAACGATGTGGCCCCTACTGTGATGTCGTTGATCGTTCACTAGAGTTCTGGACCGTTTTTTGATCGTTGGCGTCCCGCTGGTGAGCCTGAATCGCTGTGTTTGGCACCTTTTGTGAACGATGTGCTACCTCGTTGACGACGCATTAGTCAGCGGCGCAGGCAGGACTGGGTTTTCTTTAGTTAATGCCCTTCAGCTCTGATTGGTGACCACAACATCACCTCAGCTATAATAACTGCGCCCCCATCTATTGTTTCCAGAGCGCTTTGTGGGTGACTCCAACGGTGCTTTGTGCATTGTTGCGAGGATAGTATCGTGTGTCGGAGTTTTGCGATCCTGTTTGTGGCGCAGTGGTGGGTTTTGCGATCTTGTCTGAGTCGCTAGAGTGCTTCATCTTTTCCATTTGGATTTGGATCTTCAGGATATTTGGATTCAAGGTACATACTGTATTGTTTGTGATGTTGTTTAATACGTTTTTTGACCTTATTTTTTTTTTCGTCTGCTTTATTTATTTTACACCCCCCACCATTTTAGGCATTTGTAAACTGTATTTTAAATGTGAACTGAAAAGTTAACCTTTTTTTTTATATATTTTTTTATTTTATTCTTTATTTTATTTTGTTTAAACACTTTAGTAATAGTAATTACTTAGTAATTAACTTTTCTCTTCTTTACCGTACAGGTTGCACATAATGAACCTGTCCACCGCGGAGCGTGTGATTGTGGCAGTTGCATTATCAATGGAGGCAGATCGACAAGAAGAGGCGCTGGTGGAAGAGAGGCGCTTCAAACGAAAGCGTCGCATGTGGACCAGAGAATGGCTGGAGCAGAGGTCCAAATTCACCCACATGCATCTAGTGAGGGAGTTGCAGGTGCAAAATCCGCAGGATTTCCAGAATTATCTACGGATGTCGGAGGATTCATTCAAGCTCCTGCTGGAATGTGTGAGGCCACTCATTGTACGGCAGGATAACCGGATGCGTGCAGCTGTTTCAGCAGAGGAACGTTTGGCAGTAACGCTGCGATTTCTGGCAACGGACGTTCAATGAAGGATTTGCAATTTTCTGCTGCAGTTTCTCGATCGCTGCTTGGAGTACTAATTCCGGAGACATGCAACGCCATCGTCCGCAGTTAACAGAGCTACATGCCTTTTCCAAAATCAGTGGCGGAATGGCAAATTATTGCCTCTGATTTTGAAAGGATTTGGCAGTTCCCAAACTGTGGTGGTGCCTTGGATGGCAAACATGTGCAGATCACGCAACCAGCCAAAAGCGGATCCTATTTTCATAATTACAAGGGCTACTTCAGCATGATCCTCATGGCCCTTGTTAATGCCAATTATGAATTTATTAACGTTGATGTTGGCATTAATGGAAGGGTTTCTGACGGTGGCGTTTTGGAGCCACAAGTTTTGGTGAACAGTTGTTGAATAATAAACTTAACTTGCCACCAACATGGACACCACCGCCACCTAAAACTTTGTGTTTGTGGGCGATGAAGCCTTCCCCCTTCATGAACATCTTGTGAAACCATATCCACAAAAGACTTTGACAGGGGAAAGGCGGATTTTTAACTACAGACTGTCTAGGGCACGGCGCGTTGTGGAGAATGCCTTCGGCATAATGGCCAACCGCTTCAGGGTTTTCCACACTCCAATCACATGAAGCTGGAATTCAATTGACTCTGTGGTGTTGGCCTGTTGTGTGCTGCACAATTTTCTATGAAAACGCGATGCTGATACTTACAGTCTGCCAGGCTTCATGGACTCGGACAGCAATGGTGACGTGGTGCTTGGAGAATGGCGTGACAATGATCCCGCTATTGCAGGCCTTCAACCTGTCAATCAAAGGCAGGAGCAAGGACGATGCGAAGGCGGCCGAGACAGTACGCCAATTACTTTAATGGGCCTGGTGCAGTGAGTTGGCAGCATCATATCTAGTTTGCTTTTTTTTGAGAATTTTGTCTTTTTTTAACAATCTTTTTATAATAAAAAAATTTTATTTTAAAAATGCATTCGTGTTTTTTTTCAATTATTTTACCAATATGGGAGAAGGGATAATGATGGGTGAGATGTGGGGAGGGAGTAATGGGGATGGCAACGAGACATGTTACCAGCACCTGTAGTTTTTAACCCCTCTCTGCCATCAGACGTACTATTCCGTCCATGTGACCCTGGACCTAATTCCCATGGACGGAATAGTACGTCATGGGCGATCAGCTGCGCTCCCGGGGGGAGCGCAGCTGATCGCCGCCGGGTGTCAGCTGATTTTCACAGCTGACACCCATGACTGTGTGTCAGGAGCGGTCACGGACCGCTCCCGGAACATTAACCCTTGGCACACCGCGATCAAACATGATCGCGGTGTACCCGGGGCACAGGGGAGGATCGCGCAGGCAGGGGGCTCCCTGCGCGCTCCCCTGAGACCCTCAGAGCAGCGCGATGTGTCGCGCTGTTCCGAGGGTCCGTCCTCCCTTCAGGTCCCGGATCCAAGATGGCGCCGGGGTCTGCAGGGAGGCGGCTTCCTCAGTGCCTGCTGAGAGCAGGCGCTGGGGAAGCCTGCAGCGATGCCAGAGCGATCGCTGGTGTGGGCAGTGTGCTGTGCACACTGTCACACCGCGATCTGCTAAATACTGTGATGTCCCACCCTGGGACAAAGTAAAAAAGTAAAAAAAGTAAAAATAAAAAGTGGTAAAAAAAAATCATAAAAAAAAAAAAAAATATTCCCCATTAAATTAATTTTTTCCTGTAAATAAAAAAAACAAAACAATAAAAGTACACATATTTGGTATCGCTGCGTCCGTAACGACCCCCTATAAAACTGTCCCACTAGTTAACCCCTTCAGTGAACCCCTTAAAAAAAAAAAAAAACGAAGCAAAAAATCAATGCTTTATCATCATACCGCTGAACAAAAAGTGAATAACACGCGATCAAAAAGACCGATATAAATAAACATGGTACCACTGAAAACGTCATCTTGTCCCGCAAAAAAAACGAGCCATCCACACAGCATCATGAGCGAAAAAATTTAAAAAAGTTATAGCTCGCAGAATAAAGCGATGCAAAAATAATGATTTTTTATTATAAATTTTTTTCATTCTATAAAGGCCAAAACCTAAAAAAATGTATTAAATGAGGTATCGCCATAATCGTACTGACCGAAGAATAAAACTGTTTATCAATTTTACCCCACGCGGAACGGTATAAGCGCCTCCCCCAAAGAAATTCATGAATTGTGATTTTTGTTCATTCAACCTCCCAAAAATCGAAAAAAAGCGATCAAAAAATGTCACGTGCTCAAAAATGGTAAAATAAAAACGTCATTTGTTTCCCCCAAAAAAATAAGACCTCACAGACTCTGGTGGGCCAAAAATTTGCAAAAATTTACTCTCAAAATGTGGTGATGCAAAAAATATTTTTTGCAAATATAAAGCGTCTTTTAGGTGACAGCTGCCATCACAAAAACCCGCTAAAAAAAAAGTAAATCAAACCCCCCTTTATCACCCCTTAGTTAGGGAAAAAAAAATTTAAAATTAAAAAAAATGTATTTATTACCTTTTCCCGTTGGGTTAGGGGTTGCGGCTAAAATTAGGGTTGGGTTGGCGTAAGTTGTATTAGGGTTAGGGTTGGCGCTAAGTTGGATTAGGGTTGGGATTGGGGGTTTTGGGGTTTTAGGGTTAGGGTTTTTGGTTAGGGTGGGGACTAGGGTTATTGGTGTTTGGGGTTAGGGTTGGAGTTAGAATTGGGGGGGTTTTGTGTTTAGGACATCGGGGCTCTCGAAAGTGACAGGCGTCTGATCTCAATTCCAGCCAATTCTGGGTTGAAAAAGTCAAATGGTGCTCCTTCACTTCTGAGCTTGCCTGCGCCCAAAAAGTGTTTACCCAATATGGGTATCAGCAAAATTTTTCTGGACCCCAAGAGTTATTTGAATTTGGCCTATTTTCCTGTTACCTTGGGGGAAAAAAAAACTGGGGGCGCAAATATTTTTGTAAAAAAAAAAAAATGATTTTTTTTTTTTTTACGTGTATGTTATAAAATTCTGTGAAGTACTTGGGGCTTCATAGGCTCACCCATTTAGATTAAGTTCTTTGGGGTTATTTTCCAAAATGGGGTCACTTGTGGGGGGTTTCCACTGTTTTAGGCGCATCAGGGGCTCTCCAAATGCGACATGACTCCCCCAGACCATTCCATCAAAGTCTGCAATTCAAAATGTCACTACTTCCCTTCCGAGCCCCGACGTGCGCCCATACAGTAGTTTACTCCCACATATTGGGTATCAGCATACTCAGGACAAATTGGACAACAACTTTTGTGGTCAAATTTCTCCTGTTACCCTTGTGAAAATAAAATATTGGGGGCGAAAAAATCATTTTTGTAAAAAAAAAAAGAAATTTTTTATTTTACGGCTGTACGTTATAAACTTCTGTGAAGCACTTTGGGGGTTCAAAGTGCTCACACACATCTAGATAAGTTCCTTGAGTGGTCTAGTTTCCAAAATGGTGTCATTTGTGGGGGTTTCCACTGTTTAGGCAGATCAGGAGCTCTCCAAACACGACATGGCATCCAGCCAATTCTGCATTGAAAAAGTCAAACGGCGCTCCTTCCCTTCCAAACTCTGCCATGCACCCAAACAGTGGTTTACCCCCACATATGAGGTATCAGCGCACTCAGGACAAATTGCACAATAACTTTTGGAGTCTTGTTTCCCTTGGGAAAATAAAAATTGCGGTGAAAAGATCAATTTTGTGGAAAAAATATAATTTTTTAATTTTACGGCTTACGTTATAAACTTGTGTGAAGCACTTGGGGGTTCAAATTGCCACCAAAGATCTAGATAAGTTCCTTAGGGGGTCTAGTTTCCCAAATGGGGTCACTTGTGGGGGGTTTCCACTGTTTAGGCACATCAGGGGCTCTCCAAATGCAACATGGCGTCCAATCTCAATTCCAGCCAATTTTGGTTGGAAAAAGTCAAATAGTGCTCCTTCCATTCCGAGCTCTGCCATGCGCCCAAACAGTGGTTCCCCCCCACATATGGGGTATCAGCGTACTCAGGACAAATTGGACAACAAATTTTGTGTTCCAATTTCTCCTGTTACCTATGGGAAAATAAAAAATTAGTGACTAAGAGATAATTTTTGTGGGAAAAAAATAGGATTTTTTATTTTCATGCCCGGGCATTATAAACTTGTGTGAAGCACTTGGGGGTTCAAAGTGCTCACCAAAGATCTAGATAAGTTCCTTAGGGGATCTAGCTTCCAAAATGGGTCACTTGTGGGGGGTTTCCACTGTTTAGGCTCATCTGGGGCACTACAAACGGAACATGACCCCCATCAATGTTTGCATTCCAAAACGTTACTGCTTCTTTTCCAAGCCCTGCCGTGCGCCCAAACAGTTTCCCCCCCCACATATGGGTATCAGCGTACTCAGGACAAATTGTACAACAAGTTTTGGGGTCCAATTTCCTTGGGAAAAATCAAAAATTTGGGACTAAAAAATCATATTTGTGGAAAATTGTTTTTTTTTTTTTCACACCCAGGCATTATAAACTTTTGTGAAACACTTTGGGGTTCAAAGTGCTCACAACAGATCTAGATAAGTTCCTTAGGGGGTCTAGTTTCCAAAATGGTGTCACTTGTGGGGGTTTCCACTGTTTAGGCGTATCAGGGGCTCTCCAAACACGACATGGCGTCCAATCTCAACTCCAGTCAATTTTAGTTTGAAAAAGTCAAACGGCGCTCCTTCCCTTACGAGCTCTGCCGTGTGCCCAAACAGTGGTTTTCCCCCACATATGGGGTATTGGCGTACTCAGGAGAAATTGCACAACAACTTTATCTGTCCATTTTCTCCTTTTACCCTTGTGAAAATAAAAAAAAGTTTGTAAAAGATCATTTTTGTGGCTAAAAAGTTAAATATTAATTTTTTCCATCCACGTTGCTTCAGCTCCTGTGAAGCACCTGAAGGGTTAATAAACTTCTTGAATGTAGTTTTGAGTACCTTGAGGGTGCAGTTTTTATAATGGTGTCACTTTTGGGTATTTTTGCCATATAGACCCGTCAAAGTGACTTCAAATGTGAGGTGGTCCCTAAAAAAATGGCTTTGTAAATTTTGTTGTAAAAATGAGAAATCACTGGTCAACTTTTAACCCTTCTAATTTCCTAACAAAGAAAAATTTGGTTCCAAAATTGTGCTGATGTAAAGTAGACATGTGGGAAATGTTATTTCTTAACTATTTTGTGTGACATATTTCTTGTTTTAAGGGAAAAAAAAATTCAAAGTTTGAAAATTGCAAAATTTTTAAAATTTTCGCCATATTTGCGTTTTTTTCAAAAATAAACGCAAGGTATATCGAAGAAATTTTACCACTAACATGAAGTACAATATGTCACGAGAAAACAGTCTCAAAATCGCGAAGATCCGTTGAAGCGTTCCAGAGTTATAACCTCATAAAGAGACAGTGGTCAGAATTGTAAAAATTGGCCCGGTCATTAACGTGCAAACCACCCTTGGGGTGAAGGGGTTAAAATCTTTTCTAATGTTTTTTGTTGTCTATATATTTTTTTACATTGTATCTACTTGTCACACACGGGGTCATGGGAGTACCATCAGTCATAGGAGTTCATTGTTAAAAACATAAAAAGAAAAAATTTCAAAAATTTACAATTATTTTTAAAGGCCCATGGTCTCACTAGCGTTCAAACCTTATAATTAAAATAACACATAATACACCACAGCTGCATATATAAAGTTTAAATATATAATATATATCTTTAGTCATATATGAATGATTAAAAAAATTGTGATAAAAATAAAGAAAAAATTTGGGAGGTAAAGGTCAACATTCACCAGGAATCCTTTGTCACACTTGCGTTCTCAAATCCGATGCAAGATGCCACTGCGATCGCAAGGTGACGATTCTCCCATGGTGCCCCAGCTAATCACAGATATGCGACACCACTGTGATCGCAAGGTGACGATTTCCGCACAGTGCCCCAGCTATTCACAGATATGCGACGTCACTGAGATCGCAAGGTGACGATTCTCACATGGTGCCCCATCTGCACAGACATGAGACGCCATTGTGATCGCAAGGTGACGATTCTCGCACGGTGCCCCAGCTATTCATAGATATGCGACGCCACTGTGATCGCAAGGTGACGACTCTCACATGGTGCCCCATCTGCACAGACATGAGACGCCACTGTGATCGCAAGGTGACGATTCTCGCACGGTGCTCCAGCTATTCACAGACATGCGACGCCACTGTGATCGCAAGGTGACGATTCTCGCATACTGCCCCAGCTATTCACAGATATGCGACGCCACTGTGATCGCAAGGTGACGATTCTCACATGGTGCCCCATCTGCACAGACATGAGACACCACTGCGATCGCAAGGTGACGATTCTCACATGGTGCCCCAGCTATGCACAGATATGAGACGCCATTGCAATCTCCTAGCTTGGAAACATCATCTTGCGATCGCATCTGCATTCATATCTGTGCTTGACTGGGCGCATGGCTGCTGCGGTCACTTTGCGATCGCAAAAACGTTTTGCGTCGCGGAGTGCGGCCGCACGTACGTACACACGCTGTGACGTCATGGCGCTGGCGTCCCCCAATGCGTTGTTGTTTAAAAATGGCGGCGAGACAGCGCGGGGCAAAGTGGTCAGAGGCGGAGGTCCATTTTTTAATTAAAAAAACTTACCTGTGGGGCTATGACTGCAGGCTACCTGTGGCACATCCTATGCGCCACAAAAAGGTATGCCTGCAGAAAATCCCTTGGGCCTGGCAAGGTGCTTTGGAGTACAGCGGACCACCACTCAGATCTGCAAGAAGCTGGCCGCCTTCGCTACCGCTCCCGCGAAAGGGTCGCCAGCATCTGGGCCCAGTTACGCAGGCCTCTGAGTATTGATGAGGGTATCTGGAGAGGTTATGTTTTGTGGGTTATCTACCTATATCAATGCACCCGCAGTGATGGGAGTACCGGCAGTGATAGGGCAGGCAGTGATGGGAGTACCAGTCGTGAGGGGGTTTACAGGCATAGATGGAAGTACTGGCAGCAACGGGAGTACCAGTCAGGGCCGGTGTCAGCACCCGGGCAAGTGCCGGGGCCCTGAGCAGGCAGGGTGGCACACTCACCGTCAGAACCCCGGCGCCCGTTAGCGGTGTCAGCGCCGCCACTGGGCCCCCCCACTTGCTCAGGGCCCCGGCAGAAGCCAGCGCAATACTTACCTCTCCCGTGCCACCGTTGCCGCAGCTCCGAGCTCTGTGTGTATCAGTGTGTGTGTGTGTGTGTGTGTGTGCCTACGTGTGTGTGTGTGTGTGCCTGCCTGTGTGTATGTGAGAAAGTGCTGCCTGCGGTGCTGTATGTGTGATGGTGGTGGGTGGGGGGAGGCAGTGATGGTGTTTGAGGAGGCGATGATGATGATGATGGGGAGGCAATGATAATGGGAAGGCAATGCTGATGATGATATTAATGGGGAGACAATGATAATGGGAAGGCAATGATGATGATATTAATGGGGAGGCAATGATAATGATGATGGGGAGGCAATGATAATGGGAAGGCAATGCTGATGATGATATTAATGGGGAGGCAATGATAATGGGAAGGCAATGATGATGATGATATTAATGGGGAGGCAATGATGATATTGATGGGCAGGCAATGATGATGAGGGAGGCAAAGATGATGATAATGGGCAGGCAATGATGATGATAATGGGAGTCTGAATTGTATATTTCATTTACAGCACCACCTTCACCATCACCAGCTCCAGCTGCTCCACCGTCCCCAGCTACCCCTCCACCTCCATCATCTCCTTCCCCGGCTACCCCTCCACACCATCATCACCTTTCCTCTCTACCCCTTCGGCTGCATCAACCCCCCCTCGTGATTTGTGGTCTTCCAGCCCTTCACCTTCATATGGCTTCTCTCCAGTGTCACCCCGTGACACGGATGCAGGCTCCCATCAGGTAATTAACGCACATTATATAAGCTTCAGACAAGTTTGAGAACTTTGTTAGGTCTTATGTGTAATGGCTGTTGTGATATAATTTTTTTTTTCTGTGTTTCCCTAGCCGGCGGACCAACAGGTTCTGGGTGGGCAGTAAGCGGGTCCTCTGAGGAAAACCGTAAGTGTTAACAAACATGTAACATGTACATGTTGATGTTGCAACAGAATTCCCTGGTTAACTGTTACCTTTACCTCCACAGAAATCCAACTGCCCAGGACCTGTTGGTGTCACACCGCCGGCTGATGGCGGCAATGAACAGTGCGGTGTCAGCGATGCACACTGCCACGGGAGCTCTGCATCACCACGGGGTGATGCTGGAGAGGCTTGTGGCTGGAATGCGGGGCCCACAGTAATTTTTTTTTTAAATTATTTTGTATTTTGCATATATTTTGTTTATAATTTTTTATTTTATTATTATGTTATTGTGTTTTTATTTAAATTGTATTTATTTACAAAAAAAAAAAATATATATATATATATGAATCAAATATCTATTATATATTTAACGTTTATCTACGCAGGTGTGTTGTATTATTTTTTAGTATAAGGTTTTAGTGCTAGTGTGACCAGGGGCCTTTAAAAGAAATGTTGTTAATTTTGAAATTTTTTTCATTTCATTTTTTACCCTATGATGGAACTCCTATGACTGCTGGTACTCCCATGACCCCGTGTGTGACAAGTAGATGTAATAAAAATACAAATTTTTAATAGTTGTCAACAAAATTGTTGACATTAATAAGAATAAAAGACCACAATTCATTAGATAAATAAGATTTTTAATAAAAAAGGTAACAATGTAAAAAAAATATAGACAACAAAAAAACTTTTGTAAAAATTTTTAAAAACTACAACTGCTGGTAAGATGGATCGTTGCCATTACAACGTTGCCTCGGCGGTGTATAAAAATAAGGGGAGCACCAATGTTTTGGTTTGGTGGATTTATCCCAATTGGGTTCGGCACAGGATTGTGCGGCCATGAGTATTGCGGGTACTGCGGTCTTGGCATGACGACATAATTGTTATCCAGTTTTCCTAATGACACTTGAGTCAGGACCTCAAGCATGAGTCTCTCTGCATGAATCCGCTGTACATGATCCAGTGTTGGCAGCTTCTCATTAGCGAAGTAAGGAATGCCAGTTATTTTTGTTTGGTCTTTTTCCGCCGTAAGCACTTTTTTGGCAATTTCAACCAATTCTGGAGTAGCCGAGGTGGGCGCCTTCCTTTTTCTGCCAGAAAGTGAAAGCCAGCTCCGCACAGATGAGGATGGTGGCTCAACTACTTCTTCGTCTTGGATCAACGCCATGCTGTCTTCTTCAGTTGGAGGTGTGGAGACAGCCTCTTCTGTGTCCTGCATGAACAAAAAACAAAATGGTAAATCACAAAGAAAAAGAAATTTATCTTCACACTATAACACCCAAATACAGCAAAAATGTGAAAACGACACATGTAAAGAAAAAGAAATTTATCTTCATACTATACCCATATACAGCAAAAATGTGAAAACGACACTTGTAAATGGATAGGCCCCAACCGTTGAGCTACATAAATTATCTGTACATGAAGGGATATATTCTGCCATTTTATCTACATTTCACAATAATATTTTTAATTTCAAGTCCACTTTGGCATGTACATTAAAATGTGTTTTAATACAAAGGTACTTACATGTATGACAGGGGTGTCCGGCTGGATCACCGGGTCTAGATCCAACATGGATGTCGCTTGTCTGGGTACTTCTTGGTCCCTTGTGAAAGAGAACAGCTCAAAGTACCACAATTTGGGGACATACACATCTTCGGCCCCGGCTCCAGATTTTGTAGAATTTTGGACTTTATTTAACTCTTTTTTGTAAACAGTGCGGAGGGCCTGAATACGTTTTTTCACCGATGACTCATCCGCTGGTTCATCGGGGTTGCGGTTCTTGCACAGCTCCACCAGTTTTTGGTAGGCGTCCTTCTTTTTTAGCCTGTTGCAGTAATCAGCCGCCTTTATTTTCCACAGGCAAGGCATCGAGCGGTACATCTCAATGAATTCCCGCAGAAATTCATGCTCATCGGCCATCTGTAATAAAAAAAGGATTATGTGAGAAAGGCAGAATGGTTAAATAAAATGCTTACATAGCCTACAACATAGAACACAGCAGGGAACATAAAATGGTGGTTGTGGGCGCAGCAGGAGAAAACAATGGCAGACCAAAATAAAAGTCATAGATGGACAACTACGGTAAAAACAGCAGGGATCATAAAATGATGGTGGTGTGCGCAGCAGGAGAAAACAATGGCAGACCTAAATAAAAGTCATAGATGGACAACTACGGTAAAAACAGCAGGGATCATAAAATAGTGGTGGTGGGCGCAGCAGGAGAAAACAATTGCAGACCTAAATAAAAGTCATAGATGGACAACTACGGTAAAACCAGCAGGGATCATAAAATGGTGGTGGTGGGCGCAGCAGGAGAAAACAATGGCAGAGCTAAATAAAAGTCATAGATGGACCACTATGGTAAAAACAGCAGGGATCACAAAATGGTGGTTGTGGGTGCAGCTGGAGTAAACAATGGCAGAGCTGGGATCATAAAATGGTGGTGGTGGGTGCAGCAGGAGAAAACAATGGCAGACGAAACTAAAAATCATAGATGGACAATTACGGTAAAACCAGCAGGGATCATAAAATGGTGGTGGTGGGTGCAGCAGGAGAAAACAATGACAGAGCTAATTAAAAGTCATAGATGGACCACTATGGTAAAAACAGCAGGGATCACAAAATGGTGGTTGTGGGCGTAGCTGGAGTAAACAATGGCAGAGCAGGATCATAAAATGGTGGTGGTGGGCGGCCCAGAACAAAACAATGGCAAAAAAAAAAATTGATGGACGACAATGGTTAACAACAGCTGGGATCTAAAAATGGATCTGCAAAATTTAGAAAAAAATAAAAATTAAATGTGACAAAAAAATACCTACCTTACGAGACTTGTTTGTGATCCTGAAAAAAAAAAAAAAAATAGGGAAATGCAATAGCGCCACAAACTGGATCGCAGAAAATATAACGGCACAGCCTGGATCGCAGCTAATGCAAGAGGCACAGACTGGATCGCAGCAAATGAAATAGAGGCACAGACTGGATCGCGGAAAAAATCAACGGCGTAGACTGGATCACAGCAAACGCAATAGTGGCACAAACTGGATCGCAGTAGCTACAAAGGCTAGCAGGACGCACTGGAACGATGCTGGAGATTTGAAAGAACCGCTTCTGCTCAAGAGCAATGGAAATGAGCGCTGATACGTCATCTTTTATGACGCGGTCATCCAATCACAAAGTGAGAGTTGTGATAAACAGTCATGACATAAATAGTGACCACCAATCTGTGCTGAGGGGCGTGGAAAAGGTTGCGCTCAATCACGCCTATCGAGGTTGTGATCTTTCACAATACATGTAGTGTGGCACTTCCCAACGACCGCCAAAGTCGTTAAAGAGATCGCTGACCGCTGATGCGTCGTTAATGAGATCGTCCAGTTTGGCAGCTACTAGCGACCTTAAAGCGATCACACCAACGATCTCGTTAGCTTGCGTCGTTATCGTGATCGGTAGCGAGATCGTTTAGTGTGGCAGTACCTTAAGGAGGAGAGATGAGCAAGAGGCAGAGAGACAATATACTGCAAGTTCACCTTATGAATATTTGACACATCATATTCCTCAGTCTGTTTTCACTGAGGACTCAAATAAAATTAGTACTAATTATAGATTAGCCCTCAGTTTTGATGAATCTACAGAATTGGTGCTAAAATTTCCCTCAAATACTAGGGATGAAGACAAACAAATTAAAAACATTGATAAGCATATCCTAGTGCAAGGAGTAAAAAAGTTCCAAGAAGAGCCCCATAAAGGCTCTTTTAATCCCTTAATTACTGAGTCAATTTTGACCTTAATGACCAAGCCAAATTTTTGAATTCTGACCAGTGTCACTTTATGTGGTTATAACTCGGGAACGATTCAGCGGATCCCACTGATTCTGAGAATGTTTTTTTATTATAGATGGGTGAACCTGAACAGTAAATTTCAGCATCTGTACCGAACACCTACTGGTCGGGCATGAACACGGACTTCACCAGGAATTCCGTGTTACTGTTCGGGTTCGACTGCCCGAACACCAGGTGTTTGTCGGGCTGTCATGTGCATGGCAGCGCGGCAAACAATGCTGCTGATCGGCTAAGAAATGATCCCATCCCAATCAAGACAGTGGGAGCACTCAGCTGTGATCGAAGGTATAAAGTTTACCTCCGGTCACTGGTGTCAGCTGATTGTACTACTGATCCCATCATCCGACACCTGCTACCGCTAATTACAGTCAGAGCATGTGTGGCGGATGGGAGTATTCTTTATTCTCTCCCGCGCTGGAAATAAATAATTTAAAAAAATCTGCGTGGGTTCCCCTGTATTTTTGATAACCAGCCAGACTAAACTCACAGCTGAGGGCTGCAACCCTCAGCTGTCAGCTTCAATGTCACACTGATTTGATGTTCTACAATACTCACAAGCAGGATATCTTCTATTTTGGAACCCACCACTGGGTCTAAACGGTCTTGGCTTTGGCCTGGTGCAAATTAAATTCTTCACTTTTGTCAACTCAGCATGGAGTTCTCCGATTACCTCTTCACAGTCAGCGCCGGCTGTTTTCTCTTTCCCTGGGCTTTGGGGTTAGCTCTCGGTGTGATGCTGGAAAGTGTCCAGGATAATCTTCTGACTGACAGCTTGTGGTCTCTAACTTCAGCTGGTTCATTATGGAAGTTTTGGTAGCAGAGTCTTTCTTAAATTTTTGTTCACTCTCTGTCTCCAAACTGTCTGCATCATTCATCTTTTCAATTAAGACTTCATCCAGAATGATCTTCTAGGTACTGTTTCATCTGAGAATTTTAAAGATTTTAAGGATTTTAAAATATTTCCTTATAGCTTTGCTTATTTATAGAGATGAGCGAATATGTTCTGAAAACGATCGGCACGAATATGGCTTATTCGGATTTGCGATAGGAAACACAAGCATTTTTTAGAGAGATAAATAAATAGATAGATAGATAGATAGCCGACAATTCAGCAGTTGCGCACAGTAAAATCACAGCAGGACCCGACAGGATAGAATAAATAGATTACATGCAGTAAAAATACATAGAATAGATAAATATACAGTAGGTATGGAAAGTATTCAGACCCCTTTAAATTTTTCACTCTTTGTTTCATTGCAGCCATTTGGTAAATTGAAAAAATTTAATTTTTTTCTCATTAATGTACACTGCACCCCATCTTGACTGAAAAAAACAGAAATTTAGAATTTTTGCAAATTTATTAAAAAAGAAAAACTGAAATATCATGTGCTCATAAGTATTCAGACCCTTTGCTCAGTATTGAGTAGAAGCACCCTTTTGAGCTAGTACAGCCATGAGTATTCTTGGGTTCTTCACACATGGAATTGGGGATCCTCTGTCATTCTTCCTTGCAGATCCTCTCCACTTCTGTCAGGTTGGATGGTGAACGTTGGTGGACAGCCATTTTCAGGTCTCTCCAGAGATGCTAAATTGTTTTTAGGTCAGGGCTCTGGGCCAGTCAAGGATGGTCACAGAGTTGTTCAGAAGCCACTCCTTTGGAATTTTAGCTATGTGCTTAGGGTCATTGTCTTGTTGGAAGGTGAACTTTCAGCCAAGTCTGAGTTCCAGAGCACTCCGGAAGAGGTTGTCATCCAGGATATCTCTGTACTTGGCCACATTCATGTTTCCTTCAATTGCAGCCAGTTGTCCTATCCTTGCAGCTGAAGAGCACCCCTATAGCATGATACTGCCACCACCATATTTCACTGTTGGGATTGTATTGGGCAGGTGATGAGCAGTGTCTGGTTTTCTCCACATATTCTGCTTAGAATTATCACCAAAAAGTTCTATATTCATCACATCAGACCAGAGAATCTTATTTCTCATAGTCTGGGAGTCCTTCATGTGTTTTTTTTAGCAAATTCTATTTGGGCTTTGATATGTCCGGCACTGAGGAGAGGCTTCCATTGGGCCACTCTGCCATAAAGGCCCAACTGGAGGAAGGCTGCATTGATAGTTGACTTTGTGGAACTTTCTCCCATCTCCCTACTGCATCTGGGGAGCTCAGCCACAGTGATCTTGGAGTTCTTCTTTATCTCTCTCACCAAGGCTCAACTCCACAATTGCTCAGTTTGGCTGGACGACCAGGTCCAGGAAGACTTCTGGTTGTCCCAAACTTCTTCCAATTATAGATTATGGAGGCTACTGTGCTCTTAGTAACCTTAAGTGCTGCAAAAATTCTTTTGTAACCTTGGCCAGATCTGTGCCTTGCCACAATTCTGTCTCTGAGCACCTTGACTAGTTCCTTTGACCTTATCATTCTCATTTGGTCGGACATGCACTGTGAGGTCTTATATAGACAGATGTGTGTCTTTACAAATCAAGTACTATCAGTTTAATTAAACACAGCTGGACTCCAATGAAGGAGTAGAATCATCTCAAGGAGAATCACAATGAAATGGACAACATGTGACTTAAATATGAGTGTCTGAGCAAAGGGTCTGAATACTTTCGACCATGTGATATTTCAGTTTTTCTTTTTTAACAAACTTGCAAAAATTTCTATATTTCTTCTTTTTTCAGTCAAGATGGGGTGCAGAGTGTACATTAATGAGAAAAAATCATGGTTATTCCACAAAATATTAATTTCAGAACTCTTCCTGAGTTACACATTAGTATTGTTGTCTCTAAATGATTATAAACTTGTTTTCTTTGCATTATTTGAGGTGTGAAAACACTGTTTTTTTTAATTTTTACCATTTTTCTTTGTCAGAAAAAAAAGACAAAATTTATTGCTTGGAAATTCAGTAACATGTCAGACGTTTATAGACTAAAAGAACAATTTACATTTTACTCAAAAATATACCTATAAAGAGAAAAATCAGACAAACTGAACATTTGAAAGTGGTCTCTTAATTTTTGCCAGAGCTGTATATACACAAGTGGTCAAAATTATTGGTACCCCTGGTTTAATGACAGAAAAACCCACAATGGTGACAGAAATAACTTGCATCTAACAAAAGTAAAAATAAATCAAAAATCTAAGAAAATGAACAAATAAAAGTCAGACATTGCTTTTCAACCATGCTTCCACAGAATTTTTTAAAAAATAAAACTCATGAAATAGGCCTGGACAGAAATGATTGTACCCTTAACTTAATATTTTGTTGAACAACCTTTTGAGTCAATCACTGCAATCAAATGATTCCTGCAACTGTCAATGAGACATCTGCACATCTCGACAGGTATTTTGGCCCACTCCTCATGAGCAAACTGCTCAAATTGTCTCGTGTTTGAAGGTTGCATTTTCCAGATTACATGCTTCAGCTCCTTCCAAAGATGCTCAATAGGATTTAGGTAAGGGCTCATGGAAGGCCACTTCAGGATAGTCCAATGTTTTCCTCTTAGCCATTCTTGAGTGTTTTTAGCTGTGTGTTTATGGTCATTATTCTGTTGCAAGACCCATGACCTGCGACTGAGACCAAGCGTTCTGACACTGGGCAGCACATTTCTCTCTAGAATCCCTTGATGGTCTTGAGATTTCATTGTACCCTGTACAGATTCTAGACACCCTGTGCCAGATGCAGCAAAGCAGCCCCAGAACATAACAGAGCCTCCTCCATGTTTCAAAGTAGGGACAGTGTTATTTTCTTGATATGCTTCATTTTTCTGTTTGTGTACATAGAGCTGATGTGCCTTGCCAAAAAGTTCAATTTTTGTCTCATCTGTCCATAGGACATTCTCCCAGAAGCTTTGTGGCTTTTTAACATGTAGTTTGGCAAATTCTAGTCTGGCTTTTTTATGATTTTTTTCAACAATGGTATCCTCCTTCGTTGTCTCCCATGAAGTCCACTTTGGCTCATACAATGATGGATGGTGCGATCTGACACTGATGTTCCTTGAGCTTGAAGTTCACCGTTAATCTGTTTAGAAGTTTGTCTGGGCTCTTTTGTTACCATTCGTATTATCCGTCTCTTTGATTTGTCATCAATTTTCCTCCAGCATCCAAGTCCAGGGATGTTGGCTACAGTCCCATGGAGCGTAAATTTCTGAATAATATGTGCAACGGTAGTCACAGGAACATCAAGCTGCTTGGAGATGGTCTTATAACTTTTACCTTTAACATGGTTGTCCATAATTTTCCTTCTAATCTCCTGAGACAGCTCATTCCTTCCATTCCTTTGGTCCATGTTGAGTGTGATACACACCTTGTCACCAAACAGCACAGTGAGTATCTGTAACCCTCTATACAGGCCCACTCATTGATTCCAAGATTTTAGTCACCTGTAATGCTAATTAGTGGACACACCTTGATTTAACATGTCCCTTCTGTCACATTATTTTCAGGGGTACCATCATTTCTGTCCAGGCCTATTTCATGAGTTTTATTTAAAAAAAAAATTGTGGATGCATGGTTGAAAAGCAATGTCTGAGTTTCATTTTTCTCATTATCATAGATTTTTGATCTATTATTACTTTTGTCAGATTCAAGTTATTTCTGTTACCATTGTGTTTTTTTTTTTGTCATTAAACAAGGGGTACAAGCAATTTTGACCATGTGTAATATATTATATATATATATATATATATATATATATATACATATATATATATATATATATATAGGATGCCCTCATTACTAACCCCATAGTGATATTTTTAAAAAAACACATACACACAGAAAAAAGTCCTTTATTTTAACCCCTTCATGACCCAGCCTATTTTGACCTTAAAGACCTTGCCATTTTTTGCAATTCTGACCAGTGTCCCTTTATGAAGTAATAACTCAGGAACGCTTCAAGGGATCCTAGCAATTCTGAGAATGTTTTTTCGTGACATATTGGGCTTCATGATAGTGGTAAATATAGGTTGATAATTATTGCGTTTATTTGTGAAAAAATGGAAATTTGGCGAAAATTTGGAAAATTTCGCAATTTTCAAATTTTGAATTTTTATTCTGTTAAACAAGAGAGTTATGTGACACAAAATAGTTAAGAAATAACATTTCCCACATGTCTACTTTACATCAGCACAATTTTTGAAACAAAATTTTTTTTGTTAGGAAGTTATAAGGGTTAAAAGTTGACCAGCAATTTTTCATTTTTACAATAAAATTTACAAAGCCATTTTTTTACCACCTCACATTTGAAGTCACTTTGAGGGGTCTATATGGCAGAAAATACCCAAATGTGACAACATTATAAAAACTGCAGCCCTCAAGCTACTCAAAACTACATTCAAGAAGATTATTAACCCTTCAGGTGCTTCACAAGAACTAAAGCAACGTGGAAGGAAAAAATGGACATTTTAATTTTTCCAACAAAAATTTTCTTTTAGCATCAATTTTTCCATTTTTAAATGGGCCACAGGATACAGTACACCAATACTTCATATGTGGTCATAAACCACTGTTTGGGCGCATGGCAAGGCTCAGAAGGGAAGGAGCGCCATTTGACTTTTTGAATGGAAAATATGCTGGAATATTTAGCGGTTGCCATGTCGCAATTGGAGAGTCCCTGTGTGCCTAAACATTGGAGCTCCCTCACAACTGACCCCATTTTTGAAACTAGACCCCCCAAGGAACTTATCCAGATGCATAGTGAGCACTTTGAACACCCAGGTGCTTCACAAATTGATCCGTAAAAAAAAAGAAAGTACTTTTTTTTCACAAAAGTTTTCTTTTAGCCTCAGTTTTTTCATTTTCACATGGGCAACAGGATAAAATGGATCCTAAAATTTATTGGGCAATTTCTCCTGAGTACACCGATACCTCATATGTGGTAATAAACCACTGTTTGGGAGCACGGCAGGGCTCAGAAGGGAAGGAGCGCTGTTATGTTTCGGTAGCTGAGGAGGACAGGAACAACAGCAGGGCAGCCGAACACCTGAGATGATGGTAACTGATGTGTTGCAGATTCCTAAACTAATGACACAACTAGAGGTAGCCGTGGAGTGTTCCTACGTTGATCCTAGATGCCTCGTCACAGCCTGAGAGATAACTACACCTAAAGGCAGAAAGATGAAAGCTATTTGCCCCGGAGCAGATCCCCAAAGAAAATAGGAAGCCCCCAAACATATAATGGCGGTTAGACAAGATGAAAATACAAACATAGGCAGAAAATAGACTGAGCAAATGCTGGGGCCACAAGCTGACTAAATAGGATAGGACCGGAGAGATTACTTTCTGCAACCCAGAAAACCCTACTAAAATCCAACAATTCTGATTACAAAAATACTGAGATCACACGATCTCGCCACCCGCTAAATCAGATCTCAGTGTGAACAAAAACCAAGCCGCAGCCGCTGAAAAAACAGGAAAAAGCAAATGAGCAAATACCAGTGGCTGCAGATAAACTGTGAGGAGCTCAGGCCCCAGGAGGCGACCTGGCTGACCTCCACAAAAGTGCAGAAAACAATGCAAAAAGCAAGCACTAAAAGAAAAGCAAAAAATATCTTATCTGAAAGCAGGAGATGCAGGCAAGACTCCAGCAAACTTCCAAATGAACCAGGAACCACAATTGAGACAAGAACAATTGATCACCGGCAACCATCATGGGAGGGAACCTCCCTTATATCAGACCAGTCAGTGAACCCAGATTGCCACTCCTCGCTGTAAGGTTCAGTACTGTCTGTAACCACCAGAGGGAGCCTCTGCTCAGAAACCATCTCTAGCACATTCATAACAGAGCGCCATTTGACATTTTGAATGGAAAATATGCTGGAATATTTAGCGGTTGCCATGTCGCATTTGGAGAGTCCCTGTGTGCCTAAACATTTGAGCTCCCACACAAGTGACCCTATTTTGGAAACTAGACCCCCCAAGGAACGTATCTAGATGCATAGTGAGCACTTTGATCTCCCAGGTGCTTCACAAATTGATCCATAAAAAAAGAAAGTACTTTTCTTTCACAAAAATTTTCTTTTAGCCACAGTTTTTTCATTTTCACATGGGCAACAGGATAAAATGGATCTTAAAATTTGTTGGGAAATTTCTCCTGAGTACACAGATATCTCATATGTGGTCATAAACCACTGCGTGGGCGCACAGCAGGGCCAGAAGAGAAGGAGCACCATTTGACTTTTTGAATGGAAAATTAGCTCCAATCGTTAGCGGACACAATGACGCGTTTGGAGAACCCCTGTGTGCCTAAACAGTGAAAAACAACCACATGTGACACCATTTTGGAAACTAGACCCCTTATGGAACTTATCTAGATGTGTTGTGAGCACTCTGAACCCCCAAGTGCTTCACAGAAGTTTATAACGCAAGGCAGTGAAAATAAAAAAAATCATTTTTTTCCTTAAATATGATTTTTAGTCCGCTATTTTTTATTTTCACAAGGGTAACAGGAGAAATTGGACCACAAAAGTTGTTGTGCAATTTGTCCTGAGTACACCAATACCCCATATGTGGGGGGAACCACTGTTTTGGCACATGGGAGTGCTCAGAAGGGAAGGAGCGCCATTTTGGAATGCAGACTTGATGGAATGTTCTGCGGGCGTCATGTTGCGTTTGCAGAGCTCCTGATGTGCCTAAATAGTAGAAACCCCCCACAAGTGACCCCATTTTGGAAACTAGACCCCCAAGGAGCTTATATAGATGTATAGTGAGCACTTTGAACCCCCAAGTGCTTCACAGAAGTTTATAAACGCAGAGCAGTGAAAATAAAAAAATCATTTTTGTTCCTCAAAAATCATTTTTTAGCCCACTATTTTTTATTTTCCCAAGGGTAACAGGATAAATTGGACCCCAAAAGTTGTTTTCCAGTTTTTCCTAAGTACGCTGGTGCCGCTTATGTGGGGGGAACCACTGTTTGGGCACATGGCAGGGCTCAGAAGGGAAGGAGCGCCATTTGACTTTTTTAATGGAAAATTAGCTCCAATCGTTAGCGGACACCATGTCGTGTTTGGAGAGCCCCTATGTACCTAAACTTTGTAGCTCCCCCACAAATGACCCCATTTTGGAAACTAGACCCCCTAAGGAACTTATCTAGATGCACAGTGAGCACTTTGAACCCCCAGGTGCTTCACAGAAGTTTATAGCGCAGAGCCGTGAAAATAAAAAATCATTTTTTTTCTCAAAAAATGATTTTTTAGCCCCTATTTTTTATTTTTGCAATGGTTACAGGAGAAATTGGACCCCAAAGGTTGTTGTCCAGTTTGTCCTGAGTACGCTGGTACCCCATTTGTGGGGGGGAGCCACTGTTTGGCCACACGTCAGGGCTCGGAAGGGAAGTAGTGACGTTTTGAAATGCCGACTTGATGGAATGGTCTGCGGGCGTCATGTTACGTTTGCAGAGCCCCTGATGTGCCTAAACAGTAGAAACTCCCAGAAGTGACCCCATTTTTGTAAACTAGACCCCACAAGGAACTTATCTAGATGTGTGGTGAGCACTTTGAATTCCCAAGAGCTACACAAGTTTATAACGCCCGGGCATGAAAATAAAAAAAATCATATTTTTTCCACAAACATGATCTTTTAGTCCCCAATTTTTTATTTTCCCAAGGTTAACAGGAGAAATTAGACCCCAAAAGTTGTTGTCCAATTTGTCCTGAGTACGCTGATATCCCATATGTTGGAGAAAACTACTGTATGGGCACACGTCGGGGCTCGGAAGGGAAGTAGTGACGTTTTGAAATGCCGACTTGATGGAATGGTCTGCGGGCATCATGTTAAGTTTGCAGAGCCCCTGATGTGCCTAAACTGTGGAAACCCCCCAAGTGACCCCATTTTGGAAACTAGACCACCCAAGGAACTTATCTAGATGTGTAGTGATTAGTGTTGAGCGATACTGCTCGATATCTAAAAATATCGTATCGGATTGGTATCGCCGATATCACTAAATATCGTCGATATCCGATTCCGATTCCGGAAGTCCCATGTAAGTCTATGGGAACAAAATATCGCAACAAAAAAAACCCTTTCTTTCGTTGTAACCACAAAATATACACACATAGAATACATATATATATATATACATGTCATTGTGACATATATATATACATATATTTATAGTTTATACACTTCTACATAGTAAAATAGACTCTGATTCAATTGCCGGGTAAAGCCGTGACATACCTCATAGAAGTCGACGGGCTCGGTGCCGAGTACCCCCAAAACCTCTGGCTCTGTGCGACTCAACTTGGGCGTCACAAACAGGATTCTGTAGCTCGCTATAAGCGAGTCCTGTGTGCCTGAATTGAACTGGTTTTGTGCTTGAGAATTGCTAAAATCATCAGAGAATGTATTTGCCATTTTTCCGCTATATCTGCGTCACGACGAGGCACTGGTGAAGAAGAAGGGCGTGCTCTTCGTGGGTGTACACTCACTCAGTGGCGCGAAAACGATGGCCGACACTGTAAATGGTACTGCAATGTAAGATCGTGTCCCACAGCTCTTCAGTTCCGCCTCCTCATCCTCCTCAGTGTGCGGAAACTAACACGAAGGTCCCGCCTCCCTACAAAAGAGGGGCCCTCTCCAGATGCTAATGACACATGTGACTTGGCAGAGATGGCTAATGGACACGAGCAGAAGTGTGAAGGGATGGAGCAGTCAGAGCTCTCCCCCCACGGAAGCGACCCGATCGCCACGGAACCACCGTTGGGCACCCGGCCTGGAACCCTCCTACGCTGCAAGAAGCGGAGGATACCCTAAGAGGCCTGGCCCGGCACCGGGAGGAGGTCGCCAGGATGGAAGCCAGCTGGCGTGCCCTAAAACTAAACTTGGAGCGGCGCCAATCCCTCTTACCTGAAGTGTCTGTACCGGAAGGTGAGGCACCCGTTCTAGTAGAGGAGTCCGTGCGGGCATCCCAGCCTTTGCAATGTGATCCGGTTGACGTTGTCGCAGTGGAGGCACCCGTTCCTGCAAAAAACTCTGCACCGGCAGCACCCCAGATCCCGCTGTCTGCCCCCGTCGCTGAGACAGAAGAAGCGACACCCGTCCTCATGGAGGAGGCCGCGCAGGCACCAGAGGTCTACAAGTCTGTACCGGAGCCCCGACTGTCATCTGTTCCAGAGCCGGCTGCTTTCTCCTCAGGTGAGCGCCGCCAGGACTGGGGGGCGCCAGGAGAGCTGCCGCAAACCGGACATTGTAAGCTGGCATTTGATGGTGGAGACATGGAGCAGCTGGTGGAGGAGAATTACAACCGGCGTCAGGAGGAAGAGTGGAGACGTTGGGAGCGGGAAGCAGAGCGACAAAGGGAGCAGCGAGAATCCCAAAAGCTTCGGCAACGTCACCTGGAGAAGGACCGGGCAGATAAGGACCGGATGAGAAAAGATAAGGAACCCTGTGGGAGCCGCGGCGTAAGGGTGCAGTACGGAGCTTTAAATTGAAAGGTGGTTGGGGCTTCATCCAGGAGCCTGGACTTTATTTAGAAGTCTTTGTGACCCGGCGGGACGTGGAGACTCACCTCCCAGAAGGACACCCGGTGAGGGACCTGTTGCCAGGAGACTTGGTGACTTACACCCGACACTGGGGTTACAATGGATGGTACGCCCTAAATGTTACCAGGTGCGACCCCTACTCCCCAGAGTGTCAGGAACCTGTGAGACCCTCGGAGCCTTCAGCCTCCCACATCCAGGCCTCTGTACAAGTGCCCACCACACGCCGTAAATCTCCCCAGCCTCCCTCAGTGGTCTCCTCAGCAGCCCAAGCTATGGACATGATAACTATAGCTGGCCCGTACCCGGCGCCTGTTAGGCCCCCTGGGGTTCGTTCAGTCCGGGACATAGGGCTCCAGACCCGGAGGGAGATGAAAGAGGTGGCCACACAGACCCAGATAGCGGGTCACGACTTGACTGTACAGGCCACACGACGTCATCAGGTCCTGGTGGTCCTTGGTGTCTCGGATGTTTGGCAAGCATCAGAAGAGTACCAGGTGGTACCTGGAACACCCCTGCCAAAGAATTATAAATAACCCGGACAGGGTCCCTGTATGTAAATAGTTAATTTGTTGATGTACCCGGACGGGTGAATGTTCATAAAAAAATTTTTTAATTTAATAAAAAACACAACACAGTTTTCATTACTTTTATTACAGTCTCATCCTGCGACGCCATCGATCTCCTGTGAAAAAATGAAAAAAAAAAACAGCAGTATACCACCTGTCCGACGCAGTCCATAGTAACGAGTGTCCCACGACGATCCAGCTCTGCTACATCAGAATGACAGGCAGAGCCTGTCATCCCGGCGCAGCACAGCTGATTACCTGCTTCCCCGGCGGTGACGTCATCGGACTGGTTTACGGCCGGGATTACCCTGCAGTCACTGCAGTTATCGCAAAAAACTGCATGTGACCGCCAGGGACAAGATAATGGCGGCCATCAAGCAGTCCAGGACGTGACCGCCGGAGATCTTCTGCCAGGTAAGTGCAGCTGACTCCTGACAGACCCGACCGACGGACACTCACAGTGACAGTGACAAATCCGATTCCGGTATCCGATATGACGAAAATATCGGTACTCGGAATCGAAAGCCCGATACAGCTAATATCGGCCGATACCCGATATTTGCAGTATCGTATCGCTCAACACTAGTAGTGAGCACTTTGAACCCCAAGTGCTTCACAGAAGTTTGTAACCCAGAGCCATGAAAATAAAAAATCATTTTTTTTCTCAAAAAATGATTTTATAGCCTACAATTTTTTATTTTCACAAGGGTAACAGGACAAATTGGACCCCAAAAGTTGTTGTCCTGTTTGTCCTGAGTCCATATGTGCGGGGGAACCACTGTTTGTGCACACGTGGGGGCTCAGAAAGGAAGTAGTGACGTTTTGTAATACCGACTTGATGGAATGGTCTGCGGGCGTCATTTTACGTTTGCAGAGCCCATGATGTGCCTAAACAGTAGAAACCTCCACAATTGACCCCATTTTGGAAACTAGATCCCCCAAGGAACTCCTCTAGATGTGTGGTGAGCACTTTGAATCTCCAAGTTCTTCACAGAAGTTTATAACGCAGAGCCGTAAAAATAAAAAATCATTTTTTTTCCACAAACATGATCTTTTAGTACCCAATTTTTTTCCCTAGGGTAACAGGAGAAATTAGACCCCCCCAAAGTTGTTGTGCAATTTTTCCTGAGTAAGCTGATACCCCATATGTGGGGGTAAAACCACTGTTTGGGCACACGTCAGGGCTCGGAATAAAGGGAGCACTGTTTGACTTTTTGAATGCAAAATTTGCAGGAATCAATGGTTGCGCCATGTCGCTTTTGGAGACCCCCTGATGTGCCTAAATAGTGGAAACCCCTCAATTCAAACTCCAACCCTAACCCCAACACACCCCTAACCACAACCCTAACCCCTACACACCCCTAACCCTAATCCAAACCCTAACCCCAACACACCCCTAACCATAATCCCAACCCTAACCATAACCCTAACCACAAGCCTAACCCCAACCCTAACTCTAATTCCAACCCTAATTCTAACCGTAACCCTAATTCCAACCCTAACTCAAATTCCAACCCTAACCCTAATTCTAACCTTAACCCTAATTCTAACCCTAATTCTAACCCTAATGCTAAAGGCTAGGTTCACATTACGTTTTACCAGCCCGTTCAACACATAGCGCTAACGGGCTGGTACCGGTATAGTATAACGCGATCACGTTATGCTATACCCGCTAGCGCAGAGGAATCAGCAGATGATTCATCTGCGCTAGCGGTGACAGAGCCCAGACGCTGCAGGCCGCGTCCGAGGCTCCATCACTGAATGACGGCAAGTCGCGAACGCATGACGCTTTACAGCATGCGTCGCGATGCGCCCGCAAATGGGGTGAATGGCAGCGTTAACGGACTGCGTTACACCGCATTATACCGTGGTGTAACACAGTCCGTCTAACGGACTGCCATAACGCGATATGAATCCAGCCTAACCCTAACCCTAATTATAACCCTAACCCTAAAGCTAACCCTAGTCCTAACCCTTACCTAATCCTAAGGCTAGGTTCACATTACGTTTTACCAGCCCGTTCAACATATAACGTTGACGGGCTGGTAACGGTATAGTATAACGCGATCGCGTTATGCTATACCCGCTAGCGCAGAGGACTCAGCAGATGATTCATCTACGGTAGCGGTGACAGAGCCCAGACGCTGCAGCCCGCGTCCGAGGCTCTGTCACTGAATGACGGCACATTGCGAAAGCATGCCGCTTTACGGCATGTGTTGCGATGCACCCGAAAATGGGAGTGAATGGTAGCGTTAACGGACTGCGTTACACCGCGTTATACCGCGGTGTAACGCAGTCCATCTAACGGACTGCCATAATGCAATATAAATCCAGCATAACCCTAATGCTAACCCTAATGCTAACCCTAACCCTAAGGCTAACCCTAACCCTAAGGCTAACCCTAACCTAACCCTAACTGTAATTCTAACCCTGATAGAAAAAATATATATATTTTATTTTTTGTCCCTACCTAAGGGGGTGATAAAGGGGGCGTTTATTTACATTATTTTATTTTGATCACTAGGAGAGTTTATCACAGTGATCAAAATAAATTTTTGGAATTTAGAAGTGCTCACTGCGCATGCGCCGGCCGGCCGGAGCACTGCGCATGCGCCCGCCATTTTCCAAGATGGCGGCGCCCATGGAGAGTCCCGGACGGACGTCGGGACAGATCCACGGGCGCCAGAAGACCGGGGGAGGTGAGATGACACTGGGGGGATCGGAAGGCGGGGGGCAGCAGACCGGAGCGGAGGGGAGAGGACCGGAGCGCAGGGCAGCAGATAGTAACGGCGGTGACCAATCGCTGCCATGGAATTGGTGGCGGCAGCCGATCACCACCGTTACTCGGTGTGGGGAGGGTCATAACTCGGTGTCCAGCCATGGAAGATGCTATTGCAGCATCGGCCATGGCTGTATTGTAATATTTCACCAAATTTCATTGGTGAAATATTACAAATCGGTCTGATTGGCTGTTTCACTTTTAACAGCCAATCAGAGCAATCGTAGCCATGTGGGGGTTAAGCCACCCCCTCTGTGGTGATGCACAAAGAGTCTTGTGCCTGCGGGTCGGGTGACCTTTCAGTGACCCCGGTCACCCGACCCGCAGGAACATGATTTATAGCATGACGCCTACGTAGGCGTCATGGGTCGGGAAGGGGTTAAATAATGACCTTGACTCCTGTTTTGCTGTATTGTATCTAAATTAATACCATACTCACAGAAAGCCTAATCCACTGAAGCCAATGTCTCCTGTAACAAAAATAAAATAATAAACCACAATATTCCTCACCTATCCGCCGAGAAGATAATAATCCATAATGTCACACGAAGATCTTGATGACTTAGAGACAGCTGGCTATACACTGACAAAGGAGGTAATCACTAATGCAGTGTAAAGCACTGTGCTGCGGTGAGAAAATGTGACCTCTATAAAAGAAGCTCAGAGCTATTGAGTCGCCCGCCAGGGCTGTGGGGTACTCTGTACAGAGCCTGTTAACTTCTATAGGAGATGTCATGGCGGCGACGACTCGGTCCGTGGCCCTGGGCACTCACCAAAAAGGGAAATATATTTACAAGGGAATGACAAGTTTGTTGTAATGTTCGTGATGCCACGTGTTGTACCCAGTCAGGGTGACCGGCGCTGCGATGCAGGTCCTCTGGAAGAGATGGTATTATGCAGCTAGTTGGTAAATCTCCCACAGGTGAGGTTATATTCCTCCAGGGCAGGTAGATGTTATATTTGGGAATGTTACTTATGAATGCAGCAGAGAGATGTGCGTCGCTGAAATAACTCTAGGAGACAGTCCGTATGCAGTTTAGGTTTTGTTTACTCACAGTCTGTCTGCAGTACAGGTGCCCGCTTGGCACTATGTCCTCCGGGTGAGGGGTCCAGCAACCCCCAGGTAACTCGGTCGCACTTGCATAGGACTCCCATTCTGTGTGTGTCCTTTCCAGGCCGCCTCTCTCTCTCTGTGCTATTCCACTCCTCTCTTCCTAGCACCTCACCACGCAGTCTTTCAGTCCAGTAGTTGCGGACCCTGTAGGGTAACAGATTAATTCTGTGCGTCCTTGGCCCTATGTAGCTTCCTTCCTGGAGATGGTGCTGGTGGTTGGTAGCAATGACACATAAAGTGATCACCGCCGTCGGCTTGCTAGCGGCGCCTGAAGGTTTCCCACTAGTCTAGGGGCCGATTCCCTTGTGGCCTTGTCCTTCTGATCCCGGAGAGGGCCACAGATGGAATGTTCTCTGTTCATGCCCAAGGACCCCTTCGCTCACTTCTCCAGAAACTCCTCAGTCTCTTTCTCTCAACTTAGGGGACGAGCTCCTATCAGCTTGAGCTCTCCTCTCGCTCTCCTCTCACGAAGTGCTGCTGCTACTGCTTTCTTAACTTCTCTCCTCCTATCAGCTGCTGCTAACTCCACCCATCCATACACCCCTTGCTAACCAGCCTGGGATGAGACCATCCTCCTGTAGAGTACGTCCATATGCCCAGCTGATATGGTGTGTGTTGGATGCAGGTGTTGGAGTCCTAGGGGTGCTCCCTCCTTACCTGGGAGTGGGGTGTCACACCTCTGGATGAGGTGCAACATCTCTGTGGTGACTGAACCCTCAGGGCGCCACATTCCCCCCAGTTAAACACAGCACGTCCGCGGGCTGAAACAGAGTAAACAGGTGTTAAGAAACTTGCAAATTTTTAAGAATGCATTCTCACAGGTAGAAATATAATTTAAAACTCAACTTCCCTTTATGGGAAGCACTTTTCGTTTAAATGTTGCATAAATAACATTAACTGTCATTTATTTACACTCAACATTAATTAAACTTATTTTTAATTTATACCAGGTAAAGTGCTATAAACTTTCACATTCAAGTGCACTGTAACTTCTTCTTGTAAGGCAAGCCCCAGATGGGGTAAGTTCAAGTGTCTGTACTCTTGTGGAGGACCCGCTCCAAACCTCCAATGCTGGTCTTGGGTGGGCTGCAAGACATAACTGGTCTCTTTCCACAGACCTCATCTTCGGCCACACCTAACGGTTTTCGTCTTCTGAGGTAGTGATACTGACAGTGTACTGTGAAAGCTTCATGTAAAACCAAGACAGAGCACCTTAATAGGTGCTAAACTATATACAAGTTAATTTGGGCCAGCATAGTCCGTGACCTCACAGTTCATCCACTGCAACAAACAAATGAAGTAGTACAGACCCCTCCGAGTATCCCCAAGCAGGGAGACGTTAAACTATATACAGTCAAATGAACCTAGTCAGGGATTTATTTTGCTGGTGTGACACCGGGTGTCACTTGGGACCCTTCAGGCAGGTCCAGCACTCCTATGACTCCTGGGGCCACTCTGATCTGATGTCCCCTGGTGGAGTTTACCAGCAAGTCATGTCCCGTTTTCTGGGTTTGGGTGTCTGCATCCCTCATTCTCAGCACTCTCTGTATGGCCACGTCTCGAACTAATCTTACATTAGGAGGCCTGACTGGTGGGGAAGTGGGTGTTGTAACTGGGGCCTGGACGGGTCGGGCCTTCATGGGGAGGTGTCACCAGCAGTCTCCTGCTCAGCGGCGAGGGGCTATATTTTCGCACATTCAGGGCATACCAGCCCTTTAGGCCCCAATGCCGGGTATAGGTGACCAAGTCCCCCGGGTAGAGGTCCCGGCCTGGGTGCCTGTTGTGAATGGACTTGAAATGAGTTCTGAGCAGAGGCTCCCTCTGGTGGTTACAAGCGGTACTGGACTGTCCAGTGAAGATTGTGAGGAATGGGAATCAGGTGTTACTGACTGGTCTTATATAAGGGAGTCGCCTTCCCATCAGGGTTGCCGGTGATCAATTGCTCTGGTCTCAATCCTTGAGTCCTGTTTCCTTTGTAGCCTGCTGTGTCGTGTCTGCATCTCCTGCTAACAGATAAGACATTTTCTTCTTTTTGTTTTTGTGCTTGATTTTTGCATTTTGTAATGCACTTCTGTGGGGGCCTTCAGGGTCCCCTCCGGGGGCTTTGCCCTCTCAGTTTAGTTCAGCCACTGATGTTTGTACTTTTGCTTTTTCCAGTTTTTTCAGTGGCTGCTGTTTTGATTTTGTTACACCAGAGAACTAATTTAGATGGTAGAGGTCGTGTGATCTCAGGTGATTTTGAAATTAGTAGAGTTGGTGCTTTTCAGGGTTTTTTGGGATTGCAGTAAGTGCCCTTCCTATTCTTTTCTATTTAGGTAGTTTGGGCCCCAACGTTTGCTCATACTATTTTCTGTCTGTGTCAGTATTTCATCTTGTCTAACCGCCATTACATGTTTGGGGGCTTTCTATGTTCTTTGGGGATCTGCTCCGGGGCAGATAGCTTTCCTCTTTCTATCTTTAGGTGTAGTTAGTTTTTCAGGCTGTGACGAGGCGTCTAGGACCAACGTAGGAACGCTCCACGGCTGCCTCTAGTTGTGGTGGTTAGTCAGGGTACTGCAATCTCATAGATTCCAACTTCTCTGGTGTATTGCCTTTTTACCTGCACTCCTCAGCTACCGAAACATAACAGGTGCCCCTCCTGCTGGTAGGATTCAACATCCCGCCTGTTAAACACCTTCGCGTATAACCCGGGTTCCTTTATAAAGCCCCAGCCTCCCTTAGCCGGAACTCTTTGATGGCACCCTGCTGCAGCGGCCCCCAGTCAGTACCTTTGTCCTGACGCACTCACTGCTTGTCCGCCAGGTCCTTCTCCAATTGTTCCTGACGCTGGAGCTGAGCCTCCCGGCTCTGGCGCTTTCATTCCATTTCTCGGCAAGCTTGTAGTTGTACTCCTGCTCGCCAAGTATCTCGATCTTCCTTCACTGCCTGGCTGGTCCGGGAACCCAATAACTTCGAATCCTTTGTGGGGCCACCGGTATACCACGCGCTCCACGTGGACTGGTGCGGCTGCCGGAGTCGGCTGTAGAACCGGCCCAAACCGGTCCTCCAGTCCGCAGGGCCTGTCCCAATCCAGGGATGCCCCTGGCCTGCCGGGTTCTCAGGCTGGCGGCTTGGGTAGCGGTCCCACCAGTGACTTTTCAGCGGGTCCTCGGTCTTCAGCCTCACTGGCCGTTCTGGTGTCGGATTCTCCCTCCGCTCCAGGTGACAGCGTGATGGGACGCCTCAGCGGGCGCTGCGGCTCCAGCGGCTGGTCTCGGCCTAGCGTGAGCGCTTTCTAGCTCCGCTCCATCTGCTCGGCCTCCTTCCGTTGCCGGGTGAGCTCCGCGGGCTCACCTCCCTCCAGCTCTGATCCTGGGATGGCCGGTGATGATTCTTCCTCCATTCTGGGGAAGGAACTCTCCTCAGCTCCTCCGCTCTCCAGATTGCCACCGGTCACCATCCTGGTCAGGAACTTATTGGTTCCTTCATGAAGGAATTCCTGCTGTTTCCTCTTCCTCTCTTTCCCGCCATTGAGGATCAGGAGGCGGATTTCTCTCGCTGACTGGCATGTCCTGATGTTGCAGTAACATTTGGAGTGGGCGGTCATAACTTTCGCGCCACAGGGTGAGCTCACGCCCATGAAGATACGCCCTTCTTCCTCTCCAGCGCCTCGTGGCGCAAATATGGCGGTGATCCTTCACAAGTTGCAATAAAGTCTCTTGCACAACGAACAGTTCTGTATAGGCACACAGGACCCCGGTGACACTGGGCCTCAGCATCCTGTTTGTGATGCCAAAAATGAGTCGCCCGCCAGGGCCGTGGGGTACTCGGTACAGAGCCCGTTAACTCCTATAGGGGATGTCATGGCGGCGACGACCGGGTCCGTGGCCCTGGGCACTCACCAAAAAGGGAAATATATTTACAGGGGAATGACAAGTTTGTCGTAATGTTCGTGACTAGTGTTGAGAATTCCGATACTGCAAATCGGGTATCGGCCGATATTCGCTGTATCGGAATTCCGATTCTGAGATCCGATATTTTTGTCATATCGGATACCGGAATTGGAATGTTCCTGTCTCGGTCAGTGTCCGTCGGTCAGGTCTGTCAGGAGTCAGCGGCACTTACCTGGCAGAAGATCTCCGGCGGTCACGTCCTGGACTGCTTGATGGCCGCCATCATCTTCTCCCTGGCGGTCACGTGCAGTTTCTCGCGATAACTGCAGTGACTGCTGGGTAATCGCGGCCGTAAAGCAGTCCGATGACGTCACCGCCGGGGAAGCAGGTAATCAGCTGTGCTGCGTCGGGATGTTAGGCCCTGCCTGGCATTCCGATGTAGCAGAGCTGGATCGTCGTGGGACCCTCGTTGCTATGGACTGCGTCGGACAGGTGGTATACTGTTGGTTTGTTTTTTATCTTTTTTTACAAGAGATCGATGGCGTCGCAGGAATGAGAGTGTAATAAAAGAAATGAAAACTGTGTTGTCTCTTTTATTTCATTAAAATACTTTTTTCTGGCTGTGTCTTTTTTTTAAACATTTAAAAACTTTGGGATTAATAATGGATCGGTGTCTTATTGACGCCTCTCCATTATTAACCGGACTTATTGTCACCGTGCAATCAACGGTGACATTAACCCCTTATTACCCTGCTTGCCACCGCTACAGGGCAAGTGGGAAGAGCTGGGTAAAGTGCCACAATTGGCACATCTTTTGATGCGCCAAATGTGGGGCTGCTGTAGCCTGGTATTATCAGGCTGTTGAGGGCCAAAATCCATGGGCCTTGACAGTCTTTTAATACCAGGCCGCAGCAGTCTGCATTTTACTTGGCTGGTTAACAAAAATAGGGGGGATCCCCACGCCATTTTTTTTTCGAGGGGATCCCCTATTTTTGTTAACCAGCCAAGCTAAGCAGACTGCTGTGGCCTGGTATTATCAGGCTTGCAAGGTCCATGGATATTGGATCCTTACCAGCCTGAAAAAACAGGCCTCAGCAGTCTGCTTCATCTGGCTGGTTAACAAAAATAGGGGGGATCCCACGCCAATTTTTTTCGAGGGGATCCCCTATTTTTGTTAACCAGCCAAGATAAGCAGACTGCTGTGGCCTGGTATTATCAGGCTGGCAAGCAGGGTCGGACTGAGTCACCGGGACACCGGAGAAACCTCCGGTGGGCCCCGCCCCCAGCTCCTGCGTGGTGGACCCTGATTTGAAAGGATAGGTCGCGGGCAGAGGGGGCGGTGGCCCCAGGCCCCACGCTCTGAGGGGGCCCACCCGGAGCTACGCTACAGTAACTGTATCGGCGTGCACAGCACGCCGATACATTTACATTCTGCGGCAGAGCAGGAAGAATCGCTCTCCCTGCTCTGCCGCCCGGCCGCTATGGGGCCTTAACAGGCGGTGGGGGGACCCGGTGCCAGCAGTGGGCCCCCCACCCGTCATCGGATGGTCAGCTGTATCGGCATCCAGCCGATACAGCTGACCGCATAGAGAGAGAAGGAGCGAGCGCTTCTTCTCTCCCATAATCCCCCTCTCAGCGTCTGACAGCGGGCGCGATGACGTCACCTGCTGGCGCCCGCTGTCAGACGCTGAGAGGGAGAACAGTGAGCAGCACAGGAGTCGGGAGGTGAGTATTTTTTTTTTTAATGGGGGTGCATTATACTACAGAGGCTGTATATGGGGGGTGCATTATACTACAGAGGCTGTATATGGGGCTGCATTATACTACAGAGGCTGTATATGGGGCTGCATTATGCTACAGAGGCTCTATATGGGGGGTGCATTATACTACAGAGGCTGTATATGGGGCTGCATTATGCTACAGAGGCTCTATATGGGGTGTGCATTATACTACAGAGGCTGTATATGGGGCTGCATTATACTACAGAGGCTGTATATGGGGCTGAATTATACTACAGAGGCTGTATATGGGGCTGCATTATACTATAGAGGCTGTATATGAGGGTGCATTATACTACAGAGGCTGTATATGGGGCTGCATTATACTTCAGAGGCTGTATATGGGGCTGCATTATACTACAGAGGCTGTATATGGGGGCTGCATTATACTACAGAGGCTCCATATGGGGGTGCATTATGCTACAGAGACTCCCTATGGGGATGCATTATACTACAGAGGCTGCCTATGGGTGTGCATTATAATATAGCGGCTGCCTATGGTGGTGCATTATATTATAGACTCTGCCTATGGGGGTTTATTATAATATAGAGGCTGCCTATGGGGGTGCATTGTACTATATTGAGGACTATCTGGTGTATTATGCTGTATGGATGCTATCTAGGGGCCATCATACAGTGTTGGACCCATTAAATAGTTTGGGGACATTAAGGGGTCAGTATATATCCAGTGAGGGGCATTATTCTGTGTATAGGGGAGATGTACAGGGGAGACTTGGGACATTATTAAATGTAAAGTGGACACTTATTGTTATAGGGGAACTCGGGTTACTGTGACTGTCAAAGGGGCACACAGGGCATTATTACAGTCTAGGGACAAAATGTGGGCACTGTTTTCTAGGGCACTTGCACCCGGCATTACTATATTCTAGAGGGGTGCTTTAGAATTTAGAGGTCACACAGAACCACACAGCAGGTGCAGTAATAGGGACACATACGGCAGCAGCTCAGTATTGGGGTATCAGGTGCAGTAATAGGGACACATACGGCAGCAGCGGCTCAGTATTGGGGTATCAGGTGCAGAAATAGGGACACATATGGCAGCAGCGGCTCAGTATTGGGGTATCAGCAGGATGAGGAGTTTGTGCAGGTTGAAAATAGTCCAATTGGTGACCGTGACAGTGCTAAAAATATGAGAAGTGAAATGTGTCTTTGTTGTAATCTCTGCAGTCGAGTCCTGGCTGGAGAAGTCGTCATGTCGGTCTGGGCCAGATGGAAAAGACATGAAAAGTGAACAATTCCATTAGAAAGAACATCAGCGGTAAGTCATTATCTATACCTGTGCTGTAATCTATTATATGTTCTGTAGGACTGGTACTATTTACCACAGACCATATGGCGGTGATATCAATATTGGTCTTTTTATATATAGATTATTTTTGGCAACAGCGCGGTCATTTGCTGAAGTTCTCTGGTTAGGGGCCCACTCAGAAGTTTCGCCCCCACTAAACCAAAACCCTAGCTACGCCTCTGGCTCTCTCTCTAGTCTTTCTTTCTCTCTCTAGTCTCTCGCTCTCTGTTCTTTCTTTCTCTCTCTGTTCTCTCTTTCTCTGTTCTTTCCTTCGCGCTCTCTGATCTTTTTTCTCTCTGTTCTTTCTTTCTCTCTCTCTCTCTTTTCTTTCTTTTCTCTCTTTCTTTCTGTTTGTTCTTTCTCTCTCTCTCCTTTCTTTCTCTCTCGCTGCTTTCTTTTTTTTCCTCAGTACCAACCACTGTGCCCATAATGCCAGCCACTGTGCCCTCATTACCAGTCAGTGTGATCAGCAGTGCTAAATGGGTACGGTTGGGGCGAGGATATGGGTGTGATTAGTTGTGAAATGGGTGTGGTCGGGGCGTGGCCTAAAATTTGCGGCTGCGCGCTATGCGCGCCGCAGCCTTCAACCCTCTTTCTTGTCTTCAAAAGTTGGGAGGTATGCTGTATGACCTCCCTACAACTTCTGGGCATGCTCCTGATGAGCGCGACGGATGGTCTCCTGAGGGATCTCCTCCCACACCTGGACTAAAGCATCCAACAACTCCTGGACAGTCTGTGGTGCAACGTGGCATGGCTTCAAAAAATCACATTAAAAACTTTTTAGCAAAAACACATCATGAAAAACAGTCTTACCAAGTCTGATCAAATGACCAAATGCACTAGCAGGATGCAGCAGCTCCCATAGATAAAGGCTGGAGAAGCACAGGTGCTTACCACTGATAAAAGCAGCCACCCTATCACAAAAACAGTGATGATGAAGGTGTTAACTGCTTAGTGGGAGAAAAAGCACACAAATGTAAGTTGCTTAGGACATGAATGTCATGCACAGTGTCTGGATAACAGCCTATTTTAAATATTGCCACAGTCTTTGTCCCTCTTTCCCTTCTTCAAAGGTTGGGAAGTATGATGGTGGGCCCCAAGAATAATTTTTCTCTGGTGGGCCCAAGGTACTCCAGTCCGACGCTGCTGGCAAGGTCCATGGATATTGGCTCCTTAACAGCCTTAAATACCATGCCTCAGCAGTCTGCTTCATCAGGCTGGTTAACAAAAATAGGGGGGGCCCTACGCCATTTTTTTTTCGAAGGGAACCCCTATTTTTGTTAATCAGTTCCCTCTGACGTCACTGATGGTGTCCCTGGCTGACCTGAAGTGAAAGTGGAAAGCAATCAATTAAGCTTTCCACTTCCTCTCCTGTCAGCCAGGAGAGGAGCTCATTCATTCGGGGGTTTACCGTGAGGCTGCAGCATTATCTGCGGTCCCTGCAGTAAACATTAACCCTTTCTGATGGATTACACCGTGGGACCTGACTGTGCATGGGATAGGTAAGAATAATTTTGCTTTTTTATTTTATTTTTATTACAGGAAATGGTTTTTGCAGTAAAATAAAAGATGGTCAAAAACATTTGTCTTTATTTCATTAAAATGATTTTTAATTAAAGTGTGTGTGTTTTATTTTTATTTCATGCAATAGGATTAATAATTGATAGTTGTCTAATTGACAGCTCTCAATTATTAACCTGGCTTAAGGTCACCTTTCAATAGCAAGGCGGCTTTAACCCCTTATTAACCCATTCGCCACCGCTACAGGGCAATGGGAATAGACGGGCAAAGTGCCAGAAAGGGTGAATCTAATTATAGATTTGTCTTTTCTGGGGTGTCTGGGGGCAGATGTTAGTAGCCAGGGGGGCCAAAAATAATGGTCCCTCTCTGGGCTATTATTATCTGCCCCCACTCGCTGGCTTTGTCTGTCTGGTTGAGAAAATAGGGCGGGAGCCCACCCATTTTTTTTCAACAATTTTACACCTCATATATATATATATATATATATACATGTCATTGAATTTGTGACACATATATATATATATTTATATTTATAGTTCATACACTTCTACATAGTATAATAGCCGCTAATTCAATTGCCGGCTTTTGTGAAAATGCAGAACCCGACATGAAATGACACATGGTTTACATAGAGTTAACCATGTCATTTCAAGTTGTTTGATATATTGTTTTCACTAACAATTACATGAGTGTATTGTGTGCAAAATTTCACACCTGTAGGGGTTAATTAAAGGTGTAAATTCGTAGCAAAAAAGTCCGTTTTTTTTACAACAAATTTACACCTTTAATTAACCCCTACAGGTGTGAAATTTTGCACACATACACTCATGTAATTGTTTGTGAAAATCAGATATCAAACTACATGAAAATACATGGTTAACTCTATGTAAACCATGTGTCACTTCATGTCGGGTGCTTCTGTATTTTCACAAAAGCCGGCATTACCCGGCAATTGAATCAGAGGCTATTTTACTATGTAGAAGTGTATAAACTATAAATATATGTATATATATATATGTCACAATGACATGTATATATCTATAATATAACGGTGGGAGCGTCACTCTATCTGAAGCCTTTATAGACTGCGCAAGCGCGACACGCCTGCGCAGTCTGGCTCCAGACATAGTGAGGAATCCAGAGCGGTGAGTACTCTGTATGGCGCCAGAGATCGCGGTATGCGTACTGGATGCATACCGCAATCTCCGGCGCCATACTCACATACTTACCTGACCGGGAGGAGCGTTGCCACGGCGCTTCTCTTCTCCCGGGGCAGGAGACCAGGAGTGCGCGTCGGATCGCGCATGCGCAATAGCGCTATCCGGCACCATTTTGCTGAAGACACATTTACAGTGTGTCTTCAGCAATATGGCGCCGGACCGCGCGGTATGGGCATGCGCGTACTCCGGCGCCGCTCTCCTCCCCCGGCGTCCAGCAGAATGCAACAGCGCTGGAGCACAGGGATGAAAGGTGAGTATAAATGTTTGTTTTTTTGCGGTATCTGTGCAGTTTAATAGCGGTGAGGGGGCCATGCACATCAGGATAGGGGGGGCGTGAGAGGACCATGCACATCAGGGTTGGGGGGTGAGGGGGCCATGCACATCAGGATTGGGGGGGTAAGGGGACCATGCACATCAGGATAGGGGGGTGAGGGGACCATCCACATCAGGATTGGGAGGGGTGAGGGGGCCATGCACATCAGGATTGGGGGGTGAGGGGGCCATGCACATCAGGATAGGGGGGCGTGAAGGGACCATGCACATCAGGGTTGGGGGGTGAGGGGGCCATGCACATCAGGATTGGGGGGGTGAGGGGACCATGCACATCAGGATAGGGGGGTGAGGGGACCATGCACATCAGGATTGGGGGGGTGAGGGGACCATGCACATCAGGGTTGTGGGGTGAGAGGACCATGCACATCAGGATTGGGGGTGAGGAGACCATGCACATCAGGATTGGGGGGTAAGGGGACCATGCACATCAGGATTGGGGGGTGAGGGGACCATGCACTACAGAATTGGGGGTGAGGGGACCATGCACATCAGGATTGGGGGGTGAGGGGACCATGCACATCAGGGTTGTGGGGTGAGAGGACCATGCACCTCAGGATTGGGGGTGAGGAGACCATGCACATCAGGATTGGGGGGTGAGGGGACCATGCACATCAGGATTGGGGGGTGAGGGGACCATGCACATCAGGGTTGGGGGGTGAGGGGACCATTCACATCAGGGTTGGGGGGTGAGGGGACCATGCACATCAGCATCGGGGGTGAGCGGACCATGCACATCAGGGTTGGTGGGGGTGAGGGGACCATGCATACCAGGATTGGGGGTGAGGGGGCCATGCACATCAGGATTGGGGATGAGGTGACCATGCACAACAGGATTGGGGGGTGAGGGACCATCCATATCAGGATTGGGGGGGTAAGGGGGCCACGCACATCATGATTGGGGGTGAGCGGACCATGCACATCAGGATTGGGGGTGAGAGGACCATGCACATCAGGATTGGGTGGGTGAGGAGACCATGCACATCAGGATTGGGGGGTGAGGGGACCATGCACATCAGGATTGAGGGTGAGCGGACCATGCACATCAGGGTTGGGGGGGTGAGGGGACCATGCATACCAGGATTGGGGGGTGAGGGGGCCATGCACATCAGGATTGGGGATGAGGGGACCATGCACATCAGGATTGGGGGGTGAGGGGACCATGCATATCAGGATTGGAGGGGTAAAGGGGCCACGCACATCAGGATTGGGGGTGAGCGGACCATGCACATCAGGATTGGGGGGTGAGAGGACCATGCACATCAGGATTGGGGGGGTGAGGGGACCATGCACATCAGGATTGGGGGGTGAGGGGACCATGCACATCAGGATTGAGGGGTGAGCGGACCATGCACATCAGGATTGGGCGATGAGGGGACCATTCATACCAGAATTGGGGGTGAGGGGACCATGCATTCCAGGATTGGGCGGGAGGTGACCATGCATACCAGGATTGGTGGGTGAGGGGACCGTGCAAACCGGGATTGGGGGGTGAGGGGACCATGCATATCAAGATTGGAGGGGACCATGCACATCAGGATTGGGGTGAGCGGACCATGCACATCAGGTTGGGGGTGAGGGACCATGCACATCAGGTTGGGGGGTGAGGGGACCATGCACATCAGGATTGGGGGGTGAGGGGACCATGCACATCAGATTGGGGGGTGAGTGGGACCATGCACATCAGGAATTGGGGGGATTGAGGGGACAGCACCATCAGGATTGGGGGGTGAAGGGACCATGCACATCAGGATTGGGGGTGAGGGACCATGCACACAGCAATCGGTGGGTGAGGACGCACATGGTGGGGTAGGGGCCATGACTAGATTGGGGGAGGATGACGTGGGTGAGGCTGATCAGTTGGGGGTGCTACAGTGGGGTGAGGACACATAGGATTGGGTGAGGACTGCACATCAGATTGGGTAGGACCTGCATCAGATGGGGTAGGGCAGCCATCAGGGGTGAGGGACAGCAACAGATGGAGGGACGAACAGTGGGGGAGGACTGCTGTGGGGAGGACAGAATAGGATTGGGGAGGGCACAATGGTTGGGTGGGGACTACTCAGATGGGGTGAGGACACCATGTGGGAGGCATGACATCAGTTGGGAGGGGACCATGACTCGTTGGGTGGGGCAGACAGTGGGGGGGCCTCCAGATGGGGATATGTGGGGTAGGGGACCATCACCGTGGGGAGGATGCACTCAGTGGGTGAGGGGACTGCACCAGGATTGGGAGGGATGCATCAGATGGGTAGGCATGCATGTGGGGAGGACATGCATCAGTGGGTGAGGACTGCAACAGTTGGGGTAGGCCTGACATCAGATGGGTGGCATGACACGGGGGGGGACCACACATCAGATTGGGGGTGAGGACATGCACAGATTGGGTGAGGACAGCACTCGTGGGGAGGACAGCACATCAATGGGGGGGGACCATGCATCGTGGGTGGGGGACCATGACATCAGTGGGTGAGGCTGACTCAGTGGGTGAGGCCACTAGTTGGGTAGGACGAGTGGGGAGGACTGCAATCATTGGGGGGGCATGCACAGGTGGTGAGGACATGCACATCAGGATTGGGGGTGAGGGACCATGCACATCAGGATTGGGGGGTGAGGGGACCATGCACATCAGGATTGGGGGTGAGGGACATGCATCATGGATGGGGGTGAGGGACCATGCACATCAGGATTGGGGGGTGAGGGACCATGCACATCAGGTTGGGGGTGAGGGGACCATGCACATCAGATTGGGGGTGAGGGACTGCACATTGGGATTGGGGGGTGGGGGACATGACATCAGACTTGGGGGGTGAGGGGACCATGCACATCAGGATTGGGGGGTGAGGGACCATGCACATCAGGATTGGGGGTGTGAGGGGACCATGCACATCAGATTGGGGGTGAGGGGACATGCACATCAGGGTTGTGGGGTGGGGGCCATGCACATCAGATTGGGGGGTGAGGGGACCATGCATCATCAGGTTGGGGGGTGAGGGGACCATGCACATCAGGATTGGGGGGTGAGGGGACCATGCACATCAGGATAGGGGGTGAAGGGGGACCATGCACATCAGGATTGGGGGTGAGGGGACCATGCACATCAGGATTGGGGGGTGGTGAGGGACCATGCACACGATGGGTGGGGTGATGGGGGACCATGCACATAGGATTGGGGGTGAGGGGACATGCACATCAGGATGGGGGTGAGGGGACCATGCACATCAGGATTGGGGGTGGGAGGACCATGCATCATCGGAATATGGGGGTGAGGGGACCATGCACATCAGGATTGGGGGGAGAGATGGGGGACCATGCACATCAGGATGGGTGGGTGAGGGGACCATGCACATCAGGATTGGGGGAGGGACCATGCACATCAGGATTGGGGGTGAGGGACCATCAAGGTTGGGGGTGAGGGACCATGACCATGGGGGGGGGTGCAGAGGGGTGCATGCATGGATTGGGGGGTGAGGGACCATGCACATCAGGATTGGGGGTGAGGGGACCATGCACATCAGGATTGGGGGTGAGGGACCATGCAATCAGGATTGGGGGGTGGAAGGACCATGCAGCATCAGGATTGGGGGAGGACAAGATGGTGGTGAGGGGACATGCCATACAGGATTGGGGGGTGAGGGGACCATGCATCACAGGTTGGGGGGGTGAATGGGACCAATGGCATCGGATTGGAGGGGTGGAGGGGAGCATGCACATCAGGATAGGGGGGTGAGGGGGAGGGGACCATGCATACCAGGATTGGGGGGTGAGGGGGCCATGCACATCAGGATTGGGGATGAGGGGACCATGCACATCAGGATTGGGGGGTGAGGGGACCATGCATATCAGGATTGGGGGGATAAGGGGGCCACGCACATCAGGATTGGGGGTGAGCGGACCATGCACATCAGGATTGGGGGGTGAGAGGACCATGCACATCAGGATTGGGGGGGTGAGGGGACCATGCACATCAGGATTGGGGGGTGAGGGGACCATGCACATCAGGATTGAGGGGTGAGCGGACCATGCACATCAGGATTGGGCGATGAGGGGACCATTCATACCAGAATTGGGGGTGAGGGGACCATGCATTCAAGGATTGGGCGGGAGGTGACCATGCATACCAGGATTGGTGGGTGAGGGGACCGTGCATACCGGGATTGGGGGGTGAGGGGACCATGCATGTCAGGATTGGAGGGGTGAGGGGGCCATGCACATCAGGATTGGGGATGAGGGGACCATGCACATCAGGATTGGGGGTGAGCGGACCATGCACATCAGGGTTGGGGGGTGAGAGGACCATGCACATCAGGGTTGGGGGGTGAGGGGACCATGCACATCAGGATTGGGGGTGAGGGGACCATGCACATCAAGATTGGGGGGTGAGGGGACCATGCACATCAGGATTGGGGATGAGGGGACCATGCACATCAGGATTGGGGGGTGAGGGGACAATGCACATCAGGATTGGAGGGTGAGCGGACCATGCACATCAGGATTGGGCGATGAAGGGACCATTCATACCAGGATTGGGGGGTGAGGGGACCATTCATAACAGGATTTGGGGGTGAGGGGACCATTCATACCAGAATTGGGGGTGACGGGACCATTCATACCAGAATTGGGGGGTGAGGGGACCATGCATTCCAGGATTGGGCAGGAGGTGACCTTGCATACCAGGATGAGGAATGGGGTGCCATGCATAGTAGATTTGGGTGGGGGTGAGGGGACCATACATACCAGGATAGGGATGAGGGGTGCCATGCATACCAGAATAGGAGGGGGGAAGCACATACCAGAATGGGAGACCATGTACCTATAAAAATGCTTGCCACCTGGGCGTAGAACGGGTTTATCACTAATATGTATATATATATATATATATATATATATATATGTTGTAACGGGTCTGGGAGGCGGAACCTCTGAGCTACTATACAAGGGGGCGGTCCTTGTAAGGGAGCGGGTGGCGACCAGGGTAGACGGGCAGACAGTCACAGCAGGTAACCGGGGCAGTCTCTGGATGAACGGGCAGGGGGTCACGGCAAGTGACCGGAGAAGTCTCTGGGTAAAGGTAGATACGACCTGTGATGGCTGAGCCTCCCGGTAGGCTAGCAGGCAGATAGCAGATAAGCGCTCCCAGGTGAGCGGGCGAGAGTCTCTGGAAAAGCAGGTGGTCACAGCACGTGACGGCAGGACCTCCCGGTAGGCTAGCAGGCAGGTAACAGGTGAACGCTCCCAGGTGAGCGGGCAGGCTGGTCCATAGACAGACTGGCAGGTGATGGTGGGCAGACTGTCGGACGGCGGGGCCTCCAGGTAGGCTAGCAGGCAGGTAACAGGTGAGCGCTCCCAGGTGAGCGGGCAGGCTGGTCCATAGACAGACTGGCGGGTGATGATAGGTAGACTATTGGACCACAGGCTAGCAAGCAGGTAAGCGGAATATCAGGCAGGAACAAACAGCAAACTGGCAGGAATCTGGCAGGTAACTGGCAACGGAACCTGAGGGCTGAAGCAGAGTAGTGAACAGTGCAACAACATTGCTCGGGCACCTCCATTTTGGAGGAAGTGCCTTATATATGGTGAAGTCCTCCAGCCATTGGCCGGGGACTCCTTAGGACGGCGCGCGCGGCCCCATCAAGAGGGAGGGAGCGCGCGCGCGCGCGCCCTAAGCACAGTTGTCCGGGAAGGAGCGCGCGCTGCCAGCAGAGCGGGAGGAGGACGCCGGGCTCGGAGCAGAGGAGTGAGGGGAACAGCGTCCCTGCCTAGCAGAGGGCAGGGACGCCGACGCTACAGTTCCCCCCCCTTTAGGCCCCCCTTTTTTAGGCCAGAAAGAAATTTAGCTAGGATGAGAGGGGCATGGATGTTCTCCCGAGGCTCCCACGTTCTCTCTTCAGGACCAAACCCCTTCCAATCTACTAGAAAATAGGTCTTCCTTCTTACCCTTTTGGTGGCCAGAATGTTCTCTACCTCAAATTCGTTTTCAGCTGAAACCGGAGCAGGAGGCGTACCTGTAGACTTGGAAAAAGAGTTAAGTACCACCGGTTTGAGGAGAGATACATGGAAGGAGTTAGGGATCCGCAAGTTGACCGGAAGTTTCAATTTATAGGCCACCGGGTTGATCTGACTGATGACCTCCAGAGGACCGATGAACCGAGGCCCTAACTTATAGGAAGGAATCTTGAGCCGAACATACTTGGACGAGAGCCAGACCTTATCCCCAGGACGGAATTGAGGAGGATCCAGACGTTTTTTGTCAGCATGTCTTTTCATACGCTCGGATGACTTAAGGAGTGCGGACCGGGTACTCTCCCATATGGAGGAAAATTGGTTAACAAGAGATTCCGCAGCCGGATTGTCCACAGAGGTGGAGACGGGAAATGGGATCCGAGGATGCTGACCGAAGACTACAAAAACGGGGATTTGGAGGAAGATTCGCTCTCGTGATTGTTGTAAGAAAATTCGGCCCATGGCAGGAGATCCACCCAGTCAGAATTGTGAGCATTAACGAAGTGCCGGAGGTAACTGGTAAGGATCTGATTGATCCGCTCCACTTGACCATTGGACTGTGGGTGGTAGGCGGAGGAGAAGTCCAGGGTGACGTCTAGCAATTTGCAAGTGGCTCTCCAGAAACGTGAGGTGAACTGTACCCCACGATCCGACACGATGTGACGGGGCAGGCCATGAAGAAGGAAGATGTGGCGGATAAAGTCTTTAGCCAGCTCGGGAGCAGACGGAAGGCCTGGCAGGGGAATAAAGTGAGCCATCTTGGAAAAGCGGTCAGCGACCACCCAAATAACCGTACAACCGGCAGAGACAGGGAGGTCCGTTGTGAAGTCCATGGCTATATGCTGCCAGGGGGCAGCGGGTACAGGAAGCGGAAGGAGGCGACCGGCAGGCAGGTGTCTCGGAACTTTGTTGCGGCCACAGGAGGCACAGGCAGAAACAAAGTCTATTACGTCCTTGTGCAGGGTAGGCCACCAGTAATGCCGGGTAATAAGCTGGAGGGTCTTTTTCTGACCGGCGTGGCCAGCTAGTTTAGACGAATGACCCCAGTGTAGGATCCTCTCCCGATCGGGTACCGATACGAACGTCTTACCGGGAGGGAGACGATTTAGACTCACGGGAGCCACCTGCATTACTCTGGCGGGATCGATGATATGTTTAGGTTCCTCCTCGAGATCCGACACCAGGAAGGATCGGGACAAAGCGTCCGCCTTGATGTTCTTGTCAGCCGGGCGAAAATGTAGAACAAAATCAAAACGAGCAAAAAACAAGGACCACCGGGCCTGGCGCGGGTTAAGTCTCTGGGCATGCTGGAGGTAAGCCAAGTTTTTGTGGTCAGTGTAAATAATTACCGGATGAAGAACCCCCTCGAGTAGGTAACGCCACTCCTCCAATGCCAGCTTGATGGCCAATAACTCTCGGTCTCCTATGGAATAATTGCGCTCAGAAGAGGAGAAGAGTTTGGAGAAGAAGCCGCAAGTTACCATCCTCCCGGAAGATGATTTTTGAGTAAGTACCGCTCCGGCTCCAGAGGAGGAAGCGTCAACCTCAATGAAGAACTGCTTGTTGCCGTCCGGGCAATGCAGCACCGAGGCGGAAGAGAAGGCCTGTTTTAAGGAAAGAAAGGCCTCCTCTGCTTCGGGCGTCCACTCCTTGGGGTTAGTACCCTTACGGGTGAGCGTGGAAATTGGGACAGTCCGGGAAGAGAAGTGCGGTATGAAGAGGCGGTAGTAGTTGGCGAAGCCCAGGAACCGCTGAATGGCCTTCAATCCCTCCGGTCGGGGCCATTTCTCGATGGCAGACAGTTTCTCTGGATCCATTCGTAGGCCGGTCTGAGAAATAACGTAGCCCAAAAACGGAAGCGAGGTCTGCTCAAAGAGGCACTTCTCATATTTAGCGAAGAGATGATTCTGCCTGAGCCTGAGCAGAACCTGACGAACGTCCCTCCGGTGAGTCTGGAGATGCGGAGAGAAGACCAAGATGTCGTCCAGGTACACCACTACGCAGGATTAGAGAAGGTCCCGGAAGATGTCATTGACCAACTCTTGAAAGACGGCAGGAGCATTACAGAGACCAAAGGGCATCACTAGATATTCATAGTGGCCGTCCCGGGTGTTGAATGCAGTCTTCCATTCATCCCCTTGACGGATACGGACCAGGTTGTACGCCCCACGGAGATCCAGTTTGGTGAAGATTCTAGCCCCCCTCAGACGATCAAATAATTCTGGAATGAAAGGAAGGGGGTACTTATTCTTCACCGTTATCTGGTTAAGGCCTCTATAGTCTATACAGGGACGGAGAGAGCCGTCCTTCTTTTTTACGAAAAAGAAGCCTGCTCCTGCCGGGGAGGTAGATTTCCGGAAGAATCCCCTGGCCAAATTCTCCTCGATATATTCGGACATCGACCGGGTCTCAGCAGCTGACAATGGGTAAATACACCCACGGGGAGGCGTAGTACCGGGTAACAGGTCGATAGGACAGTCGTATGGTCTGTGAGGGGGTAATGTCTCTGCCTCCTTTTTATTAAAGACATCAGCAAATGACCAATAGGGAATCAGAAGTCCAGGTAGATTAGTTGGGGTAGGAGAAGGACGGACGGGATGAACAGGAACCAAACACGTCTTATGACAATCCTGTCCCCAGCGAAGGACCTCTCCGGTCTGCCAGTCGAGCACGGGTGCATGTCTCTGGAGCCAAGGTAGACCCAGTAAGAGGGCGTGTGAGAGTCCAGGCAGAACATGAAAAGAGATGCTCTCAGAATGCAGCATTCCCACCTGCAGAGTAATGGATTCGGTGATGAGTTGGATGGGACGTGGTAAGAGACCCCCATCCACAGCAGCGACAGATAATGGTACAGCCAGAGGTTTGGTGGGAATGCGGTATTTTTCTACCAGGGACTGTGAAATAAGATTCCCGGCTGCTCCAGAGTCAAGTTGAGCTAGTTCGAAATAACGGTTCTCCCCGCAGAGAATTAAGACTGACAGCAGCAGAGACGGAGTGTAAGGTTCTATGTATATATTCCTGAAACTCAGTTTGTTCGTCAGCCATTTTACTTTCTGTCTTGCTGCAGCTATCTTGCCCTCAGTCAAAATGGAGTTTCCAGCTTGCATGTTCCCGCCCTGATTCTCTCCTTTGCTTCTTAAGCAGCCACAGCTGAGCAATCAGTGCTTCAGAATCTAGCCTGCAGTGAACCTGTGACTTGACTCCTGTAAGCCTTGGACCTTGTACTCCAGCTATTCCTACTGAGGAACTCTGAAGCACTTGTGGACTCTGAACCCTGCTCTTTGAAAGACCCACGTTTGCATGGACTTACGGTAACAGAGAAGAAGATCCTGAATCTGTATTGGAGAGTGATTGCTGAGCTTGGATTACTCTGGCCTGCTGTGTCTCCTGTTTCTGTGTCTGCAAACTGTGTGACTATTTCTGCCAACTTGTATGAAGTAATACAGGACTTTTCTATATCAAACCTGTGACTCCTGTGTTTTCATCGCACCCAAGCACAAGACGCTATATGAACTGTACTACATACATTACAAGATTCTGAAGCCAAAACGTTAGTGTCTGCTGGGTCTGGAAGGCTGTGTCTGCTGTACTGTGGATATCAAACGTCCGGTTGTACTTTCTGTGATGACAGTGGTTGTGACTTCTCACAACCATTCCAGGTGAGCAATTCCCTTAAGTTTTTTCTTTTTGCAGTGTTACCACAGGTAAACACTATTGTTTTTTTTTTTTTCTTTTCTCTTTTTTGTCTGCTGTAACTCTGGATATCAGATGTCTGGTTGAAACTTTCTGTGATGATAGTGGTTGTGACTCCTCACAACCATTCCAGGTGAGCAGTTCCCTTAATTTTTTTTTCTCTCTGCAGTGTTGCCACAGGTGAACACTATTGTTTTTTTTTTTTTCTCTCCTCTTCTTCCAGTAATCCTGTCTTAAAAGATCTGGAAAATGGAGGCCCGCATAAAGGAACTTTGCGGAGTGACTGATAATATCCTTGCAGATTTGCAGAATATAAAGACCCGTTTTACAAATCTACAGGACCTCAATAATCACAATTTGCAAGTCGTTGGACAGACTACCCAGGATTTGCGAGCCAGGATTGAGATTCTAGAGGGGCGAGTCCAGGCTCCTGCCGTAGCCCCGAGTGCTGGGATTCCCAACTTGCCCCTTTTCGTTTTGGCGGTGAACGTGAGAAATTCAGGGGATTTATTAATCAATGCAATCTTTTTTTTTCTGCACATGCTTCACAATTTCCCACTGAACGATCTAAGGTGCTTACTATAATTATGTTGCTTACCAACAAGGCTTTAATGTGGGCAAACCCTCTGATTGAGACTGAGGATGATTGTTTGAATCACCTTGATGATTTTATTTCAGCCATGGGGCAGGTGTTTGATGACCCCAATCGAGGTGCAACAGCTGAAGCAGCCATGTTAGCTTTGCGCCAAGGTAAGCACTCGGTAGCTGAATATGCCTTGGATTTCAGGAGATGGGCCCTTGATACCACCTGGGACAGTTCCGCCAAAAAATCTATTTTTCGAAAGGGGTTATCTCCACTGATTAAGGATGAACTTGCTCGTGCCGACCCTCCCACTGCGTTAGGTGACTTTATTAACTACTGCATCCGTATTGATACTCGTCTGACTGAACGCAGGCAAGAGAGATGGTTCGAAAGCAATCGTACTAACCTTTTCCTACCTTCCTCTCCAGCTAAGGAACCTTTGAGTAGGATTACACGGGAACCTGAACCTGAACCCATGCAGGTAGACTCTTTACAACGACGGGTTAGTGATGCACGCAAGGAACATCGTTTTAAAGAGAATCTATGTTTCTATTGTGGTAAGTCAGGGCACTTCATTATAAACTGCCCCAGCCGTTCTCGTAAGACTACTGCAGCACTCATTCATTGTGAGTGTTGCGACAGGGGATCTGTCAGGTCCGAGCCTCAGGCTCCAGAGAGATCTGCAGCAACAGATCTTGATTTCTCGGACTTAAACTCCGTTACCTCTGAGGACGTTGACTGTGTAAACGCTGCCATTTTTCAAGTTTCCTCAGCGGTGTCCCAGCTGAGTTGTAAGAAAAACAATTCTCATTGCTTTCTTTCCATCAAACTCTGGGTTGACTCAGCTTGGGTGTCTAGCTCTGCTATGATCGACTCAGGGGCAAGTGGAAATTTTATGGATGTCTCCTTTGCTCTGAAACAGGGAATACGTTCAGTGAAGAAGGCTACTCCAGTACAGATGGAAACTGTGGATGGCTCCCTGCTGACCTCTGGACCAGTGGATCAGGAAACAGAGCCTTTGAGGGTTCTTATGGGTAAAGATCATCAAGAGAAACTGTCCTTTATGCTTATCTCTTCTCCCCACTTTCCCATTATTCTAGGGCTACCATGGCTGCAGGCTCAGAATCCTACCATTAACTGGGAGACCAAGGAATTACACTTTCCAGAGAAACAGATGAGTCCAAAAGTTTCAGCTTGCTCTGTTCCTAAAGGAATCATGTCAGTCCCTGAACTACCAGCTGTATACCAGGACTATGTGGATTTATGTGACAAGAAGAACGCTGACCAGCTTCCTCCTCACCATCCATATGATTGTCCAATTGAATTATTGCCTGGAGCAGAGATACCTTTTGGTAAGATCTACCCCCTGGCGGGGCCCGAGCTAAAGGCTTTAAAGGATTACATAGATGAAAATCTAGCCAAGGGCTTCATACGCCCCTCTTCATCTCCTGCAGGTGCACCCATCTTCTTTGTAAAGAAGAAAGATGGATCTCTGAGACCATGCGTAGACTATAGGGAACTCAATAAGGTTACTATTAGAAACCGTTATCCATTGCCTTTAATCCCTGAGTTATTGGAGAGAGTGCGACATGCCAAAATTTTTTCTAAACTAGATCTTCGTGGGGCCTATAACTTAGTCCGTATTAGACCTGGGGATGAATGGAAGACTGCATTCAGGTCACGCTATGGACACTTTGAATATCTACTTATGCCTTTTGGTCTGAGTACCGCCCCAGCCACTTTCCAACACTTGGTGAATGACATCTTCAGGGATCTCCTAGATACATTCGTGGTCATTTATTTGGATGATATTCTAATTTTTTCTAACTCCACAGAGGAACATCATGGACATGTGAGAATGGTCTTGGAACGTCTAAGACAAAATCATCTTTACATCAAACTTGAAAAGTGTGAATTCCATAGGACCGAAATTCAATTTCTGGGGTATGTACTGTCTACACAAGGAATTAGTATGGATGGAAGCAAAACCCAAGCCATCAAGGATTGGCAAAGTCCTAGAAATGTGAAGGAGGTACAGCGCTTCATCGGGTTTGCCAACTTCTATAGACGTTTCATTAGAAATTTCTCTGAGGTAGTGTCACCTATCACTCAACTTACCCGGAAAGAGTCTAGGTTTTCCTGGACTCCCCAAGCCCAGGAAGCATTTTCCCGTCTAAAAGATAAATTTACCACTGCACCTATCCTAGTACATCCCAACCCCGAGCTTGCCTTCATAATAGAGGTGGATGCTTCAGACTGTGCCGTTGGAGCTATACTCTCTCAGAGAACAGGTGAGAAGAATGTCTTGCATCCCTGTGCCTTCTTTTCCCAGCAGTTGTCTTCGGCTGAGAGGAACTACGATGTGGGCAATAGAGAGTTGTTGGCCATTATTGCCGCCTTCAAAGAATGGAGACACCTTCTTCAGGGAGCTGCACAGCAAATAGTCGTCCTGACAGACCATCGTAACCTTGAGTTTATCAGGTCGGCTAAGTGCCTGACTCCTCGCCAGGCTCGCTGGAATCTTTTCTTAAACCAATTTAATTTTATCATTTCTTATAGACCAGGATCGCGCAATGGAAAGGCTGATGCACTCTCTAGGATTTACTCAGCAGAGACACGTCCAATTACTCCTCCTAAGACTATTCTTCCTGACTCTAGATTCCTAGGAGTAATTCATAATCAAGACCTACTTAAGGACATCAAGGAAGTATACCATGCAGATTCCTTTTTGGCACAACCCCCAAGGGACGTAAGTCTTGTCTTTAAGAATGGTGTGTGGATTCAGGGACAACGTCTGTATATTCCTGAAACAGTCAGATTAAGAGTATTGCAACTCATTCACGATTCCAAGATAGCTGGGCATAGAGGAATTCTAAAGACACAGGAATTTCTTTCTCGTTTCTTTTGGTGGCCCACTTGCAGGAAGGATGTTTTGAATTATGTCACTTCATGTGAGGTCTGTGCAAGATGCAAAACACCTCGCTCCTCACCAACTGGTCTGTTACAGCCTCTTCCCACCCGTCCCGCCCGTGGGGATCCATTTCTATGGACTTCATTGTGGAGTTACCAACCTCTCAGGGGAAGAACACCATTCTAGTGGTGGTTGACCGTCTAACAAAGGCAGCTCATTTTATCCCTTGTGTCGGCTTACCCACTGCAAAACAGACATCAGATTTGATGATTAAAGATGTGTTTCGCTTACATGGAGTACCGGATGAGGTTATTTCGGATCGAGGGGTGCAATTCACTTCTAGGTTTTGGCAAAATTTCTGTGCAGCATTGGACATTAAAGTAAACCTTTCTTCTGCTTTTCATCCCCAGACTAATGGACAGACCGAACGAACCAATCAAACCCTGGAGCAGTATCTCTGCTGCTTTATCTGCCACCTACAGGATGATTGGGTGGTTCTACTTCCATTAGCTGAGTTCTCGTATAACAACTCTCAGAGTGCCTCCACTAAACAGTCTCCTTTTTACTCTAATCTAGGTTATCATCCTAACATTCTACCACGATTTCCCATAGAAACGCCTTTACCAGCAGTGGCTGAAAGAATCACGTCTTTACAGAAGAATATGGATCTTCTAAAGGAAAATCTGGAATCGGCTCAAGAAAGGTACAAGAAAGCAGCAGATAAATTTCGTAAACCTGCACCAGCTTTCAAGGTAGGAGACTTGGTCTGGCTGTCAACCAGAAATCTTAAGTTAAGGATTCCATCGTCTAAGTTGGGACATAAGTACATTGGACCCTATAAAATCAGTAAAATTATAAGTGCCGTTGCTTGTCGTCTTCAACTGCCCAGAACTATGAGAATCCACCCTGTCTTTCATGTATCCCTACTAAAGGCTGCGACACCCAATACGTTTCCTGGACGTTCCTCTCCTTGCCCTGACCCAGTGCTAGTCGATGGTCAGGAAGAATTTGTGGTGGAAAGGATTTTAGATTCCAGGTTGTATAGAAATCAGTTACAATATCTGATTAAATGGCAGGGCTACCCAGTGGAGGACAACTCATGGGAACCAGTCAATAACGTTAATGCTCCTCGCTTGCTCCGTCAGTTTCATCAGAGGTACCCACACAAGCCTGGTCTGAGGTCATCCGGAGGTTGTCCTTAAGGGGGGAGTAATGTAAGGTTCTATGTATATATTCCTGAAACTCAGCTTGTTCGTCAGCCATTTTACTTTCTGTCTTGCTGCAGCTATCTTGCCCTCAGTCAAAATGGAGTTTCCAGCTTGCATGTTCCCGCCCTGATTCTCTCCTTTGCTTCTTAAGCAGCCACAGCTGAGCAATCAGTGCTTCAGAATCTAGCCTGCAGTGAACCTGTGACTTGACTCCTGTAAGCCTTGGACCTTGTACTCCAGCTATTCCTACTGAGGAACTCTGAAGCACTTGTGGACTCTGAACCCTGCTCTTTGAAAGACCCACGTTTGCATGGACTTACGGTAACAGAGAAGAAGATCCTGAATCTGTATTGGAGAGTGATTGCTGAGCTTGGATTACTCTGGCCTGCTGTGTCTCCTGTTTCTGTGTCTGCAAACTGTGTGACTATTTCTGCCAACTTGTATGAAGTAATACAGGACTTTTCTATATCAAACCTGTGACTCCTGTGTTTTCATCGCCCCAAGCACAAGACGCTATATGAACTGTACCACATACATTACATGGAGAGGATTTATCCTTGTCTAGGTCGACCTCTCTGAGCGAACCTAGACACAGGCGTTTCCCGACCTCTCCGGGCAGGTACGGATCCGGTGCTCCTTACTGCCACAGTAGAAGCAACTCCCTCGGCACGGCGTAAGTCCTGACGGGTTTTGACCATCTTGGTCTGGTCGACCTGCATAGGCTCAGGAGAGTGTACTTGGGGAGAAACGGAGGGAGTGACAGGTTTCTGAAAGGTAGGAGCTAGACGTGGAAACCTCCTCTCACGGGTAACCTCTTTGGTACGCTCCTGGAACCGTAGATCAATCCGGGTGGCAAGAGTTATTAGGTCATCGAGAGTGGTAGGAATGTCCCGACCAGCGAGTTCATCTTTAATACGACCGGACAGACCTTCCCAGAAGACAGATACCAGAGCGTCGTTATCCCAGGCCAGCTCCGAGGCAAGGGTACGGAACCGTATGGCATATTGGCCCACGGTGAGACTTCCCTGACGGAGGCGTAGCAGAGATGATGCGGATGAGGTCTTCCGTCCGGGTTCGTCGAAGACCTTCCGGAAAGCCGAGAGAAAGGCAGGCAGGTCGGACACCAGGGGGTCTCCTCTCTCCCAAAGAGGATTTAGCCAGGCCAGGGCCTCCGCGGTGAGATGGGACATGATGAAGGCAATTTTGGCCCGATCGGAGTTAAACTGGTGGGACAGGAGTTCAAAGTGCAGGGTGCACTGATTAACCCCTCTCTGACATTAGACGTACTATCCCGTCCATAAAACCCGTGCCATTCTGACCATGGACGGGATAGTACGTCATAGGCGATTAGCTGCGCTCCCGGAGGGAGCGCAGCTAATCGCCGCCGGGTGTCAGCTGATTATCACAGCTGACACCCGTGACTGTGTGTCAGGAGCGGTCACGGACCGCTCCCGGCACATTAACCCCTTGCACACCGCGATCAAACATGATCGCGGTGTACTGGGGGCACAGGGGAGGATCGCGCAGGGTGGGGTCTCCCTGTGCGCCCCCCTGAGACCCCCAGACCAGCGCGATGTGATCGCGCTGTTCTGAGGGCTTCCTCCCTCCCAGGACCCGGATCCAAGATGGCGCTGGGGTCCTGGAGGGAGGCGGCTTCCTCAGTGCCTGCCGAGAGCAGGCTCTGAGAAGCCTGCTGCACTGCCTGAGCGATCGCTGGTGTGACAGAGTGCTGTGCACACTGTCACACCAGCGATCTGATGAAATACAGTGATGTCCCACCCTGGGACAAAGTAAAAAAGTAAAAAAAGTAAAAATAAACATGTGTAAAAAAAATCCAAAAAAAAAAAAAAAATATTCCCCAATAAATTCATTACTTATTGTAAATAAAAAAAATAAAACAATAAAAGTACACATATATGGTATCGCCGCGTCCGTAACGACCCCCCTATAAAAATGTCCCACTAGTTAACCCCTTTTGTGAACCCCTTAAAAAATAAAAAATAAAAACGAAGCAAAAAATCAGTGCTTTATCATCATACCGCTGAACAAAAAGTGGAATAACACGCGATCAAAAAGACGGATATAAATAAACATGGTACCGCTGAAAACGTCATCTTGTCCCGCAAAAAACGAGCCATCACACAGCATCATCAGCAAAAAAATAAAAAAGTTATAGCTCGCAGAATAAAGCGATGCAAAAATAATTATTTTTTATATAAAATTGTTTTTATTCTATAAAAGCGCCAAAACATAAAAAAATTATATAAATGAGGTATCGCCATAATCGTACTGACCCGAAGAATAAAACTGCTTTATCGATTTTACCACACGCGGAACAATAAAAACGCCTCCCCCAAAAGAAATTCATGAATTGCTGATTTTTGTTCATTCTAACCTCCCAAAAATCGAAATAAAAAGCGATCAAAAAATGTCACGTGCTCAAAAATGGTACCAATAAAAGCGTCACCTCGTCCCGCAAAAATTAAGACCTCACATGACATTGTGGGACAAAATATGAAAAAATTATAGCTCTCAAAATGTGGCGATGCAAAAAACTACTTTTTGCAATAAAAAGCGTCTTTTAGCGTGACAGCTGCCAATCATAAAAACCGCTATAAATAGTAAATAAAACCCCCCTTTATCACCCCCTTAGTTAGGGAAAAATAAAAATAAAAAAAATTTATTTATTTCCATTTTCCCATTAGGGTTAGGGTTAGGGTTTCGGCTAAAGTTAGGGTTAGGGTTGGCGCTAAAGTTAGGATTAGGGTTAGAGTTTGGATTAGGGTTAGGGTTGGGATTAGGGTTGGGACTAGGGTTAGGGGTGTGTTGGGGTTAGGGTTGGAGTTAGAATTGGGGGGTTTCCGCTGTTTAGGCACATCAGGGGCTCTCCAAATGTGACATGGCGTCTGATCTCCATTCCAGCCAATTCTGCTTTGAAAAAGTCAAACGGTGTTCCTTCACTTCTGAGCTCTGCCATGCGTCCAAACAGTAGTTTATCCCCACATATGGGGTATCAGCGTACTCTGGACCCCAAGAGTTATTGTGAAATTTGTCCTATTTCTTCTGTTACCCTTGGGAAAATAAAAAACTGGGGGCGAAAATATTATTTTTGTAAAAAAAATAAGATTTTTTTGTTTTTACGGCTGTACATTATAAACTTCTGTGAAGCACTTGGGGCTTCATAGCGCTCACCACACATCTAAATAAGTTCCTTGTGGGGTCTATTTTCCAAAATGGGGTCACTTGTTGGGGATTTCCACTGTTTAGGCGCATCAGGGGCTCTCCAAATGCGACATGACGCCCCCAGACCATTCCATCAAAGTCTGCAATCCAAAACGTCACTACTTCCCTTTCCGAGCCCTGACATGCGCCCATACAGTAGTTTTCTCCCACATATTGGGTATCAGCGTACTCAGGACAAATTGGACAACAACTTTTGGGGTCCAATTTCTCCTGTTACCCTTGTGAAAATAAAATATTGGGGGCGAAAAAAAATCATTTTTGTAAAAAAAAAAAGGGATTTTTTATTTTTACGGCTGTGCGTTATAAACTTCTGTGAAGCACTTCGGGGTTCAAAGTGCTCACCACACATCTAGGTAAGTTCCTAGTGGGGTCTATTTTCCAAAATGGGGTCACTTGTGGGGGGTTTCCACTGTTTAGGCGCATCAGGGGCTCTCCAAATGCGACATGACGCCCCCAGACCATTCCATCAAAGTCTGCAATCCAAAACGTCACTACTTCCCTTCCGAGCCCTGACGTGCACCCATACAGTAGTTTTCTCCTACATATTGGGTATCAGCGTACTCAGGACAAATTGGACAACAACTTTTGGGTTCCAATTTCTTCTGTTACCCTTGTGAAAATAAAATATTGGGGGCGAAAAAATCATTTTTGTAAAAAAAAAAAAGGATTTTTTATTTTAAGGCTGTACGTTATAAACTTTAGTGAAACACCTGGGGGTTCAAAGTTCTCACCACACATCTAGATAAGTTCCTTGAGGGGTCTAGTTTCCAAAATGGTGTCATTTGTGGGGGGTTTCCACTGTTTAGGCAGATCAGGAGCTCTCCAAACACGACATGGCGTCCAGCCAATTCTGCGTTGAAAAAGTGAGACGGCGCTCCTTCCCTTCCAAACTCTGCCATGCACCCAAACAGTGGTATACCCCCACATATGGGGTATCAGTGTACTCAGGACAAATTGCACAATAACTTTTGGAGTCTTGTTACCCTTGGAAAAATAAAAATTCGGGTGAAAAGATCATTTTTGTGGAAAAAAATATGATTTTTAAATTTTACGGCTCTACGTTATAAACTTGTGTGAAGCACTTGAGGGTTCAAATTGCTCACCAAAGATCTAGATAAGTTCCTTAGGGGGTCTAGTTTCCCAAATGGGGTCATTTGTGGGGGGTTTCCACTGTTTAGGCACATCAGGGGCTCTCCAAATGCAACATGGCATCCAATCTCAATTCCAGCCAATTTTGGTTGGAAAAAGTCAAATGGTGCTCCTTCCCTTCCGAGCTCTGCCGTGCGCCCAAACAGTGGTTCCCCCCCACATATGGGGCATCAGCGTACTCAGGACAAATTGGACAACAACTTATGTGGTCCAATTTCTCCTGATACCCTTGGGAAAATAAAAAATTAGTGACTAAAAGATAATTTTTGTGGGAAAAAAATAGGATTTTTTATTTTCATGCCCGGGCATTATAAACTTGTGTGAAGCACTTGGGGGTTCAAAGTGCTCACCAAAGATCTAGATAAGTTCCTTAGGGGGTCTAGTTTCCAAAATGGGGTCACTTGTGGGGGATTTCCACTGTTTAGGCTCATCTGGGGCACTGCAAACGGAACATGACCCCCATCAACATCTGCATTCCAAAACGTTACTACTTCCTTTCCAAGCCCTGCCGTGCGCCCAAACAGTTTTCCACCCCCACATATGGGGAAATCAGCGTACTCAGGAGAAATTGGACAACAACTTTTGGGGTCCAATTTCCTTGGGAAAATTCAAAAATTTAGGACTAAAAAATCATTTTTGTGGAATTTTTTTTTTTTTTTTTTTCACACCCAGGCATTATAAACTTTTGTGAAACACTTGGGGGTTCAAAGTGCTCACAACAGATCTAGATAAGTACCTTAGGGGGTCTAGTTTCCAAAATTATGTCACTTATGGGGGGTTTCCACTGTTTAGGCGCATCAGAGGTTCTCCAAGCGCGACATGGCGTCCAATCTCAACTCCAGCCAATTTTAGTTTGAAAAAGTCAAACGGCGCTCCTTCCCTTACGAGCTCTGCCGTGTGCCCAAACAGTGGTTTTCCCCCACATATGGGGTATTGGCGTACTCAGGAGAAATTTCATAACAACCTTATCTGTCCATTTTCTCCTTTTACCCTTGTGAAAATAAAAAAAAAGTTTGTAAAAGATCATTTTTGTGGCTAAAAAGTTAAATATTCATTTTTTCCTTCCACGTTGCTTTAGTTCCTGTGAAGCACCTGAAGGGTTAATAAACTTCTTGAATGTGGTTTTGAGTACCTTGAGGGGTGCAGTTTTTAGAATGGTGTCACTTTTGGGTATTTTCTGTCATGTAGACCCCTCAAAGTGACTTCAAATGAGAGGTGGTCCCTAAAAAAAATGGCTTTGTAAATTTTGTTGTAAAAATGAGAAATCGCTGGTCAATTTTTAACCCTTATAACTTCCTAACAAAAAAAAATTTTGATTCCAAAATTGTGCTGATGTAAAGTAGACATGTGGGAAATGTTATTTCTTAACTATTTTGTGTTACATATTTCTCTGTTTTAAGGGAATAAAAATTCAAAGTTTGAAAATTGCTAAATTTTAAAATTTTCGCCATATTTGCGTTTTTTTCAAAAATAAACGCAAGTTATATGGAAGAAATTTTACCACTAACATGAAGTACAATATGTCACGAGAAAACAATCTCAGAATCGCGAAGATCCGTTGAAGCGTTCCGGAGTTATAACCTCATAAAGAGACAGTGGTCAGAATTGTAAAAATTGTCCCGGTCATTAACGTGCAAACCACCCTTGGGGGTTAATGAAGCCCCGAGCCTGAGCGGGGTCGCCTCCGAAGCGAGGAGGTGCAGAAATCCGGGGTCATGGACAGGAAACCATGGAATGGGTGGGCAGCGGAGCCGCCGGATTGAGGGTCGTGGCACAAGTGGTGGTTGCTGGTGGAGCAGTCAGAGTGTCCAGGCGAGAATTGACATTCCGCAGGTGACCCAGGATGGACTCCTGTTGGGACCTCTGACGGGACAGTTCATGACACAGGTCCGAGAGCGAGGGAGCCTGGGTGCCACCGGGTTCCATGGCCCGAGCAAACTGTAACGGGTCTGGGAGGCGGAACCTCTGAGCTACTATACAAGGGGGCGGTCCTTGTAAGGGAGCGGGTGGCGACCAAGGTAGACAGGCAGACAGTCACAGCAGGTAACCGGGGCAGTCTCTGGATGAACGGGCAGGGGGTCACGGCAAGTGACCGGAGAAGTCTCTGGGTAAAGGTAGATACGACCTGTGATGGCTGAGCCTCCCGGTAGGCTAGCAGGCAGATAGCAGATAAGCGCTCCCAGGTGAGCGGGCGAGAGTCTCTGGAAAAGCAGGTGGTCACAGCACATGATGGCAGGACCTCCCGGTAGGCTAGCAGGCAGGTAACAGGTGAACGCTCCCAGGTGAGCGGGCAGGCTGGTCCATAGACAGACTGGCAGGTGATGGTGGGCAGACTGTCGGACGGCGGGGCCTCCAGGTAGGCTAGCAGGCAGGTAACAGGTGAGCGCTCCCAGGTGAGCGGGCAGGCTGGTCCATAGACAGACTGGCGGGTGATGATAGGTAGACTATCGGACCACAGGCTAGCAAGCAGGTAAGCGGAATATCAGGCAGGAACAAACAGCAAACTGGCAGGAATCTGGAAGGTAACTGGCAACGGAACCTGAGGGCTGAAGCAGAGTAGTGAACAGTGCAACAACATTGCTCGGGCACCTCCATTTTGGAGGAAGTGCCTTATATATGGTGAAGTCCTCCAGCCATTGGCCGGGGACTCCTTAGGATGGCGCGCGCGGCCCCATTAAGAGGGAGGGAGCGCGCGCGCGCCCTAAGCACAGTGGCCGGGAAGGAGCGCGCACTGCCAGGAGAGCGGGAGGAGGACGCCGGGCTCGGAGCAGAGGGGTGAGGAGAACAGCGTCCCTGCCTAGCAGAGGGCAGGGACGCCGACGCTACATATGTATTCTATGTGTGTATATTTAGTGTTTACAAGGAAAGAAAGGATTTTTTTTAGTTACGATATTTCTGTCCCATAGACTTGCATTGGATTTCCGGTATCGGAATCGGGTATCGCCGATACTTTTGGGGTATCGGCGATACCCATTCTGATCCGATACTTCTTGATATCGGAAAGTATCGCTCAACCCTATTCGTGACGCCACCTGTGGTACCCGGTCTGGGTGACCGGCGCTGCAATGCAGCTCCTCTGGAAGAGATAGTATTATGCAGCTAATTGGTTAACCTCCACAGGTGAGGTTATACTCTTCCATGGCAGGTAGATGTTACATTTGGGAATGTTACTGATGAATGCAGCAGAGAGATGTGCGTCGCTGAAATAACTCTAGGAGACAGTCCGTATGCAGTTTAGGTTTTGTTTACTCACAGTCTGTCTGCAGTACAGGTGCCCGCTTGGCACTATGTCCTCCGAGTGAGGGTTCCAGCAACCCCCAGGTAACTCGGTCGCACTTGCCTAGGACTCCCGTTCTGTGTGTGTCCTTTCCTGGCCGCCTCTTTCTCTGTGCTATTCCACTCCTCTCTTCCTAGCACCTCACCACGCAGTCTTTCAGTCCAGAAGTTGCGGACCCTGTCGGGTAACAGATTAATTCTGTGCGTCCTTGGCCCTATGTAGCTTACTTCCTGGAGATGGTGCTGGTGGTTGGTAGCAATGACCCATAAAGTGATCACCGCCGTCAGCTTGCTAGCGGCGCCTGAAGGTTTCCCACTAGTCTACGGGCCGATTCCCTTGTGGCCTTGTCCTTCTGATCCCGGAGAGGGCCACAGATGGAATGTTCTCTATCCATGCCCAAGGACCCCTTCGCTCACTTCTCCAGAAGCTCCTCAGTCTCTTTCTCTCAACTTAGGGGACGAGCTCCTATCAGCTTGAGCTCTCCTCTCACTCTCCTCTGACGAAGTGCTGCTGCTACTGCTTTCTTAACTTCTCTCCTCCTATCAGCTACTGCTAACTCCACCCATCCATACACCCCTTGCTAACCAGCCTGGGATGAGACCATCCTCCCATAGGGTACGTCCATATGCCCAGCTGATATCGTGTGTGTTGGAGTCCTAGGGGTGCTCCCTCCTTACCTGGGAGTGGGGTGTCACACCTCTGGAAGAGGTGCAACACCTCTGTGGCAACTGAACCCTCAGAGGCGCCACACTATGAACTGTGGGAGCGATGATGCTCATGTCAGTGTGTAGCTGCCAGCCGGTTAGAGCATTCACATCCCCGATGTAACTGTTCTACTCGTGAGATTGCCGTGGGACACTCTGGATTACATGGACTACGGTGGACAAGTATATGGTGATTTACTATTTTTTATAGGAGACAAGGGCATTGGGAATTTGGTGTTAGGTGAGTATGTGTTTCTTATTTTTTTAATATGTATTTAATTAATTTACATGTTTCTTTTTTAACTTTGAGCACAGGCACCAGCTGACGAGAGACTATTTCTCCCATCAGCGGCTCCTGCTATTAATGTTATCAGTGACAGCAGATGTAGCCTGATGTGAGGTGTCGTCTCTCATCAGCCGGCGCCTGCTGACCCGTGGTAAGCTTTCTACCATGGGTCACTGCTGTGGGTCACAGTATTGCTGCAGGTTTACGCTGATATCTGACAGCGTGACCCCGTAGTGCTCTGACAGCGGTAACGTTTTTTTTTAAAACTTTGAGCACACACGCCGGCTGATGAGAGACTACTTCTACCATCAGCGGCTCCTGCTATCACTGTTATCTGTAACAGCAGACGTAGCCTGACGTGAGAAGCAGTCTCTTGTCATCCAGTGCCTGCTGACCTGCGGTAAGCTTTTTACCGCAGGTCACAGTATCTCTGCGGGGTCACGTCGACATCTGACAGCGTGACCCTGCAGCACTCTGACGGCGATAACAATCTACCGATGATAAAGTTACCGCCGGTCAGAACCGCCACACCAGCAATTGTGTTGTGTATGCGTTTGTTTTTGCCTCCCATTGACTCCAATGACATTCTGCTGTATTTGGCGAATATTCGGTGATTAAATCGATGAATATTGCAAATTTAGCAATTGTGATGTAAATCGAATATTAAAATATTCATTCATCTCTACTGATTAACCCTGTTCCTAGAGATCTCAAAAACTTCTTCTGGACTAACCCAGAATCAAACTTTCCTCCCGTTCTACATTACGGGATGCAAACAATCTGTCCTTAAGTTCAATTGCTCTGAACAAGAAACTTTGAGGAGACTTTTTGTGGTCCTGTGAGATGTTAATGAGTTGGTGGAACAGTTCGGAAGTGCTTTTTTCTTTATAGTACCCCTTTAAAATCATCTTCAGTTGTGGTAAAGTCAAGTGACTTTTCATTTCCAGCATATTTCGGAGGTGCAGTCCTGGACTGAAAGGTTTCACCACCCCTTTGACAATCTCGTCTGGCTGGTAGCTTTTCTGCAATACTGACTCAATCTGGTGCAACAAGTTAGCAAAAGACAGTTTCTCCGTCTGTTCACACTCCCCAATCTGTCCAAGGATTTTAAAATATTTCCTTATGGTGATTTGTGGTGTTAGAGAGATCTGCCTTCCTGGTCTACCTAACTCAGTTGGGTTAGAGGTTCTGTCAGAGTATGCCACTTGTTCTATTTCTCGTTTATGCCTCTGACACGATTGTGGTAACGGGTTACTTTTATTGTGTGCACGTTCTCTCAGCCACATTACATGAATGCTTCCTGTCTCATGCTCTTACCAACGAGTCCCTCCTCTCTATCCTCTGAATACATCCAGGTAGTGAGACCCCTAGAGGCGGCTCAGCATATAACATATTGCTACACCACTAGTACATGAATTTTGGAAGATTCCTGCACAGCTGCTCTCAAAGCGATGCATTGCTCTTTCAATTCCTTTAGTTCTTTCTGTGGAAGGAGTTTCCCGCTCTTGATGATTGGCACCTCACCTCCATTCTACATCCTCAACACAGATATAAACTGTGCTAATTCCTGAAGGAATGTCTCCATGACGTCCTCATCTTCTCTCTGTCATATCTCTCCCATCTGTTTTTTATTGGCTGTTAAGAGATGTCTGCAGTTGCATGCCTTAGAGATCTGTTCTTCTGCCATCTTAACATGTCCTGCTACCACACTCAACTCACTGACACTGTTAATTTTTGTTTCCACATCTATAGCTGCTGATTCTGTTATTGTGCTTTTACAATACTGGTCCCCTTTAATTGGTGTAGCAGAGCTGAGATGAAGTGCTGTGCTGCTGTATGTTTCAATAGATGTGCCTCTGCTCAATTACAGTCTTATTCCCTTCCAGAATTCCCCATACGTGCCACCAATGCTGCATGCACACCACTCAGGATGAGGGCAATACAAAGGAAATATGAGCACTTGTTGGAAGCCTGGCAAAATCTTACTCAGGGCGACCACTAATTATAATTCTTCACAGTAGAGCAGAGGTAACGGTTTACAGGCATACAGCTATGACACAGTTATGATCTTAAAATGATCAAATGGGTTTCATTCTTTTCATCACACAGAATCATGTGCAATGCTTCCATCAACCTACATGAAAGTCTATTTAGAGATAACTTCTCTTCACAGATAACATATCTTCACAGATAACTTCTCTTCACACACAAAGCAGAACTTTACATTGCTCATGCAGCGAGGTGAGGGGATTTGGATGAGTCCGGTGCTGTAGCTCTCTCACTTATATCTTGAGATAATACAGATGCTCCTGGCTGTCCTGACTACTTTTATGATTAAAGCAATCAATTCCCTGGAAGATCTGGTCTATACTGCTTGTCTCATTGCAGTCTGACTCTGTAGCACACACCTTACTCTTGTATGTCCAGGACACAATAATAACTTTTCCAATATCCCCTGAGGCTGAGCCAACCACTACCTGTTTGATATAACTATTTTAACCCCTATAGTTGTTGGGTGATTCAAAATCAACAGTGCAGCTTCTATCTGTCACAGCAGGAACAGGAGCTGCAGATGATACTACCTAAACCACCTTCATCCTGTCTGTTCAGCGTGGATGGCCTAAAGATGAGGAGACGAGGAGGAGGATGAGGAGGGGAAGATGGACCATTGTCCTCATGGTGGAGAAAGGGAATTTTTTGCTGTTGGCAGTCTGGCACACATGGCTGAGTTTATTTTCCGTTGCCTTTTCCGGGATCCTTGTGTTGTATGCATTTTGGCCAACACTGATTACTGGATGGTCACCCTTCTAGACCCACATTAAAAGGAGAACTTTCCATCTCTCCTTTCCGTGGCAGAGAGGTCTAATAAAATGTTGCAGTACCAGAAGGCCGTAGTTGAATTATTGTAAAAATTCCCATCTGACAATGCTGGCAGCAGAGGTCACAGTTTCTTGGATGACCAAGGAGTAGAGACTACGGAGACACACACCAGATAAAGCAGGGGAATACTATCAAAGGTCTGGCCTACAGCTGGCATTTTGTCACAGGGTTTTTTTACTGCCGCCAGGGGTTATGTAACCGATGGGCTCATGTACCTGAAAATGATGACAGGCTGACACTTATCAAAATAAATAATGACTAGATTGGCCCAGACATCTCAAAACCATCGGATGACAGCAGGAGAACATAAACTCAAATCCAGTTTTTTTTCTGGCCTATTTCCATTCTCACCTTCCCCCCAAAAAATGGTTATACGCTACAGGATTTTGTCTTTTTTGTGTCATGTCCTCCTCATCCACCACCATTTCAGCAGGGTGATCATGCTACCCTTCCTATCAATTTTTTAAGGGTGCTTATGATGCCCGCATTAAGAATTTTGAGAGACCTACCTCTAACATTCTTTGTTATATATGTATAACCCCAGGGGTAAATGTTTTTCAGCCCATGCACTTAGTGAATGTGTATTACCAGTCTTGGATACCCATTCCTTAATAATGGAAAAAAAATGTTTTCTGAGGCCCTGCACTATGTTTCTTCAAAAGGATATTGGAGTGCCTCCTTCTAATTTTTGGCACCCCATGCACTTAGTGCATACACTTTACCAGTCTAGGAGACCCACTCCTTAGTAACTGGAAAAATGCTTTTCTGAGGCTCCACCTTCTAGTTTAGGGAACATTTTTATAAACCAATAGAGCCGGTGGGTTCTATTAGTATATGATTCAGTGCTGTGTTGTGGGCTATCAGGTGGTTGTTGCCTAGGCAGCTCTCACAATGTATACAGGATTTCAAAGCCTAGACAGGAAACTTTGTACAGTAATACAGAAGATCCTGGTCTCCATATCAGAATGAGTAGATGCAAAATGCTTCACTATATTCCCCAACAGGGTTGATGAAATAACAGTCCTTGATGCTGCAACGTTAAAGTAATAGCTTTATTTCAGGGATAATTCCAATAGATTCTATTCTGTTTTATATAATATATTTTCAGGGCTGGATAAAAATCCCTTTTATATTCTATAATAATGCTCCTCTTACCTGCAATTTGTCTATGGTGAGGTGTAGCAGTAGGAATGGCATATGACAGGCATCTAGTCAAGGATTATTGCCTTACAAATTCTAGTCCTTGCTGCTTCCTTTTTCTATGGACTCATTGACCGATGTAGGTTTTTCATGGTGATTTCTACTCAGAAATTCATCAAAGCTGGCAGTGTTGATTGCTCCCCTCCACAGTTTGTTGCTGCCACATACTCAGAAATTCATGAAAGCATGCAAAATTAACTGATTTTATGTGTCCATTTGCATTTTCTCTGTAGCATCTTTATGTAGGAGGTAGTGGTGGGAGATTTTATTCTATTAGAGCTGGAATTACCACTTCTAAACTCTCCAGTGCTTTGTTTCCATCCATTTCTGGGTGTTTCTTGTCGTATGTTTGTGGTCATTGTCCTGCTGTAAGACATATGACCTAGAGTGGTAGCCCAGCTTTCTGACACTGTGTAATACATTGCGACCCAAAATCCTCTGGGAATCTTCACATTTCAAGATGCTTTGCACACAGTGAAGGCACCCAGTGCCAGAGGCAGAAAAACGACCCTCAAGTATTTTTGAACCTTCATCTTATTTGTCTGTAAGTACTGTGTTCTTTAATTTGTAGGCGTCATTCCATTTACAGTAAACAGTAGAATGATGTGCTTTACCTAAAACCTCTATCCTAGTCTCATCTGTCCACAAGACGCCTGCTGGCTCTCTAAAAATAGTGGGAGCCGCCTGCTAGCTCTCTATAAATTGTGTAAATTGTGAGGGCTGCCTGCTGGCCCTGAAAGTTTCAAACTTTACAGTAAGAATACAAAAAAGAAAATTTGCCCACCTCAGATGGATAAATTATATTGTAGTAGAAATACACAGCTATGCAAAGCATAGCCATCTGTTTGCCCTCCAAAAATGCTTAGTGAGGGCTGGCTTCTGTCTCTCTAAAATTAGAGTGAGAGATGTCTAATGGCCCTCTGACAATAGTGGCTCTCCAACCAAATTAAGGGCCTCCCGATGCCCTGTACAAATAGCCTGATGGCCCTGAAACAAAAATGTGTGATTTTCAGAATCCTTCCTTCTTAAATTAAAGAGGATGTGTCTGATCACGTCTCACATACCACATAGCCAGATAAGGTATTAAAATGATAACTTTACATTACCTAGTGAGCATTTGTTTCACCATTGAAAGCAATGCAAACGTACAAAAACATTGTGTGTGAACATAGTACAAGCTGTGGAGAAGCATTTTTTTTTTTCTGCTACTTATTTTGACTTATATACAAGTCATTATCCTGGAAAGGATGTTTACCAACATTTTTTTCTAGTAAAACCATGCTATCTTCAATTTTGTATGTTTTAATGTCATTCCGTAAAAGTGGCGTAGAACTCTGACAACATTGTTCCAAGCAGCGACCAGGGATTCAGAGATGCTTCCAGAGGTCTTCCCCATGCAGTTCCCATGTAACTTCAGGGCTGTTTCCATCAATTTGAGCAATTTTTAGACACCTCCAGACCTACAGGGGGATAAAAAAGTCCAGCTTGTTTAAACAATGTAGATTAGGGCCTGGACATACCAGTCTATTCAGATTTGATGTTGCCACAAAGCATCCCTCAGCTATTTCACAACAATATCACAAACGGAGGAGTTCCGGCTGTCTATTTATGCTATCCTAAGTTCTTCAGCTAAGCAATCCAGGTGGCATTGCTCCAAAAAACCCGGAATAGCAGAGAAGGTCCAGGCCAGGGCTTGACCTCCTACCCTGCTGTTCACCAGTGCCAGAGTCATTTGCTGAATGAAATATATCTCCCATCCAGAACCATACCCCGCACTGCGTCACATATCACCTCTTATAATAATGTGAAATGCAGGGCGCACCAATTATACACAATTAAATAAGGAGGTGCAGATCGGTAGAAAAAACAACAGCTAAGTAAGAGAGAAAGGAACTACCGCAGTAATGCACACTACTCAGATAATGGAAAGTAGAAAAACAGTCAATTCATTATATACCTTGATCATGGTTAGGGGCGGGCATTTGGGACCAGAGTCACTCTGATTTTACTTGTGTTTTACTTTACTCTTTGTATACCAATAAAATTGACTGTTTTTCTACTTTCCATTATCTGAGTAGTGTGCATTACTGCGGTAGTTCCTTTCTCTCTTACTTACATATCACCTCTTTGTTCAACTGGGAGGGGTTGAACAAATGCCATACAGTTGGCTCTGATTAGGGCACCTGCATTCCCCTGCAGCATGCTTGCCCAGCATTCCACTGCAAACTTGAAATTTTGTAGGGACAGGAACTACCTGGTCACCCAAACATTCCACTCCCTCGATTGAGTAATCCATGTAAGAGGGGAAAGATCGATCACCTGGCTGAATGTCCACCCCAGCAATTAATAGCAGAGTGTGCCCAGTTAATGGTGAGGTACTCCCTGTTAATTAAACTGTACCAGGTTTTGGGTGGAGTGAACTTTCGGCTTAGGTATCCCAGTGAGTGCTCATCCTCATTAATTTCCTGAGACAGTACTGACCCTATACCTACTTCCGAGGCATTTGTCTGCACGATAAACTCCCTTTTGAAGTCAGGCGTAACCAGGACTGGTGTCCCAGACAGCAGTGACTTCATTGTCAAAAAAACCTACTCGGTCTGATCATTCCAGCAGATCATTACGGACTTTCTTCCATTCAGGCAGTCCATCAATGGAGACGACAGTGTGGCAAAGTTGGGAATAAATCTTTAGTAATACTCAACTAACCCCAGGAAAGCTCTCACCTCCTTTGTAGTGAGAGGTCAGGACCAGTCCTGTATTGCTTCTATTTTGTTCACCTATGATTTGATGACTCCCAGCCAATGATATACACTAGTTTCGAGATTCTTTTAATCCTATGGTACACTTCTTTGAATTGGCGGTCAGCCCCTCTTACTCGAGTAAAGTCCAATACCGCCGGCACCTTTGGTAGGTAACTTCTCCAGTCGTGCGATATAGGCAACAATATCATGAAGGTATACTAAGGCATATTGACATTGGGGAAGAAGGATGATATCCATTAACCTATTTACCCCTTTGAGACCTTGCCTTTTCTGATTTTGCGCTTCTGTTTTTCGCTCCCCTTTTTCCCAGAGCCATAACTTTTTTTATTTTTCCATCATTATGGCCATGTGAGGGCTTGTTTTTTGTGGGATGAGTTGTACTTTTGAACAACACCATTGGATTTGCCATATCATGTACTCAAAAATGGGAAAACAGTCCCAAGTGGGGTGAAATTGCAAAAAAAAAAAAGTGCAATTCCACAACGGTTGTTTGGATTTTTTTTTACTATGTTCACCAAATGCTAAAACTGACCTGCCATTATGATTTTGCAGGTCATGAAGAATTCACCAAACATGTCTAGGTTTCTTTTTATTTTAGTGGTGAAAAAAAATCCAAAATTTGTTAAAAAAAATAAAAAAATTGTGCCATTTTCCGAGACCCGTGGCGTCTCCATTTTTCATGATCTCGGGTTGGGTGAGGGCTTATTTTCTGTGCGCAGAGCTATTGTTTTTACTGATACCATTTTGGTGCAGATGCCATCTTTTGATCTTTTAATGCAATGTCGCGGCGTCCAAAAAAACGTAATTCTGACAATATGACATTTTTTCTCACTACGCTGTTTATCGATCAAGTTAGTCAATTTTTTTTATTGATCGATCAGGCGATTCTGAACACATCGATAATAAATATGTGTATGTTTGATTTTTTAAAAAAAAAATATTTTGAAAAGGGGGTTATTTAAACTTTTTTAAATTTTTTTTAATATTTTTAAAAACATTTTTTTTCACTTATGGCATGCTTCAATAGTCTCCATGGGAGATTAGAAGCTGCCATAACCCGATTGGCTCTGCTACAAACAGGCGATGATCAGATCATCTGTATGTAGCAGAATTGCTGACTTGCTATGAGCGCTGACCAACGGGCGGCGCTCATAGTAATCTGGCACTGACAACCATAGAGGTCTCCAAGAGACCTCTGGTTGTCATGCCAGCCCACTAGTGACCTGCAATCACGTGATGGGGGTCACCGGAGGGCGGGTTTCTGGCCCGATGGCCGGAAGCGCTCTTTAAATGCTGCTGTCAGAGTTTGACAGCGGCATGTAACGGGTTAATAGCCACGGGTGGATTGCTATTCCACCCGCAGCTATTCGAGGCACATGTGAGCTGTTCAAAACAGCTGACATGTCCAGAGAAAGATGTGGGCTCACCGACGGAGCTCATATCAAAATGAGGGAAGTGACCTGCACCCTACTAGTACAGCGCAGGTCGCAAAGAGGTTAATGTTTCCAAAGTGCCATGCAAGCCAAAAGGTAATGCCTTATATTGGTACAGCCATTTTCTCTTTGGCGGCCTCCATCAAGGGCACATACCAGTACCCTTTTGTGAGGTCCAGGACCAAAAAATATATGGCTTGCCCCAACAGCTTTATCAACTCATCCACCCGAGGCATGGGTTTGGCATCAAATTTTGATATTTCATTGAGTCTCATCAAGTTGTTACAGAACCGTAACGTTCCAGCTTAGGTATTGGTGCTATTGGGCTAGCCAACTCACTCTGAAACTCCTCAATGACAGGCACTCAATATGGCTTTAGTCAGACTTTAGTCAGGCTCAGTGACAATATCATGCTAGATTATTGCGGTACGGTTGGGGAGTTGGAGAACACATCAGTATTCTGACTAATTAACTCCCGGTCCTCCTGAACCTGTTTAATAGACAGAGTGTCGGCTATTCTTACTACCCTTGAAACAACCTGAGGTGACGGAGCCTTCTCTGCAGGAAAAGCAGACCGTGGGTTATCCGCAAAAAGACCTTCCCTATCATTCCAGGGCTTCAGCAAATTGACATGGTAGCTCTGCTCCAGTTTTTGCCAACCTGGCTGGCATAACTTGTAGTTTACCATCCTCATTTTCTCAATTACCTCATAGGGTCCCTGCCATCTCATGAGGAACTCGGTGTCCACCATGGGCACAAGCACCAGTGTCCGGTCTCCAGGGTTAAAGGTTGAGCCGATTGTGACACCCTCATATGCTCAGGAATAAGTGGCAGATCCGTCTCTATCTACTCCTGCATTTTTTAAACATGTTCAGTCACAGTCTTTTGCGTGGTAGGTTTTTGCTCTCATGCATCCTTGGTCATGTTGAGCAACCCCCAAGGATGTCGGCCATACAACAGTTTGAAAGGCAAGAACCCCATGGATGCCTGAGACACCTCTCGCACAGCGAACAATATATAGGGAAGAATAATAACTCAGTCCTTCCCATTTTTGTATACTGCTATTTTGAGCATGTTCTTTAACGTTTTGATAAACATTTCTACCTGGTCATCTGTTTTGGGATGATAAACCGATGTACGCAAGTGTTTAACATTTATCAATTGAAAGAGCTCATTCATAACCTTAGATATATATGGAGTCCCTTGTATCCTCAACCAAGAGAAAATGCCCATTAGTTTCTTGGCTATGAGTTTAGCTGATGTATGGGCAGAGGAACCGCATCCTGATACCAGGAAGCATAATCAAGGACGACCAGAATATGCTAGTGACCCCTGGTGGACTTAATTTCTGGTCCTGACAAATCCATGACTATTGTTTCTAACAGTACTTCTATAATTGGTATAGGTACCAAAGGACTACGTAAATGCAGCTGTTGGCTGGTCACCTGAGACACCGGACAGGAGTCACAATACTGATTCACATCTTGGAAGACATCTGTCCAGTAAAACTGTTGCAAATTTCGATCCAGAGTTTTCTTAGTGCCCAGGTGTCCGCAAAGTATATGTTGGTGGGCAACGTCCATCACCAGGTTGCGAAAAGCAAGCGGTACCACCAATTGTTGTATATTTTCGCCCAGTACTAGATCGACACGGTACGCCAAGTCTTGGCTAACTTCAAAGCATGGAAACATTATGTCTGCCCCAAGTTGTTGGGGTTCCCCATCAACAATTATGACATTTTCCATGGCCTGGGACAAAGAATGGTCTGATTGTTGTGCCGTAACAAAATTGTCGCTAGAGACACTTAAGTCTGACAATTCGAGTCCCCATGGCAACTGTTCTATTTCACCAGCCATCACTTCCCTGAGAGGTTTCTCTCTCATCTCCATCTGAGTTGATGTCACCCCTGCAGCCGGCACCTCTTACTCAGGGTCACAAGGTTCTTGCACCACTTCTGAACAATGCAACCTTGTTGCTACTTGCACGTTCTCATGTTCACCAGGGGGTGACAATTGTTGGCCACAGGTCAGAGAATAAGGGAATATCCCTCCCTACTATTAGTTTGTAGTGCAGACTAGCAGCCATTCCCACCTCATGGCATCGTGTCTCAGCTGGTGTGTTTATTATAACCAGTGCGGTGGGATAGTCTTTTATGTCCCCGTAGATACATAATAGCCTGATTTTTCTGTCGGTGAGCTTGGTGGATCACTTCAGGTTAGCTAGTAACAGAATCATGGGGCTCACTGAGTCAAGTAGGCCCACAGCCAAGGTGTCCTCTATTTCAACTTGACATAAATGTTTATCACTGGGGACTCTGTAGTGCCCATTGTACAGACCCTTTTAGCATACAGGGACTGTTGGTACCCACAGTTTGTGTCCATGGGCTCAGTAAGGGGGGGCAATCAGCCCTACATGGCCTGGCTCTTGGCAATGCCAGTAGACTATTTGGGCACGGTCCCCTCCAGATATTTCCTGAGTGGCCCTCCTTGCTTCTGCCCCATGAGTCTCATGTGGGGACTTTAGGTCCTTTCCTGCTATCCTCCCCAGAGCTCCTCAGTAAGCCCATACTGCTCTGTTAGGGCCACCATCTGGAGCTTATTAATAGGGGATGCCTGTGCTGACCCAGCACTGGAGGGGGTGTGGTAAAGGCCTTCCAGAATTTGTCGGCCACTATGCCGTCCACCATGGCATTGGGAGATTACCTCCGACTGCAACGTCTTTTGTAACAGGAGCAGTTATTCATAAGACTGGGACCTCGCTGCTTGAAGGATTAAACTCCCACTGATGCACCCAATGTTCCCACTGATGGACAAAATCAACACATTTAAGCCAAGCTGTGCCAAGATTTCACCTTTGATGATTGCGTAGTCCACTTCTTGCGCAGCCGGTAAGTCACATTCTGCCTTTTGGGGTCCTTACTCCAGAAACGGAGTGATGATTTAACTCCATTGATCCTGGGGTAGACCGTCCCTCTCAGCCACTCTCTTAAATATGTCCAGATAGGTTTCAACATCATTAGATGATTCCATTTTGGGGATTGCCGTAAAGACCCTTTTTATTCCACAGAGCTTCTGTTGTCTGCAGCACTGTCATGTGCTGTACCAGCAGCTGGTTGTTCTTATGTTGTTGTTAGTTAAATATTTGTTGCTGCCAGGTGGCTTCCATGAGCTCTTTAACCTCTGCCTCCATTTCTGCAGAAATCACCATCTGGGTTTATGACAATCACTTTACCCAGGACACTAGCAGCCATTCAGAAGCAAAAACTTCAGGTTTTAGCGATGGCCTCACTGCGTGTTGAAGGAAGAAAAAGAGATACAATAGTGATGGGCACAACTTGAAATACAGATTAAAATAAGATACTTTTATTGAAACTTCACACATAAAATCACTAAAACCAAGTACAAAACCTAAAACCCATATAATCAGGTGTAAACATGGGTCACAGTTATGGTCAATTTTGTGTGTACCCATTTCAAGCCACCATTTGTGCGGATTCACTCTGGTAAGCAACGGCAGGAAAGGAATAAAGAGGCAGAAGCAGGTTTTCAGTCCAAGCTCAATGTTTTATTCACACTGCCAGAAGAAAAAAAGAAAAAACAGTCTTACATCAGACACAGCAAAGGTCCAGCTTGTTTAAACAATGCAGATTAGGGGCCTGGATGTGCCAGTCCATTCAGTTCTGATATTGCCAAAAACATCCCTCAGCTTTTTCCTAACAAAAACACTCACTGAGGAGTTATGGCTGTTTATGCTGTCCTAAGTCATTCAGCCGTGCAATCCGGGCGTTGCCCCAAAAACCCTGAACAGCAGAGAAGGTCAAAGTCAGGGTTTGACCTCCTTCCCTGCTGTTCAACAGTGTGAGGGGCACTTGCTGGAAGGAATATATCTCACATCAAGCACCATTCCCCTCAATACATCACAGTAGATGAGATCTAACATTTTAGAAAACAGTTATTTGTTATTATGGATGAACTATTCTTTACTAAAGTAGCTGACCATTCACATAATAGGATATTGATTTCTTACATTGATTTTCCACTTTGGTATAATTAAAGTATTGTGACATTATCCAGACAAGAGAGTAAAATATTGTGCACTGGTAGATTTTCTCTCTTCAAAATGTATGAGCGATTTTGGTTTCAGTAGGTTTTACCACCTAGTCATGTCTGAATGTAGTTATTTTTACATCCTTGCCTCATGGTGTAGCAAACATATTATCGCTGAACAAAATTTGTCTTGGTTTAAAAAATATGAACTGTTTCTTTACTTTGTTTTGCAAATGCATAACATAGTGGAAAACAATTTTAACTGCATCAGAATACATTATAATGAAGCAGGTGGAGTCACTATGTACTCCTGTACTCCTTTTGTCCTCTGTTATAGTGGCATTCGTCTTTTTAGAGGTGCCCAAATTTGTGGGCATCGGCGCTTTAATGCATGCTTTAAAAGATGTGCAACAGCATAAGTATAGGATAAATCTGAACAAAGCCTTATACATAGTAACATAGCTATTAAGGTTGAAGGAAGACTTTAAGTCCATCTAGTTCAACCCATCCTAACCTGCCCTAACATGTTATACTTATTTTTCAAAGGAAGAATGACCAAATACCGTATTTTTCAGATTATAAGACGCACTTTTTTTCCCCAAATTTGGAAGTGCTATGATCTCATCTCCCGAGATCTTGGTGCTGAGATCTCCATCTTCGCATGCGCCGCTCCTGGTGGCCATTTTCCCAGAGTCCACCGCATAGGAAACCATGGAATTTTTGGCACTCTGGCCTTTCTCAAAATGTCAGCAGGGCCCCCGCAGCACCGGAGACACCTGCAGCAGCGCTGGAAACCCGCAGCAGCACCGGAGACACACACAGCAGCATCGGAGACACCCGCAGCATCACCGGACACCGGACATAGCAGCTCGTCGCACATCTGCACACTTCCTCATCCCAGCCTGTGGCCTGCAGCATCACCCCACTCCTGCCTTCTCCAGCAGCGACCCTGGGACCCTGGTGGGAAGCACCACCATTTTATTAAAAAAATAAAAATCCCTATTTTTCTCCTCAAACTCTGAGGTGCGTTTTATAATCTGGAGTGTGTTAGGGTTCGATTTCGCGCTGCTGCACAAGGGGAGTCTAGAACCCATCCCGCTGCGGTCTCCCATTCGTCTCCAGCCGCGGTGGAGCCTGCTCAGCAGAGATGTCGGTCCAGGCGTCTTGCCCACTCCTCTACTGTGCAGTGACTTGCTGCTGCCTTTCCTGGATCTGCTATTATAGCCAATGCTGGAGCAGTCGTCTTTGAGACAAAGTCCTGCGTTTTCCCATCTGAGCATGCCCAGAGTGAGATCTCTCATTGGAGATCAGGGGTCACATGTTCAGGTGCTGCAGCGGCTCCTATTGGTCCGCCAGGAAGGTCATGTAGCTACGTTTGTTTGTAACAGCTTCTCATTGGTCCTTGTTCCTGGAAGGTCCTGTAGCTGTTGCTATAAAAGGGTAGCATGGCTGGGCCGCCATGCGCTAATATCAATCATTGTATGCTATGCGCCAGTGTGGTCATGTGTATGTGTGGATAGGGACCCGGCTGAAATAAGCCACTAGAATACCGACTTAATCGGTGAGGAGTTTGGTATGGTAGCTGGTCAGGGTCGGTGTCCTAGATGCCCTAGATTACCGGCATAACCGGTGAGGAGTTTTGATTGCCGTATTCAGGGTCTGGCGTTCAGACACCATAGATTGCGGGTGACTCCCGCGAGGACATTAGCACATGATCACGCTTTATGAACGCGTAGCACTTAACTGTGTACCTGAGAGCCTGACAGGACACAGTACTTTTTCTCAGCGGCCCTGTGACGTAACAGGGTTCGCTTTCAACGCTAGACAGCGCCCTAGCGTGTTTTCTTTGCCACTCAGTTGTGTCTAGTGAGTGCGCACACATCGCCATATAGCGCTGCGGCTCTCCTTCTAGCGGCTCTGTGGAGTAACAGAGTTCGCACTTATTACCACAGCGCATTACGGCGTTTATGTTGGCGGGATAACAGAGTTTGCTTCTCGCGCCATTTCTACTAGCAGCAGGCTCCGCTTGCACGGTGGACCCCGGGCTGTGAACGCACCTCTCTACTTTATATATTTGGTGCGTTCCGCAGACCCTTAACATAATATTAGCGCCAGGGTCTGGCTAGTAAAATGGCGGATGAACAGCGTCTATCGCAGTACATCCAGCAGCTGGAGGGTAGGTTGGTGGCTCTTGAGCGCACAACCTCAGCTGTGGATGTTACCGCAGTCGCTGTTCAGGCTGCTAGCATGGCTGCAGCCAGTTTGTCTTCTGCTACCTCTGCCCCTACATTATCCCACCTCCCGCTTCCTGACAAGTTTGCCGGTGATAGCAAGCAATGTCGGGGATTCGTGAGTCAGTGCTCTATACAGCTCGAGCTTCTGGCTGCACGTTTTCCCACGGATCGGCCACAAGTGGGTTTTGTACTTTCTCTACTCTCGGGCAGAGCATTGGAGTGGGCAGCGCCGCTGTGGGAGCGCGACGATCGTGTGGTGCGGAGTGCTCCTCGTTTCTTGGAGGCTCTTAAAAAGGTCTTTTTAGGACCTCAGGTCACCCACGATACGGCGCTACAACTGCTGGCATTGGCACAGGGTTCGTCTTTGGTCAGTCTGTTTTCCATCCAGTTTCGGACTCTGGCCTCAGAGCTAGACTGGTCGGATAAAGTACTCATTCCAGTCTACTGGCGAGGACTGGCTGATCATGTTAAAGATGCTTTGGCTACCAGGGAGATTCCCGCCACACTGGAGAAGCTTATCTCCATATCTACCCGTATTGACCTCCGTTTTCACGAGCGGAGGTTGGAGCGGGCCCAGTGTAGGCAGAGGTTTCGGTTGGCTCCCACCTTTGCCAAACCTCTCGAATTTCCAGATCTGGCGTCCGAACCCCAAAAGGCCACAGAAGTTCCTCATGCAGGACCTAAGTCTCGGTCCGTCCGAGTATCCATGGTCTGTAATCGTTGTCAGCAGACAGGACACTATGCCAACAAATGTTCACAGCGATCGGGGAGGCGATCGAGTCTAGTGGCCCTGGGAGGAGGTTCACTAGAGACAGCGGCATTTTCCTCCAAGATGACACTTAAAGGGACAATCACTGTTGGTACTTCCATTCTCACCGCCGACCTTTTCGTGGACTCAGGAGCAGAGGGGAATTTCATGTCCTCTAGCTTTGCTCGCCGTCATGCAATACCTCTGGTGGCGCTTGACAAATCAGTGACTGTCCGGGTAGTGAATGGGTCGACATTGTCTTCACAAATTACACACCAGACTGTTCCACTTGCATTGTCTGTATCTCCTTCCCATCAGGAACTTATTTCCCTACTCGTCCTTCCCGAGGGAATAGACGAGATCCTACTAGGTATACCTTGACTCCGTTTCCACTCCCCACATATAGAGTGGACTTCGGGTAGGATACTGGGTTGGAGTGATGCATGTAGAGGCAGATGTGTCAGGAGTTGCGTTCAGGTTACCACTACGGAGTTACCCGCAGATCTTACTCCACTTCCCAAGCACTACTGGTCATTTGCAGACGTGTTCTCCAAGAAGGCTGCGGAGACTCTTCCGCCTCATCGCCCCTATGACTGTCCTATCGACCTCTTGCCTGGCGAAGAACCTCCTCGGGGAAGGGTCTATCCCCTCTCTCTTCCTGAGACAGAGGCCATGTCGCAATATATTCAGGAGAACCTGGCAAGAGGGTTTATTAGGAAGTCGGTGTCACCGGCAGGGGCGGGATTTTTCTTCGTGCAGAAGAAAAACGGAGAATTGCGTCCGTGTATTGATTACAGGGGTCTTAACGCCATCACCGTTAAAAACAAGTACCCTTTGCCCCTGATTTCTGAGCTTTTTGATAGGCTTCGGGGAGCAAGAGTATTCACTAAACTAGATCTGCGCGGTGCTTATAACCTGATTCGCATCCGTGAGGGGGACGAATGGAAGACGGCTTTTAATACCAGGGATGGACATTACGAATATCTGGTGATGCCCTTTGGGCTCTGTAATGCTCCAGCCGTTTTCCAAGACTTTGTCAATGATATCTTCCGGGATATGCTCTCCACCTCGGTCGTAGTCTATCTGGATGATATACTCATCTTCTCTCCAGATATTGACTCCCACCAGAGAGATGTCTGCAGAGTAGTGTTGAGCGATACGATACCGCAAGTATCGGGTATCGGCCGATATTAGCTGTTTCGGCCTTTCGATACTTAGTTCCGATATTTTCCATATATCGTATACCGGAATCGGAAGTTCCCATAATTCTTTGAGAGGCAATGTGATTTTAGTCAGCCAATGAGGAATCCTAAGAAGTGTGGGCACATCCTGTACTGCTGCGGTCATGTTAACTAATGGCATGGCTGTGATTGGATGCTGAAATGATGTCAGAATGCACTATAAAAGGCGCCGCCGCCATTTTAGCGTCACTGTGCTGTGAATTCAGTAAGGGACAGAACGCTGCTGTGCTGACTCTGAGGGACAGTTAGAGATTGCGATTTAGTGTACTGTGCTGTAGGCAGGCTAGCACCAACCGCTGTGTAAAGCTTCCTTTTGCCTGCAGTGTTGTTTTAACAGCTCTGCAAGGTGTGTGTGAGTGCAGGTGACGCTGCAGTTTGCTCTGCATTAGTGTTGAGCGATACTGCTCGATATCTAAAAATATCGGATCGGAATGGTATCGCCGATATCACTAAATATCGTCGATATCCGATTCCGATACCGGAAGTCCCATGTAAGTCTATGGGAACCAAATATCGACATTAAAAAAACCCATTCTTGCCTTGTTGGTTAATTGTACATGAAGGAAAACAACAAAGACTAATGTAGAATGTATTGGGGGAGGTTGAGGAGACAATAAAGGCATACATGTTTAACCCAATGCATTGGAATAGCATTAATATATTTTTTTTTTGGAAATACGTTTGGATTGACTAACAAATTGACAATGTTGTTAACCTTTTTTCTATTTTGGCAAATATGTATGTTTCACAACTTCCATGCTCTTCACCTTTTTAACTTTTGCCAGTGCCACACTTTCTCCTTCATAATCTTCAGCAGCATCATCTTTCTCATCAAATTATTCTTCATCTTCACCTTCTTAATCTTCTTCTTAAACTTCTTGCTATTCATGTTTTTGTTTACATTACTCATATTGTTATTATTAAACTAATTAATCTTCTTCATATTCAAATTCTTCATCTTCTTCCTCTTCATCTTCTTCATCATATTCTTATTTGTGACAGAGATTCCTGTACTTGTAATCTGTAAAAGTATGAATTGTTCATCCTTCCGTTCTTGCTGTCACAAAAGATTTAAATTACAACAGTATTTGTCCGTGTTCAGTTTAGCCTGCAGCAGCAGGCATTTTCCAGGAGCACCACGAGGAGGAACGGACTCACCCACATACACTGCTTAGTCTTCTTCTGCTTAGAATTTAGAGCATATATTTTGCTCTTCATTTTGGTCTTATACTTCATGTTCTTCTGCTTTTTGATCTTCTGCTTATTGTTCTTCTGTCTCTTGTTCTGTATCTTGTAGTTTGTCTTAACCTTCTTTGTCCTGTTGGTGATCTTCTTCTGGGTAATCTTTTATTTTTTCTTTGTGATGGTGTTCAGGCTGGTTGGCTTCATGCTCGTCGTCCTTGTTGTCGTCATCTTCTTCTGGGTGGTCTTTAAGGTCGTCTAATTTCCGAGAACCAGCTGACGTTACTGGAACCCTGACGGGTATCAGATGGAGCAAGAGACAATGGAAGTAACGAGGACCAGCTGACTGTGCTGGAACCCGGAGGGGCAGCAGAAGGAAAAGAGGCAATGTCACAACCGAGTACCAGCTGACGTTACTGTGACACGGTTACTAAGCAGGAGGTACCTGTGCTCCAAAGCACTACCAAGGACCATCAGACGTTGGTGGAACTCGGATACGGAGATGGAGGCACCTAGGCCAAAGGCACTAGGGAGAACCAGTTGACGGTACTGGACACCGGACGGGTAGCAGAACTCACCCATGAAAATGTAAGTTGACAGGATGCAAGCCGTCCGCAGTTACCGAATCACACAGTCCTACAGTGGGTGCTTGTCCTATTGTCACAATGGAAACAGCCTTTATTTACATATCCGACAGCACACATAGGAATCACCTAAACTGCAGGCACCATAGAGTCGGCTAAGGCCTCTTTCACATTTCCGGCGGGCGCCTGGTGGCGCCCCCGGCATTTTGCCGCAGCGCCGCATCTGAAAATCTGATGCGCCGCATGCAGCTTTTTTCGCATTGACATGCATTAGCGCCGCATGGCGCCGCATGTCAATGCGTTGCATGCGGTTTTGTCCGGATGCGGCGCAAATGTACATTGCGGCGGCCGGACAAAACGCTGCATGTAACGTTTTTTTTTTTTTGCCGGATGGTCTCTTATCTCTCCAAGCATCAGAAACCATCTGGCAAAAAAACGCATTTTGGCCGCCGGAAGTGTGAAAGGTTTTCACATGCGGCGCTGTGGCAAAATGCCGGGGCGCCGCCAGGCGCCCGCCGGAAATGTGAAAGAGGCCTAACCCGAATGCAACACGACAGCACAACTTATTGGAGGATAATTGACGTTCACACTGCCAGGAAACAGCTGTCGTGCTGTAACCAGGCTGGCCAGGAGTCAGTACCCCTGCCAATTACTTACGAGCAACAAATGGCGGTGTTGTAGCCCAGGGAGTAGAGTTCAGGTGGTAGAAAGATGAACATAACAGGAGACATGGAAAACGTTGCCAAACAGTTATTTAATCTGAAAACGGACAGGCAAATTCAGGTGAGATCCATGCCTTGTTCATTTTCAGAAAAGTAAGCCGGTCTACATTCTCTGAGGATAGTCGCATGCGACGGTCTGTTACTACACCACCTGCAGCACTAAAGACGCGCTCAGATAATACACTGGCAGCAGGGCAAGCCAGCACCTCCAATGCATACTGGCTAAGCTCTGGCCATGTATCCAACTTAGAGACCCAAAATTTGAAAGGGGAAGAGGCATCTGGGAGTACACTTAGAGGGAAAGCCAAGTAGTCTGTCACCATCTTACGGAAACGTTTCTTCCTGGTGACTGGAGCCGTCTCGGATGGTGTAGACCTTGCTGGCGCTGTCACAAAACTTCCCCACATTTGTAACATACAGCTCTTGCCCTGTGCAGAGGCGCTGCTTCTGCTCCCTCTTGTTGTAGAGTTGTCTACACTGCCTCGACGCACAGAGCTGCTTTGTAAAGCAGTAGCAGCAGCAGCAGCTCTCTCGGCTGGAATGTACAACAGTATGGATTGCACCAGTGTGTCTTGGTACTCCTGCATTTTACGGTCCCGGTTCACCGGTGTGATGAGGGTTTGTAAGTTGTCCCGGTAGCGAGGGTCTAGGAGGGTGTACACCCAATAATCTGACGTGGTGAGAATGTGGGCGATGCGGCGGTCGTTTCTCAGGCACTGAAGCATGAAATCAACCATGTGCTGCAGACTCCCAACTGGCCAACAAAGGCTGTCCTCTGGAAGAGGCGTCATCTCTGCCTCCTCTGCATCACCCCACCCTCGCTCTACATACTGACTAGAGCGTTGTGTACCTCCCTCTGTAGGGATTTCTTCCTCCTCCATTGACTCCTCCTCCTCCTCCTCGTCATCCTCCTCACAAAGTGAGCCCTGCCCAGCCCTTTGTGAGGAACCACGTTGCGATGACTGTCCTGAAGGTAATTGAATTTGTGACTCCTCATCCTCCACCTCTTCCAAAACCTCTTCCTTTAGTGCTTTCAGTGATTTCTGAAGCAGGCAGATAAGGGGGACAGTCATGCTGACTAGTGCATCATCTGCACTCGCCATCCGCGTTGAGACATCAAACGCACGCAAAACGTTCCAGATGTCCTTCATAGAGGCCCACTCAGTAGTGGTGAAGTGTGAACGGCGCAAATTGCGAGTTGATTGCGCCTGTTGCAGCTGATACTCCATTACTGCTGGCTGCTGCTCACACAACCGCTCCAACATATGTAACGTGGAATTCCACCTGGTGGGTACGTCACATATGATGCGATGTTCAGGAAGGCGAAATCTGACTTGCAGAGCTGCAATGCACGATCTGGCCATGCTGGAACGTCGCAAGTGAGCGCACTCTAGGCGGACCTTGTGCAGCAGTGCATCAAGATCCGGATAGTCCCTCAAAAAACTCTGCACGACCAAGTTGAGCACATGTGCCAGACATGGTACGTGAGTGAGGTTGCCAAGACCCAGAGTTGCCACCAGATTTCGGCCATTGTCACACACTACCAAGCCTGGCTGGAGATTAGCTGACAAAAACCACACGTCGCTCTCCTGCTTGATGGCATCCCAGAGCTCCTGCGCTGTGTGGCTTCGATTCCCCATGGAAATTAATTTCAGGACGGCCTGTTGACGTTTGGCCACGGCTGTGCTCATATCGGTCGCAACAGGTAAGCGTTCACGGGTCCATGTGGAGGTATACCGTGACGGCTCGTGCAGCGATGATTCTGAGGAACTGGAGTAGGAGGAGGAATCAATGTGTACAGACTGGATTCCTGCAATCCTTGGAGTTGGCAGAACACGTACAGCGCCACTGGCAAGATCTGTACCCGGCTCCACAACATTGACCCAATGGGCAGTGAGGGAAAGGTATCGTCCCTGGCCATGGGTACTGGTCCACGCATCGGTGGTCAGGTGGACCCTGCTACTGACGGCGTTTAGTAGCGCATGTTTAATGTTTCCCTTGACATGTTTTTGCAGAGCAGGGACGGCTTGCCTGCTGAAATAAAATCGGCTTGGCACATTATATTGTGGGACTGCCAATGCCATAAAGTTCCTGAAACTGTCAGTCTCCACCAGCCTGAATGACAGCATTTCAAGGGACAGGAGTTTTGCAATGCCAGCATTCAGAGCCTGTGCTCGTGGATGGTTTGCCGAGTATGGCCGTCTTTTATCCCATGCCTGTGGTACCGATGGCTGTTTTGTGGTCTGGGAGTGTGACGATGACTGTGAACTTGCTGCTGTGGGTGGAATAACAGTTTGTCTATGGACAACAGTGACCGAGGTTCTTCCATGGAGATCCTGTGAGGAAGCCGAACCAGGTGTGTGTGAGCTGGAGGTAGAGGCTCCAACACGACCTGAAGATGTAGGTGCTGCTGTAGGTTGGCCTACATCTCCAGTGTGTCTTTGTAACTCAGCTACGTGCTTTGTCCGTACATGTTTCCACATATTTGTGGTATTCAGGTTACTGATATTTTTACCTCTTTTAACTTTTTGCTTACACAGCTTGCATTGAACATAGCAAATATCATCTACAAGTCTGTCAAAAAAGGACCACGCAGTGCAAGTCATGGGAGCGCCAATTTTGACATTTCTAAGAGAACTGCTCCCAAAAGGTGCCAAACTGGAGGCTACAGGCAAGCGAGTCTGCAGCCTACCTCTCCATCCTCTTTGTACCGTTGGGACAATCTCTTCCTCAGAGCTGCTCCCACCACCTTCCTGTTGCTCACGCCATGTTGGGTCTCGGACTTCATCATCTCCACTACCCTCTTCCAACACCTGCTGCTGTTGGATGGTCTGGGCAACACCATGCTCCACAAAACCTGGCACCTGAGTCTCATCATCATCATAAGATGCGTTCTGCGGTGTGCTGTCCATCGGCACTGGCTCACCCGCCTCTTCAGATTGAGAGAGACACAGCTGTTGCGCATCACTGCATACTCCCTCTTCTTCAAATTGCAGAATGCTGCTTGCCTGTGCCTGTGTTTGCGAGCCAACAGATTCTGAGAACAGAAGCAGAGACTCAGCTGGCTCCTGTACAGAACTCTCTGACTGCCTGGGCAATTTGACAGGCGGTGAACAGACAGATGGTTGCTCAACAGTGTTGTGTTCCTGAGAGGAGGTGGAAGGAATTGAAGTCGATGCATTGGCTGCCATCCAACCAACAACGGCTTCAATTTGTTCTTCCCGCAGCAGGGGGCACGCCGAGCTCCTACCAAACTGCGCATAAAGGAACGCTCATGGGTAAAACTGTTGGATGCTGTGCCACTGAGGGCGGCAGCAGCCACAGAATCCCCACGTCCTCTCCCTGCTGAAACTCCACGGCCACGACCACGTGCCTTACTCCCTGCCTTCTTCATCTTGGTAGATTGATAAAGAAAGTCAGAAAAGTTATAAGGCCTAAGTGTGGTTATTACGCAGAGACTGAAGTGAACACTGAAGCACAACTGTTCACAATCTGTGAAAGGCTACTCCTTTGTCTACTTCTATAGTGTTTGCAACCAATGTATTGGATACGGATGGAAGCGCGTCACACTAATAGATTATATTTATTTTAAATGGAATGGAGCAGAACCAATTGGAGAGAAATGAAAAGGATGAGGCACTGAGACACGCTCAGCAGAGTACAAGCAGCAGTGCTTGAACAAGTAACTGGAGCGTGATGTGCACTCAAAAAATAAAAAACACAGACTGAAGTGAACACTGAAACACAACTGTTCACAATCTGTGAAAGGCTACTCCTTTGTCTACTTCTATAGTGTTTGCAACCAATGTATTGGATACGGATGGAAGCGCGTCACACTAATAGATTATATTTATTTTAAATGGAATGGAGCAGAACCAATTGGAGAGAAATGAAAAGGATGAGGCACTGAGACACGCTCAGCAGAGTACAAGCAGCAGTGCTTGAACAAGTAACTGGAGCGTGATGTGCACTCAAAAAATAAAAAACACAGACTGAAGTGAACACTGAAACACAACTGTTCACAATCTGTGAAAGGCTACTCCTTTGTCTACTTCTATAGTGTTTGCAACCAATGTATTGGATACGGATGGAAGCGCGTCACACTAATAGATTATATTTATTTTAAATGGAATGGAGCAGAACCAATTGGAGAGAAATGAAAAGGATGAGGCACTGAGACACGCTCAGCAGGGTACAAGCAGCAGTGCTTGAACAAGTAACTGGAGCGTGATGTGCACTCAAAAAATAAAAAACACAGACTGAAGTGAACACTGAAACACAACTGTACACAATCTGTGAAAGGCTACTCCTTTGTCTACTTCTATAGTGTTTGCAACCAATGTATTGGATACGGATGGAAGCGCGTCACACTAATAGATTATATTTTAAATGGAATGGAGCAGAACCAATTGGAGATAAATGAAAAGGATGAGCCACTGAGACACGCTCAGCAGAGTACAAGCAGCAGTGCTTGAACAAGTAACTGGAGCGTGATGTGCACTCAAAAAATAAAAAACACAGACTGAAGTGAACACTGAAACACAACTGTTCACAATCTGTGAAAGGCTACTCCTTTGTCTACTTCTATAGTGTTTGCAACCAATGTATTGGATACGGATGGAAGCGCGTCACACTAATAGATTATATTTATTTTAAATGGAATGGAGCAGAACCAATTGGAGAGAAATGAAAAGGATGAGGCACTGAGACACGCTCAGCAGAGTACAAGCAGCAGTGCTTGAACAAGTAACTGGAGCGTGATGTGCACTCAAAAAATAAAAAACACAGACTGAAGTGAACACTGAAACACAACTGTTCACAATCTGTGAAAGGCTACTCCTTTGTCTACTTCTATAGTGTTTGCAACCAATGTATTGGATACGGATGGAAGCGCGTCACACTAATAGTTAAATTGCATGGAGCAGCAAGAATTACACTGAAGAAAAAAAAAAGAGTCTGTGAGTGACACGTGCAGATGCCTACAGACAGCGTTGCATGCAGAGTAGTGTTGTGAATGGGTTTGAGATGAGTTCTGAGCAGAGGCTCCTTCTGGTGGTTACAAGCGGTACTAGTGAGGATTGTGAGGACTGGGAATCAGGTGTTACTGATTGGTCTTATATAAGGGAGTCATTTTCCCATCAGGGTTGCCGGTGATCAATTGTTCTGGTCTGAATCCTTCTTTCCAGTTTCCCTTGTAGCCTGCTGTGTCGTGTCTGCATCTCCTGCTATCAGATAAGACAATTTCTTATTTTGTGTTTTTGCTATATTTTTGCATTTTGTCCTGCACTTCTGTGGGGGCCTTCAGGGTCCCCTCCGGGGGCTTTTGCCCTCTCAGTTTAGTCCAGCCACTGTGTTTTGTACTTTTGCTTTTTCCAGTTTTTTTTTCAGTGGCTGCTGTTTTGATTTTTTTACACCAGAGAACTAATTTAGGTGGTAGAGGTCGTGTGATCTCAGGTGATTTTGAAATTAGTAGAGTTGGTGTTTTTTTCAGGGTTTTCTGAGATTGCAGTAAGTACCCTTCCTGTCCTTTTCTATTTAGATAGTTTGGGCCCCAGCGTTTGCTCATACTATTTTCTTTCTGTGTCAGTATTTCCTCTTGTCTAACCGCCATTACATGTTTGGGGGCTTTCTATTATCTTTGGGGTTCTGCTCCGGGGCAGATAGCTTTCCTATTTCTATCTTTAGGTGTAGTTAGTTTCTCAGGCTGTGACGAGGCGTCTAGGACCAACGTAGGAACGCTCCACGGCTGCCTCTAGTTGCGGTGGTTAGTCAGGGTACTGCAATCTCATAGATTCCAACTGCTCTGGTGTATTTCCTTTTTTACCTGCACTCCTCAGCTACCGTAACATAACAGTATCACCGGCCATAAAAAGTGTATGGTACTCACAGAAGGGAAAAAATATTTTGAAGGAAGAAAAGTTGTCAGAGATATTTTTCTGTTTGTTGCATTTTTTTTTTTTTCTTTTTTCCCTCTGTATCTCTGGGTGCTGGGGAGGATCTTTTCTCCCAATGGAGTTTGCACAGTTGTCTGGCCGTGTGGATCAGCTTGCCACTGAGGTTCAGAGTATTGCTGCATATCTTGCTAGGTTGCCTGTTGTGGAACCTAGGATCCCCATGCCAGATTTGTTTTTAGGGGATCGAGCTAAGTTTCAAAATTTCAAAAATAATTGTAAATTGTTTCTTGCCTTAAAATCTAAGTCCTCAGGAAACGCAGCGCAGCAGGTTCAAATTATCATCTCTCTCCTGCGCGGCGATCCTCAGGATTGGGCTTTTTCCCTGATACCTGGGGATCCTGTTTTGAGTGATGTTGATGCATTTTTTCAGGCTTTGGGGTTATTGTACGATGAGCCTAATGTCACTGATCAAGCTGAAAAAGCCTTGTTGGCATTAAATCAGGGGCTTGATGACGCTGAGTTATACTGTCAGAGATTCCGTAGGTGGGTAGTCCTGACCAAATGGAATGACGACGCTTTGGCGGCCCTTTTCCGGAAGGGTCTGTCGGATAATGTAAAGGATGTTATGGTGGGATTCCCTGTCCCCTCTGGTCTCAATGATTCTATGTCATTAGCGATTCAAATTGACAGACGTTTGCGTGAGCGGAGAAGTATGCGTGGAGTGGTGTTGCCTTGTGAGCCAGCTGCTGAGCCCATGCAGTGTGATGGAGTGGTGTCTGGGGCACAGCGTCATGAGTTTCGAAAGCGCAATGGGTTATGTTTCTACTGTAGTGATGCCTCTCATGCTATTTCAGTCTGCCCTAAGCGGGGAAGACATTTTGCACGCTCAGTTGTCTTGGGTAGTGTTCAGACTAAGTTTTTATTAACTGTCACTCTGATATGCTCTCTGTCCTCATTTTCTGCTCAGGCTTTCGTTGATTCTGGAGCAGCTATTAACCTGATGGATTATGATTTTGCTAAACGTTGTGGGTTTCCCTTGATACCCCTACAGAAGTCTATTCCTTTACTGGGGATCGATTCTACCCCTTTGGCTGAGAATAAACCCCAGTTTTCTACTCAGGTGATAATGAGGGTTGAACCTGATCACCAGGAGTGCTGCAAATTTTTGGTTCTATATAATCTGCATGACATTATAGTGCTGGGTTTCCCTTGGTTACAGTCTCATAATGCTGTTTTGGATTGGAAATCTGTGTCTGTAACCAGTTGGGGCTGCCAATGTGTTAATACCAACACTCCTGTTTTTTCTGCCTCCCCCCAGGCTGAGGATGTTCCTGACTTTTTGTTTGATTTTTCTGATGTGTTTAGCGAAAGTAAATCTGCATCCTTACCTCCCCATAGGAGCTATGACTGCGCTATTGAATTAGTGCCAGGTAGTAAATTCCCTAAAGGTCGCCTTTTTAACTTGTCTGTACCTGAACATGACGCTATGCGGTCTTATATCAAAGAATCATTGGAGAAGGGTCATATCAGACCATCCTCATCACCCTTAGGTGCCGGTTTTTTCTTTGTGGCCAAAAAGATGGTTCATTAAGGCCGTGTATTGATTATCGTCTCTTGAACAATATTACTGTGAAATATCAATACCCGTTACCCTTGATTTCTGACCTGTTTTCCAGGGTGAAAAACGCTACTTGGTTTACCAAGCTTGACCTCAGGGGGGCGTATAACCTTATTCGCATTAAGCACGGGGATGAATGGAAGACGGCATTTAACACCCCTGAAGGGCATTTTGAGTACCTTGTGATGCCCTTTGGGCTCACTAATGCTCCTTCCGTCTTCCAGTCCTTCATGAATGACATTTTCAGGGATTTTGTGGACAAGTTTCTGATTGTTTATTTGGATGATATCTTGATTTTTTCTAATGACTGGGACTCTCATGTGAAACATGTTCGAACTGTATTCCAGATTTTGAGAGAGAATGCTCTGTATGTGAAGGGATCAAAGTGTCTTTTTGGCGTACAGAAGATCTCATTTCTGGGATTCATTTTGTCCCCATCTGTTATTGAAATGGACCCGGTCAAGGTTCAGGCCATCTGTGATTGGGTCCAACCTACTTCATTAAAGGCTCTTCAGAGATTTTTGGGTTTTGCCAATTTTTATCGTAAATTTATTGGTAATTTCTCGGTTATTGTTAAACCATTAACTTATTTGACCAGAAAGGGTTCTGATGTGGTGAATTGGCCTCCTGAGGCAGTCTCTGCGTTTCAGGAACTTAAGCAGAGATTCACTTCTGCTCCTGTTCTACGGAAGCCTGATGTTTCTCTGCCATTTCAGGTGGAGGTTGATGCCTCTGAAATTGGGGCAGGTGCCGTTTTGTCCCAAAAAGATCCAGAGACCTCTAAAAGTAACCCTTGTGCCTTTTTCTCTCGAAAATTTTCTCCTACTGAACGTAATTATGACGTGGGTAATCGGGAGTTATTGGCCATGAAGTGGGCTTTTGAAGAGTGGAGACATTGGCTGGAGGGAGCCAAACATCAGGTGGTGGTCCTTGCGGACCATAAGAATCTGGTCTATCTGGAATCTGCCAAGCGACTCAATCCTAGACAGGCCAGGTGGGCCTTGTTTTTCACACGTTTTCATTTTGTGGTTTCCTTTCTTCCTGGCACTAAGAATGTTAAGGCGGATGCCCTCTCGAGGAGTTTCCTTGCGGACTCTCCTGAGCTATCTGATCCCTCTGTTATTTTGAAGGAGGGTGTAGTTCTTTCCGCCATCTCGCCCAATTTGAGACTTGCTCTGGAGGGGTGTCAGGAGGATAGGCCCGAGCGCTGCCCTGTTGGAAAATTGTTTGTCCCGGACCAATGGAAAAAGAGTGTGATGTCTGAGATTCATTGTTCCGCATTGGCTGGGCATCCCGGAATTTTTGGTACCAGAGACTTGGTTAGTCGGTCCTTTTGGTGGCCTACCTTGTCTCGTGATGTCAGGGAATTTGTGCAGTCCTGCGGGACTTGCTCTCGCTCCAAGCCTTGCTCTCGCTCTAGTGGTTTGTTGATGCCATTGCCTGTGCCCAAGAGACCATGGACCCATATCTCTATGGATTTCATTTCCGATCTTCCTGTTTCTCAGAGAATGACCACCATCTGGGTAATTTGTGATAGGTTTTCCAAAATGATACATCTTGTGCCATTACCTAAGTTGCCTTCCTCCTCTGAATTGGTGCCGTTGTTCCTTCAGCACGTGGTTCGTTTACACGGCATTCCTGAGAACATTGTGTCTGACAGATGAGTCCAGTTTGTTTCCAGATTTTGGAGGACTTTTTGTTCTAAACTGGGTGTTCAATTGTCTTTCTCCTCGGCATTTCATCCTCAGACCAATGGTCAAACTGAGAGAACAAACCAGACATTGGAGCCTTATCTAAGATGCTTTGTGTCTGCTGATCAGGATGACTGGGTCTCTTTTTTGCCTTTGGCTGAGTTTGCTCTTAATAATAGGGCTAGCTCTGCCACTTTGATGTCTCCGTTTTTCTGTAATTCTGGGTTTCACCCTCGATTTTCTTCAGGACAGACGGAGGCTTCTGTCTGTCCAGGTGTTGACTCTGTTGTTGAGCGTATGCAGCAGATTTCGGACCAGGTAGTGGAGAGGTTGTCCCTCTCTCAGGAGAAGGCCCAGCGGTTTGCTAACCGGCATAGGACTGATGGTCCTCGGTTTAAAGTGGGGGACTTGGTCTGGTTGTCCTCAAAGAATATTCCTATGAGAGTAGCATCTCCTAAATTTAACCCTAGGTTTATTGGACCTTATAAGATCATGGAGATTATTAATCCTGTTTCTTTTCGTTTGCTTCTTCCAGGGACATTTAAGATCCATAACGTGTTCCACAAGTCCTTGTTGAAGAGGTTTGTTGAGCCAGTGGTTCCTGCTGCTGTGCCTCCTGACCCTGTTTTGGTTGAGGGCAATCTGGAGTATGTGGTTGAGAAAATATTGGATTCTCGTTTTTCTAGACGAAGACTCCAGTATTTGGTTAAATGGAGAGGTTATGGTCAGGAAGACAATTCTTGGGTGTTTGCTTCGGACATCCATGCTAGGAGACTTATCCGTGCGTATCATAGAACTCATCCTGACCGACCTGGTTGCTCAAATGAGGGTTCGGTGACCCCTCCTCAAGGGGGGGGTACTGTTGTGAATGGGTTTGAGATGAGTTCTGAGCAGAGGCTCCTTCTGGTGGTTACAAGCGGTACTAGTGAGGATTGTGAGGACTGGGAATCAGGTGTTACTGATTGGTCTTATATAAGGGAGTCATTTTCCCATCAGGGTTGCCGGTGATCAATTGTTCTGGTCTGAATCCTTCTTTCCAGTTTCCCTTGTAGCCTGCTGTGTCGTGTCTGCATCTCCTGCTATCAGATAAGACAATTTCTTATTTTGTGTTTTTGCTATATTTTTGCATTTTGTCCTGCACTTCTGTGGGGGCCTTCAGGGTCCCCTCCGGGGGCTTTTGCCCTCTCAGTTTAGTCCAGCCACTGTGTTTTGTACTTTTGCTTTTTCCAGTTTTTTTTTCAGTGGCTGCTGTTTTGATTTTTTTACACCAGAGAACTAATTTAGGTGGTAGAGGTCATGTGATCTCAGGTGATTTTGAAATTAGTAGAGTTGGTGTTTTTTCAGGGTTTTCTGAGATTGCAGTAAGTACCCTTCCTGTCCTTTTCTATTTAGATAGTTTGGGCCCCAGCGTTTGCTCATACTATTTTCTTTCTGTGTCAGTATTTCCTCTTGTCTAACCGCCATTACATGTTTGGGGGCTTTCTATTATCTTTGGGGTTCTGCTCCGGGGCAGATAGCTTTCCTCTTTCTATCTTTAGGTGTAGTTAGTTTCTCAGGCTGTGACGAGGCGTCTAGGACCAACGTAGGAACGCTCCACGGCTGCCTCTAGTTGCGGTGGTTAGTCAGGGTACTGCAATCTCATAGATTCCAACTGCTCTGGTGTATTTCCTTTTTTACCTGCACTCCTCAGCTACCGTAACATAACAGAGTAGTGTTGAGCGATACGATACCGCAAGTATCGGGTATCGGCCGATATTAGCTGTTTCGGCCTTTCGATACTTAGTTCCGATATTTTCCATATATCGTATACCAGAATCGGAAGTTACCATAATTCTTTGAGAGGCAATGTGATTTTAGTCAGCCAATGAGGAATCCTAAGAAGTGTGGGCACATCCTGTAATGCTGCGGTCATGTTAACTAATGGCATGGCTGTGATTGGATGCTGAAATGATGTCAGAATGCACTATAAAAGGCGCCGCAGCCATTTTAGCGTCACTGTGCTGTGAATTCAGTAAGGGACAGAAAGCTGCTGTGCTGACTCTGAGGGACAGTTAGAGATTGCGATTTAGTGTACTGTGCTGTAGGCAGGCTAGCACCAACCGCTGTGTAAAGCTTCCTTTTGCCTGCAGTGTTGTTTTAACAGCTCTGCAAGGTGTGTGTGAGTGCAGGTGACGCTGCAGTTTGCTCTGCATGCAACACTGTCTGTAGGCATCTGCACGTGTCACTCACAGACTCTTTTTTTTTTCTTCAGTGTAATTCTTGCTGCTCCATGCAATTTAACTATTAGTGTGACGCGCTTCCATCCGTATCCAATACATTGGTTGCAAACACTATAGAAGTAGACAAAGGAGTAGCCTTTCACAGATTGTGAACAGTTGTGTTTCAGTGTTCACTTCAGTCTGTGTTTTTTATTTTTTGAGTGCACATCACGCTCCAGTTACTTGTTCAAGCACTGCTGCTTGTACCCTGCTGAGCGTGTCTCAGTGCCTCATCCTTTTCATTTCTCTCCAATTGGTTCTGCTCCATTCCATTTAAAATAAATATAATCTATTAGTGTGACGCGCTTCCATCCGTATCCAATACATTGGTTGCAAACACTATAGAAGTAGACAAAGGAGTAGCCTTTCACAGATTGTGAACAGTTGTGTTTCAGTGTTCACTTCAGTCTGTGTTTTTTATTTTTTGAGTGCACATCACGCTCCAGTTACTTGTTCAAGCACTGCTGCTTGTACTCTGCTGAGCGTGTCTCAGTGCCTCATCCTTTTCATTTCTCTCCAATTGGTTCTGCTCCATTCCATTTAAAATAAATATAATCTATTAGTGTGACGCGCTTCCATCCGTATCCAGTACATTGGTTGCAAACACTATAGAAGTAGACAAAGGAGTAGCCTTTCACAGATTGTGAACAGTTGTGTTTCAGTGTTCACTTCAGTCTCTGCGTAATAACCACACTTAGGCCTTATAACTTTTCTGACTTTCTTTATCAATCTACCAAGATGAAGAAGGCAGGGAGTAAGGCACGTGGTCGTGGCCGTGGAGTTTCAGCAGGGAGAGGACGTGGGGATTTTGTGGCTGCTGCCGCCCTCAGTGACACAGCATCCACCAGTTTTACCCATGAGCGTTCCTTTATGCGCAGTTTGGTAGGAGCTCGGCGTGCCCCCCTGCTGCGGGAAGAACAAATTGAAGCCGTTGTTGGTTGGATGGCAGCCAATGCATCGACTTCAATTCCTTCCACCTCCTCTCAGGAACACAACACTGTTGAGCAACCATCTGTCTGTTCACCGCCTGTCAAATTGCCCAGGCAGTCAGAGAGTTCTGTACAGGAGCCAGCTGAGTCTCTGCTTCTGTTCTCAGAATCTGTTGGCTCGCAAACACAGGCACAGGCAAGCAGCATTCTGCAATTTGAAGAAGAGGGAGTATGCAGTGATGCGCAACAGCTGTGTCTCTCTCAATCTGAAGAGGCGGGTGAGCCAGTGCCGATGGACAGCACACCGCAGAACGCATCTTATGATGATGATGAGACTCAGGTGCCAGGTTTTGTGGAGCATGGTGTTGCCCAGACCATCCAACAGCAGCAGGTGTTGGAAGAGGGTAGTGGAGATGATGAAGTCCGAGACCCAACATGGCGTGAGCAACAGGAAGGTGGTGGGAGCAGCTCTGAGGAAGAGATTGTCCCAACGGTACAAAGAGGATGGAGAGGTAGGCTGCAGACTCGCTTGCCTGTAGCCTCCAGTTTGGCACCTTTTGGGAGCAGTTCTCTTAGAAATGTCAAAATTGGCGCTCCCATGACTTGCACTGCGTGGTCCTTTTTTGACAGACTTGTAGATGATATTTGCTATGTTCAATGCAAGCTGTGTAAGCAAAAAGTTAAAAGAGGTAAAAATATCAGTAACCTGAATACCACAAATATGTGGAAACATGTACGGACAAAGCACGTAGCTGAGTTACAAAGACACACTGGAGATGTAGGCCAACCTACAGAAGCACCTACATCTTCAGGTCGTGTTGGAGCCTCTACCTCCAGCTCACACACACCTGGTTCGGCTTCCTCACAGGATCTCCATGGAAGAACCTCGGTCACTGTTGTCCATAGACAAACTGTTATTCCACCCACAGCAGCAAGTTCACAGTCATCGTCACACTCCCAGACCACAAAACAGCCATCGGTACCACAGGCATGGGATAAAAGACGGCCATACTCGGCAAACCATCCACGAGCACAGGCTCTGAATGCTGGCATTGCAAAACTCCTGTCCCTTGAAATGCTGTCATTCAGGCTGGTGGAGACTGACAGTTTCAGGAACTTTATGGCATTGGCAGTCCCACAATATAATGTGCCAAGCCGATTTTATTTCAGCAGGCAAGCCGTCCCTGCTCTGCAAAAACATGTCGAGGGAAACATTAAACATGCGCTACTAAACGCCGTCAGTAGCAGGGTCCACCTGACCACCGATGCGTGGACCAGTACCCATGGCCAGGGACGATACCTTTCCCTCACTGCCCATTGGGTCAATGTTGTGGAGCCGGGTACAGATCTTGCCAGTGGCGCTGTACGTGTTCTGCCAACTCCAAGGATTGCAGGAATCCAGTCTGTACACATTGATTCCTCCTCCTACTCCAGTTCCTCAGAATCATCGCTGCACGAGCCGTCACGGTATACCTCCACATGGACCCGTGAACGCTTACCTGTTGCGACCGATATGAGCACAGCCGTGGCCAAACGTCAACAGGCCGTCCTGAAATTAATTTCCATGGGGAATCGAAGCCACACAGCGCAGGAGCTCTGGGATGCCATCAAGCAGGAGAGCGACGTGTGGTTTTTGTCAGCTAATCTCCAGCCAGGCTTGGTAGTGTGTGACAATGGCCGAAATCTGGTGGCAACTCTGGGTCTTGGCAACCTCACTCACGTACCATGTCTGGCACATGTGCTCAACTTGGTCGTGCAGAGTTTTTTGAGGGACTATCCGGATCTTGATGCACTGCTGCACAAGGTCCGCCTAGAGTGCGCTCACTTGCGACGTTCCAGCATGGCCAGATCGCGCATTGCAGCTCTGCAAGTCAGATTTCGCCTTCCTGAACATCGCATCATATGTGACGTACCCACCAGGTGGAATTCCACGTTACATATGTTGGAGCGGTTGTGTGAGCAGCAGCCAGCAGTAATGGAGTATCAGCTGCAACAGGCGCAATCAACTCGCAATTTGCGCCGTTCACACTTCACCACTACTGAGTGGGCCTCTATGAAGGACATCTGCGACGTTTTGCGTGCGTTTGATGTCTCAACGCGGATGGCGAGTGCAGATGATGCACTAGTCAGCATGACTGTCCCCCTTATCTGCCTGCTTCAGAAATCACTGAAAGCACTAAAGGAAGAGGTTTTGGAAGAGGTGGAGGATGAGGAGTCACAAATTCAATTACCTTCAGGACAGTCATCGCAATGTGGTTCCTCACAAAGGGCTGGGCAGGGCTCACTTTGTGAGGAGGATGAGGAGGAGGAGGAGGAGTCAATGGAGGAGGAAGAAATCCCTACAGAGGAGGTACACAACGCTCTAGTCAGTATGTAGAGCGAGGGTGGGGTGATGCAGAGGAGGCAGAGATGACGCCTCTTCCAGAGGACAGCCTTTGTTGGCCAGTTGGGAGTCTGCAGCACATGGTTGATTTCATGCTTCAGTGCCTGAGAAACGACCGCCGCATCGCCCACATTCTCACACCACGTCAGATTATTGGGTGTACACCCTCCTAGACCCTCGCTACCGTGACAACTAACAAACCCTCATCACACCGGTGAACCGGGACCGTAAAATGCAGGAGTACCAAGACACACTGGTGCAATCCATACTGTTGTACATTCCAGCCGAGAGAGCTGCTGCTGCTGCTACTGCTTTACAAAGCAGCTCTGTGCGTCGAGGCAGTGTAGACAACTCTACAACAAGAGGGAGCAGAAGCAGCGCCTCTGCACAGGGCAAGAGCTGTATGTTACAAATGTGGGGAAGTTTTGTGACAGCGCCAGCAAGGTCTACACCATCCGAGACGGCTCCATTCACCAGGAAGAAACGTTTCCGTAAGATGGTGACAGACTACTTGGCTTTCCCTCTAAGTGTACTCCCAGATGCCTCTTCCCCTTTCAAATTTTGGGTCTCTAAGTTGGATACATGGCCAGAGCTTAGCCAGTATGTATTGGAGGTGCTGGCTTGTCCTGCTGCCAGTGTATTATCTGAGCGCGTCTTTAGTGCTTACTTTTCTGAAAATGAACAAGGCATGGATCTCACCTGAATTTGCCTGTCCGTTTTCAGATTAAATAACTGTTTGGCAACGTTTTCCATGTCTCCTGTTATGTTCATCTTTCTACCACCTGAACTCTACTCCCTGGGCTACAACACCGCCATTTGTTGCTCGTAAGTAATTGGCAGGGGTACTGACTCCTGGCCAGCCTGGTTACAGCACGACACTGGAGATGTAGGCCAACCTACAGCAGCACCTACATCTTCAGGTCGTGTTGGAGCCTCTACCTCCAGCTCACACACACCTGGTTCGGCTTCCTCACAGGATCTCCATGGAAGAACCTCGGTCACTGTTGTCCATAGACAAACTGTTATTCCACCCACAGCAGCAAGTTCACAGTCATCGTCACACTCCCAGACCACAAAACAGCCATCGGTACCACAGGCATGGGATAAAAGACGGCCATACTCGGCAAACCATCCACGAGCACAGGCTCTGAATGCTGGCATTGCAAAACTCCTGTCCCTTGAAATGCTGTCATTCAGGCTCGTGGAGACTGACAGTTTCAGGAACTTTATGGCATTGGCAGTCCCACAATATAATGTGCCAAGCCGATTTTATTTCAGCAGGCAAGCCGTCCCTGCTCTGCAAAAACATGTCGAGGGAAACATTAAACATGCGCTACTAAACGCCGTCAGTAGCAGGGTCCACCTGACCACCGATGCGTGGACCAGTACCCATGGCCAGGGACGATACCTTTCCCTCACTGCCCATTGGGTCAATGTTGTGGAGCCGGGTACAGATCTTGCCAGTGGCGCTGTACGTGTTCTGCCAACTCCAAGGATTGCAGGAATCCAGTCTGTACACATTGATTCCTCCTCCTACTCCAGTTCCTCAGAATCATCGCTGCACGAGCCGTCACGGTATACCTCCACATGGACCCGTGAACGCTTACCTGTTGCGACCGATATGAGCACAGCCGTGGCCAAACGTCAACAGGCCGTCCTGAAATTAATTTCCATGGGGAATCGAAGCCACACAGCGCAGGAGCTCTGGGATGCCATCAAGCAGGAGAGCGACGTGTGGTTTTTGTCAGCTAATCTCCAGCCAGGCTTGGTAGTGTGTGACAATGGCCGAAATCTGGTGGCAGCTCTGGGCCTTGGCAACCTCACTCACATACCATGTCTGGCACATGTGCTCAACTTGGTCGTGCAGAGTTTTTTGAGGGACTATCCGGATCTTGATGCACTGCTGCACAAGGTCCGCCTAGAGTGCGCTCACTTGCGACGTTCCAGCATGGCCAGATCGCGCATTGCAGCTCTGCAAGTTAGATTTCGCCTTCCTGAACATCGCATCATATGTGACGTACCCACCAGGTGGAATTCCACGTTACATATGTTGGAGCGGTTGTGTGAGCAGCAGCCAGCAGTAATGGAGTATCAGCTGCAACAGGCGCAATCAACTCGCAATTTGCGCCGTTCACACTTCACCACTACTGAGTGGGCCTCTATGAAGGACATCTGCGACGTTTTGCGTGCGTTTGATGTCTCAACGTGGATGGCGAGTGCAGATGATGCACTAGTCAGCATGACTGTCCCCCTTATCTGCCTGCTTCAGAAATCACTGAAAGCACTAAAGGAAGAGGTTTTGGAAGAGGTGGAGGATGAGGAGTCACAAATTCAATTACCTTCAGGACAGTCATCGCAACGTGGTTCCTCACAAAGGGCTGGGCAGGGCTCACTTTGTGAGGAGGATGAGGAGGAGGAGGAGGAGTCAATGGGAGGAGAAGAAATCCCTACAGAGGGAGGTACACAACGCTCTAGTCAGTATGTAGAGCGAGGGTGGGGTGATGCAGAGGAGGCAGAGATGACGCCTCTTCCAGAGGACAGCCTTTGTTGGCCAGTTGGGAGTCTGCAGCACATGGTTGATTTCATGCTTCAGTGCCTGAGAAACGACCGCCGCATCGCCCACATTCTCACCACGTCAGATTATTGGGTGTACACCCTCCTAGACCCTCGCTACCGTGACAACTTACAAACCCTCATCACACCGGTGAACCGGAACCGTAAAATGCAGGAGTACCAAGACACACTGGTGCAATCCATACTGTTGTACATTCCAGCCGAGAGAGCTGCTGCTGCTGCTACTGCTTTACAAAGCAGCTCTGTGCGTCGAGGCAGTGTAGACACCTCTACAACAAGAGGGAGCAGAAGCAGCGCCTCTGCACAGGGCAAGAGCTGTATGTTACAAATATGGCGAAGTTTTGTGACAGCGCCAGCAAGGTCTACACCATCCGAGACGGCTCCAGTCACCAGGAAGAAACGTTTCCGTAAGATGGTGACAGACTACTTAGCTTTCCCTCTAAGTGTACTCCCAGATGCCTCTTCCCCTTTCAAATTTTGGGTCTCTAAGTTGGATACATGGCCAGAGCTTAGCCAGTATGCATTGGAGGTGCTGGCTTGTCCTGCTGCCAGTGTATTATCTGAGCGCGTCTTTAGTGCTTACTTTTCTGAAAATGAACAAGGCATGGATCTCACCTGAATTTGCCTGTCCGTTTTCAGATTAAATAACTGTTTGGCAACGTTTTCCATGTCTCCTGTTATGTTCATCTTTCTACCACCTGAACTCTACTCCCTGGGCTACAACACAGCCATTTGTTGCTCGTAAGTAATTGGCAGGGGTACTGACTCCTGGCCAGCCTGGTTACAGCACGACAGCTGATTCCTGGCAGTGTGAACGTCAATTATCCTCCAATAAGTTGTGCTGTCGTGTTGCATTCGGGTTAGCCGACTCTATGGTGCCTGCAGTTTAGGTGATTCCTATGTGTGCTGTGGGATATGTAAATAAAGGCTGTTTCCATTGTGACAATAGGACAAGCACCCACTGTAGGACTGTGTGATTCGGTAACTGCGGACGGCTTGCGTCCTGTCAACTTACATTTTCATGGGTGCGTTCTGCTACCCGTCCGGGGTCCAGTACCGTCAACTGGTTCTCCCCAGTGCCTTTGGCCTAGGTGCCTCCATCTCCGTATCCGAGTTCCACCAACGTCTGCTGGTCCTTGGTAGTGCTTTGGAGCACAGGTACCTCCTGCTTAGTAACCGTGTCACAGTAACGTCAGCTGGTACTCGGTTGTGACATTGCCTCTTTTCCTTCTGCTACCCGTCCGGGGTCCAGTACCGTCAACTGGTTCTCCCCAGTGCCTTTGGCCTAGGTGCCTCCATCTCCGTATCCGAGTTCCACCAACGTCTGCTGGTCCTTGGTAGTGCTTTGGAGCACAGGTACCTCCTGCTTAGTAACCGTGTCACAGTAACGTCAGCTGGTACTCGGTTGTGACATTGCCTCTTTTCCTTCTGCTACCCGTCCGGGGTCCAGTACCGTCAACTGGTTCTCCCCAGTGCCCTTGGCCTAGGTGCCTCCATCTCCGTATCCGAGTTCCACCAACGTCTGCTGGTCCTTGGTAGTGCTTTGGAGCACAGGTACCTCCTGCTTAGTAACCGTGTCACAGTAACATCAGCTGGTACTCGGTTGTGACATTGCCTCATTTCTTTCTGCTGCCCCTCCGGGTTCCAGCACAGTCAGCTGGTCCTCGTTACTTCCATTGTCTCTTGCTCCATCTGATACCCGTCAGGGTTCCAGTAACGTCAGCTGGTTCTCCCCAGTGCCTTTGGCCTAGGTGCCTCCATCTCCGTATCCGAGTTCCACCAACGTCTGCTGGTCCTTGGTAGTGCTTTGGAGCACAGGTACCTCCTGCTTAGTAACCGTGTCACAGTAACGTCAGCTGGTAGTGTTGAGCGATACGATACCGCAAGTATCGGGTATCGGCCG
>JARQOD010000002.1:309453798-309609646 GCA_033576555.1 Oophaga sylvatica | reverse complement strand
ATATTAGCTCTATCGGCCTTTCGATAATTAGTTTCGATATTTTCGTCTTATCGGATACCGGAATCGGGATTGTCACTGTCACTGTCAGTGTCCGTCGGTCGGGTCTGTCAGGAGTCAGCCGCACTTACCTGGCAGAAGATCTCCGGCGGTCACGGGCTGGACTGCTTCATGGCCGCCATCATCTTTCCCCGGCGGTCACATGCAGTTTCTCGCGATAACTGCAGTGACTGCTGGGTAATCGTGGCGGTAAAGCAGTCAGTCCGATGACGTCACCGCCGGAGAAGCAGGTAATCAGCTGTGCTGCGCCGGGATGTCAGGCTCTGCCTGTCATTGCGATGTAGCAGAGCTGGATCGCCGTGGGACAGTCGTTACTATGGACTGCGTCGGACAGGTGGTATACTGTTGGTTTGTTTTTTTTCTTTTTTTACAGGAGATCGATGGCGTCGCAGGAATGAGTGTATAATAAAAGAAATGAAAACTGTGTTGTCTCTTTTATTTCATTAAAAGACTTTTTTCTTGCTTTGTCTTTTTTTTATACATTTAATAACTTTTGGATTAATAATGGATCGGTGTCTTATTGACACCTCTCCATTATTAACCGGGCTTATTGTCACCGTGCAATCAACGGTGACATTAACCCCTTATTACCCCACTTGCCACCGCTACAGGGCAGTGGGAAGAGCCGGGTAAAGTGCCACAATTGGCACATCTTTTGATGCGCCAAATGTGGGGCTGCTGTAGCCTGGTATTATCAGGCTGTTGAGGGCCAAAATCCATGGGCCTTGACAGTCTTTTAATACCAGGCCGCAGCAGTCTGCATTTTACTTGGATGGTTAACAAAAATAGGGGGACCCCTACGCCGTTTTTTTTTCGAGGGGATCCCCTATTTTTGTTAATCAGCCAAGATATGCAGACTGCTGTGGCCTGGTATTATCAGGCTTGCAAGGTCCATGGATATTGGATCCTTACCAGCCTGAAAAACCAGGCCTCAGCGGTCTGCTTCATCTGGCTGGTTAACAAAAATAGGGGGACCCCACGCCAATTTTTTTCGAGGGGATCCCCTATTTTTGTTAATCAGCCAAGATATGCAGACTGCTGTGGCCTGGTATTATAAGGCTGGCAAGGTCCATGGATCTTGGCTCCTTAACAGCCTGAAAAACCAGGCCTCAGCGGTCTGCTTCATCTGGCTGGTTAACAAAAATAGGGGGGACCCCACGCCATTTTTTATTCGAAGGGAACCCCTATTTTTGTTAATCAGTTCCCGCTGACGTCACTGATTGTGTCCCTGGCTGATCTGAAGTGAAAGTGGAAAGCAATCAATTAAGTTTTCCACTTCCTCTCCTGTCAGCCAGGAGAGGAACTCATTCATTTGGGGGTTTACTGTGAGGCTGCAGCATTAGCTGCGGTCCCTGCAGTAAACATTAACCCTTTCTGAAGGATTACACCGTGCGACCTGACTGTGCATGGGATAGGTAAGAATAATTTTGCTTTTTTATTTTATTTTTATTACAGGAAATGGTTTTTGCAGTCAAATAAAAGATGGTCAAAAACATGTGTCTTTATTTCATTAAAATGATTTTTAATTAAAGTGTGTGTGTTTTATTTTTATTTCATGCAATAGGATTAATAATTGATAGTTGTCTAATTGACAGCTCTCAATTATTAACCTGGCTTAAGGTCACCTTTCAATTGCAATGTGGCTTTAACCCCATATTAACCCATTCGCCACCGCTACAGGGCAATGGGAATAGACGGGCAAAGTGCCAGAAAGGGCGAATCTAATTATAGATTTGTCTTTTCTGGGGTGTCTGGGGGCAGATGTTAGTAGCCAGGGGGGGCAAAAAATAATGGTCCCTCTATGGGCTATTATTATCTGCCCCCATTCGCTGGCTTTGTCTGTCTGGTTGCGAAAATAGGGCGGGAGCCCACGCATTTTTTTTAAACAATTTTACACCTCATATATATATATATATATATATATATATATATATACGTCATTGAATTTGTGACACATATATATATATTTATATTTATAGTTCATACACTTCTACATAGTATAATAGCCGCTAATTCAATTGACGGCTTTTGTGAAAATGCAGAACCCGACATGAAATGACACTTGGTGTACATAGGGTTAACCATGTCTTTTCATGTCCTTTGCTATCTGATTTGCACAAACAATTAAATCAGTCTATGTGTGCAAAATTTCACACCTGTAGGGGTTAATTAAAGGTGTAAATTCGTAGCAAAAAAAGTCCTTTTTTTTTACAACGAATTTACACCTTTAATTAACCCCTACAGGTGTGAAATTTTGCACACATAGACTGATGTAATTGTTTGTGCAAATCAGATTGCAAAGGACATGAAAAGACATGGTTAACCCTATGTACACCAAGTGTCATTTCATGTCGGGTGCTTCTGTCTTTTCACAGAAGCCGTCTTTACCCGGCAATTGAATCAGAGGATATTTTACTATGTAGAAGTGTATAAACTATACATATGTGTATATATATATATATATATATATATGTCACAATGACATATATATATATATATATATATATATATATATATATATATATGTATTCTACGTGTGTATATTTAGTGTTTACAAGGAAATAAAGGTTTTTTTTAGTTGCAATATTTTGTTCCCATAGACTTACATGGGACTTCCGGTATCGGAATCGGATTTCGCCGATATTTAGTGATATCGGCGATACCATTCCGATCCGATATTTTTAGATATCGAGCAGTATCGCTCAACACTATCAGCTGGTACTCGGTTGTGACATTGCCTCTTTTCCTTCTGCTACCCGTCCGGGGTCCAGTACCGTCAACTGGTTCTCCCCAGTGCCTTTGGCCTAGGTGCCTCCATCTCCGTATCCGAGTTCCACCAACGTCTGCTGGTCCTTGGTAGTGCTTTGGAGCACAGGTACCTCCTGCTTAGTAACCGTGTCACAGTAACGTCAGCTGGTACTCGGTTGTGACATTGCCTCTTTTCCTTCTGCTGCCCCTCCGGGTTCCAGCACAGTCAGCTGGTCCTCGTTACTTCCATTGTCTCTTGCTCCATATGATACCCGTCTGGGTTCCAGTAACGTCAGCTGGTTCTCGGAAATTAGACGACCTTAAAGACCACCCAGAAGAAGATGACGACAACAAGGACGATGAGCATGAAGCCAACCAGCCTGAACACCATCACAAAGAAAAAATAAAAGATTACCCAGAAGAAGATCACCAACAGGACAAAGAAGGTTAAGACAAACTACAAGATACTGAACAAGAGACAGAAGAACAATAAGCAGAAGATCAAAAAGCAGAAGAACATGAAGTATAAGACCAAAATGAAGAGCAAAATATATGCTCTAAATTCTAAGCAGAAGAAGACTAAGCAGTGTATGGGGGTGAGTCCGTTCCTCCTCGTGGTGCCCCTGGAAAATGCCTGCTGCTGCAGGCTAAACTGAACACGGACAAATACTGTTGTAATTTAAATCTTTTGTGACAGCAAAAACGGAAGGATGAACAATTCATACTTTTACAGATTACAAGTACAGGAATCTCTGTCACAAATAAGAATATGATGAAGAAGATGAAGAGGAAGAAGATGAAGAATTTGAATATGAAGAAGATTAATTAGTTTAATAATAACAATATGAGTAATGTAAACAAAAACATGAATAGCAAGAAGTTTAAGAAGAAGATTAAGAAGGTGAAGATGAAGAATAATTTGATGAGAAAGATGATGCTGCTGAAGATTATGAAGGAGAAAGTGTGGTACTGGTAAAAGTTAAAAAGGTGAAGAGCATGGAAGTTGTGAAACATACATATTTGCCAAAATAGAAAAAAGGTTAACAACATTGTCAATTTGTTAGTCAATCCAAACGTATTTCCAAAAAAATATATATTAATGCTATTCCAGTGCATTGGGTTAAACATGTATGCCTTTATTGTCTCCTCAACCTCCCCCAATACATTCTACATTAGTCTTTGTTGTTTTCCTTCATGTACAATTAACCAACAAGGCAAGAATGGGTTTTTTTAATGTCGATATTTGGTTCCCATAGACTTACATGGGACTTCCGGTATCGGAATCGGATATCGACGATATTTAGTGATATCGGCGATACCATTCCGATCCAATATTTTTAGATATCGAGCAGTATCGCTCAACACTACTGCAGAGTCTTCGACCTCTTACGGGCTAATTCCCTCTATGCTAAGTTAGAGAAATGTATGTTTGAGCTGGAGTCTTTACCTTTCCTTGGTTATATCATCTCAACCCAGGGATTGGCTATGGATCCGGCCAAACTACAGGCTGTGATGGACTGGCAGGAACCTCACTCTCTAAAAGTGGTGCAGCGCTTTATGGGGTTCATTAATTACTATCGCCAGTTCATTCCGCATTTCTCTACCTTGGTAGCTCCCTTGGTAGCCCTCACCAAGAAGGGAGAAAATCCTAAATTGTGGTCGGAAGAGGTCTCCATGGCTTTCTCTTCTATTAAGTCTCATTTTGCTAGCGCTCCCATCCTACATCGCCCCGATGTTGATAAGCCATTTTTATTGGAGGTGGATGCCTCATCCGTTGGTGCTGGAGCAGTCCTCTTCCAAAAGGATGCTCAAAGTCGGAAACATCCTTGCTTCTTCTTCTCTAAGACCTTCACTTCAGCGGAGAGGAATTATTCCATCGGGGATAGGGAGTTGCTAGCCATGAAGTTGGCCTTCTCTGAGTGGAGACATCTGTTGGAGGGGCCCGTTTTACCTTCCAAGTCTTCACCGACCACAAAAATTTGGTGTATCTGCAGACAGCTCAGCGGCTTAACTCTCGCCAGGCCAGATGGTCCTTGTTCTTCTCTCGGTTTAATTTCACACTCCATTTCCTTTCTGGAGAGAAGAACATTCATGCCGACGCCCTCTCTCGCTCTGTGGTGTCCTCTGAAGAGGAGGTAGAGGAGCCTCGGCTTATTGTTCCCACAGAGAGCCTGAGAACAGTGGCTCCGGTTTCACTAGAGTCTGTGCCCCCGGGCAAGACTTTTGTGCCTACCAATTTGCGACCGGAGGTACTCTCTTAGGCACATTCGTCCAGGGTTGGTGGACATTTTGGGGCAAAGAGGACATCTGAATTGCTGGCGAGGACATATTGGTGGCCGCATATGGTACGTGATGTTGGGGACTATGTTCGGGCGTGTGTCTCCTGCGCCAAAAATAAGTCTCCACGACAACGGCCAGCTGGTTTACTTTATCCTTTGCCGGTGGCAGACAGGCCCTGGGAGATGGTTGGGATGGACTTTGTGGTGGGCTTGCCCAAGTCTCGGGGTTGCACCATCATTTGGGTAATCACCGACCATTTCTCTAAAATGGTGCATCTGGTGCCACTACCACGGTTACCTTCTGCACGGGCTCTGGCAGCGTTGTTCGTTAGGCACATCTTCCGTCTACACGGCATGCCGGACAAAATTGTCAGTGACCGAGGTCCCCAGTTTGCGTCTCGGTTCTGGAGAGAGCTTTGTCGTCTACTCAGTATTGAGTTAAATCTCTCTTCAGCGTATCATCCTGAGACGAATGGGTTGGTAGAGAGGGCCAACCAGACCTTGGTCACCTATCTACGACATTTTGTCTCTGCCAGGCAGGATGACTGGGCATCCTTGCTACCTTGGGCTGAGTTTGCATTAAACAATGCTGTGGCTGACTCCACCGGACAGACTCCTTTCCTTCTGAACTACGGTCAGCATCCGCGGGTTCCGGTGCCCATGCCCGTGTCTTCCGCCGACTCCAGGGTGGCAGACTGGGCTGTGGAGGCACGGGACATTTGGGACCGTACCCAGGATGCCATTCAGGCGTCCAAGGAGAGGATGAGGTCCTCTGCCGACGCACATCGGCGCCCCGCTCCAACATTTGCTCCTGGGGACTTGGTGTGGCTCTCCGCCCGTAACATCAGGCTGCGAGTTGAGTCCACTAAGTTGGCACCCCGCTACCTGGGTCCTTTCAAGGTCCTCGAGCAGGTTAACCCTGTGGTATACCGTTTGGCTCTTCCACCACGCCTGGGTATCTCCGACACCTTTCATGTATCCCTCCTGAAACCCGTGCTCATGTCCCGGTTTTCTGAGTCATCTGCCGGGACATCGGGTTCATCTATGGATGACCATGAGGTGAACGCCATCGTACGGTGTAAGGTGGTACGGGGCAAAAAGTTTTATTTGGTGGACTGGAGGGGCTATGGGCCTGAGGATAGGTCTTGGGAGCCTGCCGAGCATGATCACGCTCCGCGGCTCGTCGCTGTCTTAGAGCGCAGCGGGGCCCAAAGAAGGGGGGGGCCCTAGGAGGGGGGGTAATGTTAGGGTTCGATTTCCCGCTGCTGCACAAGGGGAGTTTCGAACCCGTCCCGCTGCGGTCTCCCATTCGTCTCCGGCCACGGTGGAGCCTGCTCAGCAGAGACGTCGGTCCAGGCGTCTTGCCCACTCCTCTACTGTGCAGTGACTTGCTGCTGCCTTTCCTGGATCTGCTATTATAGCCAATGCTGGAGCAGTCGTCTTTGAGACAAAGTCCTGCGTTTTCCCATCTGAGCATGCCCAGAGTGAGATCTCTCATTGGAGATCAGGGTCACATGTTCAGGTGCTGCAGCGGCTCCTATTGGTCCGCCAGGAAAGTCATGTAGCTACGTTTGTTTGTAACAGCTTCTCATTGGTCCTTGTTCCTGGAAGGTCCTGTAGCTGTTGCTATAAAAGGGTAGCATGGCTGAGCCGCCATGCGCTAATATCAATCATTGTATGCTATGTGCCAGTGTGGTCATGTGTATGTGTGGATAGGGACCCGGCTGAAATAAGCCACTAGAATACCGACTTAATCGGTGAGGAGTTTGGTATGGTAGCTGGTCAGGGTCGGTGTTCTAGATGCCCTAGATTACCGGCATAACCGGTGAGGAGTTTTGATTGCCGTATTCAGGGTCTGCCGTTCAGACGCCATAGATTGCGGGTGACTCCCGCGAGGACATTAGCACATGATCACGCTTTATGAACGCGTAGAACTTAACTGTGTACCTGAGAGCCTGACAGGACACAGTACTTTTTCTCAGCGGCCCTGTGATGTAACTGTTATGATTTGGTAGCTGAGGAGAGCAGGCAAAAAAGGAAATACACCAGAGCAGTTGGAAACTATGAGATTGCAGTACCCTGACTAACCACCACAACTAGAGGCAGCCGTGGAGCGTTCCTACGTTGGTCCTAGACGCCTCGTCACAGCCTGAGAAACTAACTACACCTAAAGATAGAAAGAGGAAAGCTATCTGCCCCGGAGCAGATCCCCAAAGAACATAGAAAGCCCCCAAACATGTAATGGCGGTTAGACAAGAAGAAATACTGACACAGACAGAAAATAGTATGAGCAAACGTTGGGGCCCAAACTTACTAAATAGAAAAGGATAGGAAGGGCACTTGCTGCAATCCCAAAAAACCCTGAAAAGAACCAACTCTACTAATTTCAAAAACACCTGAGATCACACAACCTCTACCACCTAAATTAGTTCTCTGGTGTAACCAAAAACAAAACAGCAGCCACTGAAAAAACTGGAAAAAGCAAATGTACAAACATCAGTGGCTGAACTGAACTGAGAGGGCAAAAGCCCCCAGAGGGGACCCTGAATGCCCCCACAGAAGTGCAGGACAAAATGCAAAAATCAAGCACAAAAACAAAAAGAAGAAAATGTCTTATCTGTTAGCAGGAGATTCAGAAACGACACAGCAGGCTACAAAGGAAACAGGAATCAAGGATTGAGACCAGAACAATTGATCACCGGCAACCCTGATGGGAAGGCGACTCCCTTATATAAGACCAGTCAGTAACACCTGATTCCCAATCCTCAATATCTTCACTGGACAGTCCAGTACCGTTTGTAACCACCAGAGGGAGCTTCTGCTCAGAACTCATTTCCAGCCTATTCACAACAGTACCCCCCCCTTGAGGAGGGGTCACCGAACCCTCATTTGAGCAACCAGGTCGGTCAGGATGAGTTCTATGATACGCACGGATGAGTCTCCTAGCATGGATGTCCGAAGCAAACACCCAAGAATTGTCTTCCTGACCATAACCTCTCCATTTAACCAAATACTGGAGTTTCCGTCTAGAAAAACGAGAATTCAATATTTTCTCAACCACATACTCCAGATTGCCCTCAACCAAAACAGGGTCAGGAGGCACAGTAGTAGGAACCACTGGCTCAACAAACCTCTTCAACAAGGACTTGTGCAACACGTTATGGATCTTAAATGTCCCTGGAAGAAGCAAACAAAAAGAAACAGGATTAAGAATCTCCATGATCTTATAAGGTCCAATGAACCTAGGCTTAAATTTAGGAGATGCCACTCTCATAGGAATATTTCTTGAGGACAACCAGACCAAATCCCCCACTTTAAACCGAGGACCATCAGTCCTATGCCGGTTAGCAAACCGCTGGGCCCTCTCCTGAGAGAGGGACAACCTCTCCACTACCTGGTCCCAAATCTGTTGCATACGCTCCACAACAGAGTCAACACCTGGACAGACAGAAGCCTCCGTCTGTCCTGAAGAAAATCGAGGGTGAAACCCAGAATTACAGAAAAAAGGAGACATCAAAGTGGCAGAGCTAGCCCTATTATTAAGAGCAAACTCAGCCAAAGGCAAAAAAGAGACCCAGTCATCCTGATCAGCAGACACAAAGCATCTTAGATAAGTCTCCGATGTCTGGTTTTGTTCTCTCAGTTTGACCATTGGTCTGAGGATGAAACGCCGAGGAGAAAGACAATTGAACACCAATTTTAGAACAAAAGGTCCTCCAAAATCTGGAAACAAACTGGACTCCTCTGTCAGACACAATGTTCTCAGGAATGCTGTGTAAACGAACCACGTGCTGAAGGAACAAAGGCACCAATTCAGAGGAGGAAGGCAACTTAGGTAATGGCACAAGATGTATCATCTTGGAAAACCTATCGCAAATCACCCAGATGATGGTCATTCTCTGAGAAACAGGGAGGTCGGAAATGAAATCCATAGAGATATGGGTCCATGGTCTCTTGGGCACAGGTAATGGCATCAACAAACCACTAGAACGAGAGCAAGGCTTGGAGCGAGAGCAAGTCCCGCAGGACTGCACAAACTCCCTGACATCACGAGACAAGGTAGGCCACCAAAAGGACCGACTAACCAAGTCTCTGGTACCAAAAATTCCGGGATGACCGGCCAACGCGGAACAATGAATCTCAGACATTACACTCTTTTTCCACTGGTCCTGGACAAACAATTTCCCAACAGGGCAGCGCTCGGGCTTATCCTCCTGACACCCCTCCAGAGCCAGTCTCAAATTGGGCGAGATGGCGGAAAGAACTACACCCTCTTTCAAAATAACAGAAGGATCAGATAACTCAGGAGAGTCCGCCAGGAAACTCCTCGAGAGGGCATCCGCCTTAACATTTTTAGTGCCAGGAAGAAAGGAAACCACAAAATGAAAACGTGTGAAAAACAAGGCCCACCTGGCCTGTCTAGGATTTAGTCGCTTGGCAGATTCCAGATAAACTAGATTCTTATGGTCCGTAAGGACCACCACCTGATGTTTGGCTCCCTCCAGCCAATGTCTCCACTCTTCAAAAGCCCACTTCATAGCTAATAACTCCCGATTACCCACGTCATAATTACGTTCAGTGGGAGAAAATTTTCGAGAGAAAAAGGCACAAGGGTTACTTTTAGAGGTCTCTGGATCTCTTTGGGACAAAACGGCACCTGCCCCAATTTCAGAGGCATCAACCTCCACCTGAAATGGTAGAGAAACATCAGGCTGCCGTAGAACAGGAGCAGAAGTGAATCTCTGCTTAAGTTCCTGAAATGCAGAGATTGCCTCAGGAGGCCAATTCACCACATCAGAACCCTTCTTGGTCAAATCAGTTAATGGTTTAACAATAACAGAGAAATTACCAATAAATTTACGATAAAAATTGGCAAAACCCAAGAATCTTTGAAGAGCCTTTAATGAAGTAGGTTGGACCCAATCACAGATAGCCTGAACTCTGACCGGGTCCATTTCAATAACAGATGGGGACAAAATGAATCTCAGAAATGAGATCCTCTGAACGCCAAAAAGACACTTTGATCCCTGTACATACAGAGCATTCTCTCTCAAAATCTGGAACACAGTCCGAACATGTTTTACATGAGAGTCCCAATCATTGGAAAAAATCAAGATATCATCCAAATAAACAATCAGAAATTTATCCACAAAATCCCTGAAAATGTCATTCATGAAGGACTGGAAGACAGAAGGAGCATTAGTGAGCCCAAAGGGCATCACAAGGTACTCAAAATGCCCTTCAGGGGTATTAAATGCCATCTTCCATTCATCCCCGTGCTTAATGCGAATAAGGTTATATGCCCCCCTGAGGTCAAGCTTGGTAAACCAAGTAGCGTTTTTCACCCTGGAAAACAGATCAGAGATCAAGGGTAACGGATATTGATATTTCACAGTAATATTGCTCAAGAGACGATAATCAATACACGGCCTTAATGAACCATCCTTTTTGGCCACAAAGAAAAAAAACGGCACCTAAGGGTGAAGAGGATGGTCTGATATGACCCTTCTCCAATGACTCCTTGATATAAGACCACATAGCGTCATGTTCAGGTACAGACAAGTTAAAAAGGCGACCTTTAGGGAAATTACTACCAGGCACTAATTCAATAGCGCAGTCATAGCTCCTATGGGGAGGTAAGGATGCAGATTTACTTTCGCTAAACACATCAGAAAAATCAATCAAAAAGTCAGGAACATCCTGAGCCTGGGGCGAGGCAGAAAGAACAGGAGTGTTAGTATTAACACATTGGCAGCCCCAACTGGTAACAGACACAGATTTCCAATCCAAAACAGTATTATGAGACTGTAACCAAGGGAAACCCAGTACGATAATGTCATGCAGATTATACAGAACCAAAAATTTGCAACTCTCCTGATGATCAGGTTCTACCCTCATTATCACCTGAGTAGAGAACTGAGGTTTATTCTCAGCCAAAGGGGGAGAATCAATCCCCAGTAGGGGAATAGACTTCCGTAGGGGTATCAAGGGAAACCCACAACGTTTAGCAAAATCAAAATCCATCAGGTTAATAGCTGCTCCAGAATCAACAAAAGCCTGAGCAGAAAATGAGGACAGAGAGCATATCAGGGTAACAGTTAATAAAAACTTAGTCTGAACACTACCCAAGACAACTGAGCGTGCAAAACGTCTTCCCCGCTTAGGGCAGACTGAAATAGCATGAGAGGCATCACCACAGTAGAAACATAACCCATTGCGCTTTCGAAATTCATGACGCTGTGCCCCAGAAACCACTCTATCACACTGCATGGATTCAAAAGCAGGTTCACAAGGCAACATTATTCCACGCATACCTTTCCGCTCACGCAAACATCTGTTAATTTGAATCGCTAATGACATAGAATCATTGAGACCAGAGGGAACAGGGAATCCCACCATAACATCCTTTACATTATCTGACAGTCCCTTCCAAAAAAGAGCTGCCAAAGCGTCGTCATTCCATTTGGTCAGGACTGCCCACCTACGGAATCTCTGACAGTATAACTCAGCGTCCTCAAGCCCCTGACTTAATGCCAACAAAGTTTTTTCAGCTTGATCAGTGACATTAGGCTCATCGTACAATAACCCCAAAGCCTGAAAAAACGCATAAACATCACTCAAAACAGGATCCCCAGGTGTCAGGGAAAAAGCCCAATCCTGAGGGTCGCCGCGCAGGAGAGAGATGACAATTTGAACCTGCTGCGCTGCGTTCCCTGAGGACTTAGATTTTAAGGCAAAAAACAATTTACAGTTATTTTTGAAATTCAGAAACTTAGCTCGATCCCCCAAAAACAAATCTGGCATGGGAATCCTAGGTTCCACAACAGGCAACCCAGCAAGATAGGTAGCAATACTCCGAACTTCAGTGGCAAGCTGATCCACACGACCAGACAACTGTGCAAACTCCATTGAGAGAGGAAAAAAATCCTCCTCAGCACCCAGAGATACAGAGGGAAAAAAAAAATGCAACAAACAGAAAAAAAAAAAATCTCTGACAACTCTGACAACTTTTTTTCTTTCCACAATATTTTTCCCTTCTGTGAGTACCATATAATTTTCAGTTTGGCCGGTGATACTGTTATGATTTGGTAGCTGAGGAGAGCAGGCAAAAAAGGAAATACACCAGAGCAGTTGGAAACTATGAGATTGAAGTACCCTGACTAACCACCACAACTAGAGGCAGCCGTGGAGCGTTCCTACGTTGGTCCTAGACGCCTCGTCACAGCCTGAGAAACTAACTACACCTAAAGATAGAAAGAGGAAAGCTATCTGCCCCGGAGCAGATCCCCAAAGAACATAGAAAGCCCCCAAACATGTAATGGCGGTTAGACAAGAAGAAATACTGACACAGACAGAAAATAGTATGAGCAAACGTTGGGGCCCAAACTTACTAAATAGAAATGGATAGGAAGGGCACTTGCTGCAATCCCAAAAAACCCTGAAAAGAACCAACTCTACTAATTTCAAAAACACCTGAGATCACACAACCTCTACCACCTAAATTAGTTCTCTGGTGTAACCAAAAACAAAACAGCAGCCACTGAAAAAACTGGAAAAAGCAAATGTACAAACATCAGTGGCTGAACTGAACTGAGAGGGCAAAAGCCCCCAGAGGGGACCCTGAAGGCCCCCACAGAAGTGCAGGACAAAATGCAAAAATCAAGCACAAAAACAAAAAGAAGAAAATGTCTTATCTGTTAGCAGGAGATTCAGAAACGACACAGCAGGCTACCAAGGAAACAGGAATCAAGGATTGAGACCAGAACAATTGATCACTGGCAACCCTGATGGGAAGGCGACTCCCTTATATAAGACCAGTCAGTAACACCTGATTCCCAATCCTCAATATCTTCACTGGACAGTCCAGTACCGTTTGTAACCACCAGAGGGAGCTTCTGCTCAGAACTCATTTCCAGCCTATTCACAACACGTAACAGGGTTCGCTTTCAACGCTAGACAGCGCCCTAGTGTGTTTTCTTTGCCACTCAGTTGTGTCTAGTGAGTGCGCACACATCGCCATATAGCGCTGCGGCTCTCCTTCTAGCGGCTCTGTGGAGTAACAGAGTTCGCACTTATTGCCACAGCACATTACGGCGTTTATGTTGGCGACTCTGCGGGATAACAGAGTTTGCTTCTCGCGCCATTTCTACTAGCAGCAGGCTCCGCTTGCACGGTGGACCCCGGGCTGCGAACGCACCTCTCTACTTTATATATTTGGTGCGTTCCGCAGACCCTTAACAGAGTGTTTTATAATCCGAACAATACGGTATTTTTGTTATGCCATACATCATGCAGTGTAAATGATAATACAGCTTTATTATTATTCAGGTCAGTGTGATTACAGCAATGGCAGATTTAAGAATTTTTTATGTTTTGCTATTAGTGTTGAGCGATACTGCTCGATATCTAAAAATATCGTATCGAAATGGTATCGCCGATATCACTAAATATCGTCGATATCCGATTCCGATACCGGAAGTCCAATGTAAGTCTATGGGAACAAAATATCGCAACTAAAAAAACCTTTATTTCCTTGTAAACACTAAATATACACACATAGAATACATATATATATATATATATACATATATATGTATATATATATGTCATTGTGACATATATATATACATATATGTATAGTTTATACACTTCTACATAGTAAAATATCCTCTGATTCAATTGCCGGGTAAAGACGGCTTCTGTGAAAAGACAGAAGCACCCGACATGAAATGACACTTGGTGTACATAGGGTTAACCATGTCTTTTCATGTCCTTTGCAATCTGATTTGCACAAACAATTAAATCAGTCTATGTGTGCAAAATTTCACACCTGTAGGGGTTAATTAAAGGTGTAAATTCGTTGTAAAAAAAACAGACTTTTTTGCTACGAATTTACACCTTTAATTAACCCCTACAGGTGTGAAATTTTGCACACTTACACTCATGTAATTGTTTGTGCAAATCAGATATCAAACTACATGAAAAGACATGGTTAACTCTATGTAAACCAAGTGTCATTTCATGTCGGGTTCTGCATTTTCACAAAAGCCGCCAATTGAATTAGCGGCTATTATACAATGTAGAAGTGTATGAACTATAAATATAAATATATATATATGTGTCACAAATTTAATGACATGTATATATATATATATGAGGTGTAAAATTGCTGAAAAAAAATGCGTGGGCTCCCGCCCTATTTTCGCAACCAGACAGACAAAGCCAGTGAGTGGGGGCAGATAATAATAGCCCAGAGAGGGACCATTATTTTTGGCCCCCCCCGGCTACTAACATCTGCCCCCAGACACCCCAGAAAGGGCAAATCTCTAATTAGATTTGCCCTTTCTGGCACTTTGCCCGTCTATTCCCATTGCCCTGTAGCGGTGGCGAATGGGTTAATAAGGGGTTAAAATGACCTTGCAATTGAAAGGTCACTTTAAGCCAGGTTAATAATTGAGAGCTGTCAATTAGACAACTATCAATTATTAATCCTATTGTATGAAAGAAAAATCAAACACACACACTTTAATAAAAAAGAAGTTTAATGAAATAATCACACAGTTTTTGACCATATTTATTTTCCTGCTAAAACCATTTCCTGTAATAAAAATAAAATAATAAAGCAAAATTATTCTTACCAATCCGATGTACAGTCAGGTCCCACGGTGTAATCCTTCAGAAAGGGTTAATGTTTACTGCAGGGACCGCAGCTAATGCTGCAGCCTCACAGTAAACCCCCAAATGAATGAGTTCCTCTCCTGGCTGACAGGAGAGGAAGTGGAAAGCTTAATTGATTGCTTTCCACTTTCACTTCAGGTCAGCCAGGGACACAATCAGTGACGTCAGAGGGAACTGGTTAACAAAAATAGGGGATCCCCTCGAAAAAAATTGGCGTGGGGTCCCCCCTATTTTTGTTAACCAGCCAGATGAAGCAGACCGCTGAGGCCTGGATTTTCAGGCTGTTAAGGAGCCAAGATCCATGGACCTTGCCAGCCTGATAATACCAGGCCACAGCAGTCTGCATATCTTGGCTGATTAACAAAAATAGGGGATCCCCTCGAAAAAAATTGGCGTGGGGTCCCCCCTATTTTTGTTAACCAGCCAGATGAAGCAGACCGCTGAGGCCTGGTTTTTCAGGCTGGTAAGGATCCAATATCCATGGACCTTGCAAGCCTGATAATACCAAGCCACAGCAGTCTGCTTAGCTTGGCTGGTTAACAAAAATAGGGGATCCCCTCGAAAAAAAAACGGCGTAGGGGTCCCCCTGTTTTTGTTAACCAGCCAAGTAAAATGCAGACTGCTGCGGCCTGGTATTAAAAGACTGTCAAGGCCCATGGATTTTGGCCCTCAACAGCCTGATAATACCAGGCTACAGCAGCCCCACATTTGGCGCATCAAAAGATGTGCCAATTGTGGCACTTTACCCGGCTCTTCCCACTTGCCCTGTAGCGGTGGCAAGCGGGGTAATAAGGGGTTAATGTCACCGTTGATTGCACGTTGACAATAAGCCCGGTTAATAATGGAGAGGCGTCAATAAGACACCGATCCATTATTAATCCCAAAGTTATTAAATGCATAAAAAAAAGACAAAGCAAGAAAAAAGTATTTTAATGAAATAAAAGAGACAACACAGTTTTCATTTCTTTTATTGTACTCTCATTCCTGCGACGCCATCGATCTCCTGTAAAAAAAGAAAAAAACAAACCAACAGTATACCACCTGTCCGACGCAGTCCATAGTAACGACAGTCCCACGACGATCCAGCTCTGCTACATCGCAATGACAGGCAGAGCCTGTCATCGCGACGCAGCACAGCTGATTACCTGCTTCCCCGGCGGTGACGTCATCGGACTGACTGCTTTACGGCCGAGATTACCCAGCAGTCACTGCAGTTATCGCGAGAAACTGCATGTGACCGCCGGGGAGAAGAGGATGGCGGCCATGAAGCAGTCCAGGCCGTGACCGCTGGAGATCTTCTGCCAGGTAAGTGCCGCTGACTCCTGACAGACCCGACCGACGGACACTGACAGTGACAGACCCGACCGACGGACACAGACAGTGACAGTGACAAATCCGATTCCGGTATTCGATATGACGAAAATATCGGTATTCGGAATCGAAAGGCCGATACAGCTAATATCGGCCGATATCCGATATTTGCAGTATCGTATCGCTCAACACTATTTGCTATCTTTACATGCTAAAAACTTTTTTTAACTACAAATTATTTTTTGCACAGTCGTGAAAGAGAGGAAGGAATCCAGCACAACCATCCAATAATAAAGCCTTGGCTTATTCAAAAGCCAATAAAACATAGGGTTCCACAGAAAATATGTTAAAAACTATTGCGTTTCTGGCGCAACACAGGCACCTCTAGTCATCCCTATTTAATGGCTTTTAAATAAACTGAGGTTTTATCATTGGATGGTTGTGCCGGCTGTGCCGGATTCCTTCCTCACTTTCATGCCCAATGACTGCACAATAAAAGCAGGATTGCCACCCTCCACCTGGATCCTCACAGTGGACATTTGAATTTTGCAACATCAGTTTTGTATAGGATTTTTATGGTTTCCTACTTTTGCACACTAAAAAAAATATTTTACAAAAAATAATTTGCTTTTAGATAGTGCATATTCTAATAGATATAGCAAGAGTATATGTTGTTTTACCCTATTTGCTTTGCAATATCTACTTTAGGGGTTATGTAATGTGATATTTTGGATTGTTGTGAACATATTGATACTAAGTAGCAGCACTTCTTTTTTTTCTTTATTTTTGGCTGTACATGAAAAATGTGTTTTAATTGGTTAAAATTTTTCTTGATTTTTTTCTGTCTTTATTTTGTGTTTTGTTACTTTCCTTTTCCAATAATTTTATTCAAATTTTCAACGACGGGAAGGGAAACAATAGGGAATAAGAAAGGGAAAGAGGGAGATAGAAGGAAAGGGAAAAGAAAAAGCAGGAAAGGCAGTGAAGGAGGAAATAATATGAAATTGTAACTATAGTACATTAGTGACAAAGTTTATAACATAAAATGAACTAATAAGAAAGAAAACAGACAAGTACATTTTATATATAAGGGGAAAAAATTCCATCCATTTGGACCATTTTTTGAAGAATTTATCGCAGTGGTTATTAACCAATGCTAGTTTATATTCAAACGATTTATGAAGTGTGATTTTATCAACAATGTCTTGAAAAGAGGGTGACTCTAAATTTTTCCAGTAGAAAGCAATGCTGTTTTTGGTTACCAGTAGGATGTGGACTATTAATAATCTCAAATGTGGGTCAATTTTTTCAGTAGTGTGAGAAGGGCCAGTTTGAGGTGTTAGTAGAATTTGTTTAGAAGAGATGGCATTAATAAGACCCGAAACTTTCTTCTAGAGGGGACGGATTTTCGGGCATTGCCAGAAAATGTGTAGGAGATTACCATAACGACCACAGTTTCTCCAGCAATTAGGTGAATGAATTTTGCTAATTTTAGATAATCTAGCAGGAGTAAAATACCACCTTGTGAGGAGTTTGTGGTATGATTCTTGAAGGGCCATAGAGAGAGAAGATGCATATGAAAGCATACATGCAATGCATATTCCCATTCAGAGTGGTCAAACGTTAAATGAAGTTCCGAGTCCCATTTAACCATGTTTTGTTTTTTGACCAACTGTGTGCTGTGGTTAAACCATTGGTAAACGTAGTTAAGACTCCAAAAAATTTTATGATCTAAGTTGCAAAGTAAATTTAAAACCGGTTCAGAAATCCGAGGGCGCACTTGCAGGAAGACATTAATTTGTTCCTTGAGAATAATGTAGTGAAAAAATGATAGGGAGGATGAATGGAAATGTTCTTTAATAAAAGAATAAGGATAGAATTTAGAACCATCGTAGATATCTCCCAGTTTCTTAATACCCAATTTGAGCCAGAGAGGGTCCAAGACCAATCACCTAGATTCATGGATAAGCGATAATGGAATATTCTTGAGGATATGGATTTTATCACAACCCTTTTTTGGTTTAGCAAACCTTTTCCAGGCCTCAATGGAGGGCTGGAGAATGGGGTGGGAGCTATAAGGAATTTTCTTGTTTAAGAGAAAACCTATTACTAACAAATGGGGAGGTTTGTTGTTGTTTAAAAAGAGTTCTAAATCGTACCAGGCTGGAGGGTCTTTATGAGGCCACCAAAAACAGCTCTGTTTGATCAGATAAGCAGAGTAATAAGCCGAAATGTTCGGTAGTCCAGCTCCACCATAAAGTTTTTGATTATAAAGAACATTTTGAGCCACTCTGGCTTTCTTCCTACCCCAAATAAAATGATTAAGTGAGCTTTGCAAACTGGTAAGGAATGAAGAGGAGAGTTTCAGCGGGAGTGACCTGAATCCATATAAGATTTTTGGTAGAATATAAGATTTTACAGTCACGATCCTTCCCCACCATGATAAGTCTCTATCTTTCAGGGCATTTTAGACTTTATTTATGTTAGTAGAAAGGATTTCTAAATTTGTGGGAATCAGAGATTTAATATTTTTGGTAAACCGCAAGCCTAAATATGTTAAGTGGTCATCAGTTAAGTTCTAAGAGGAGATCGATGCTAAATCAGTCAGTTGAGCAGTGGTTAAGTTAAAACTGAGGACTTTAGACTTTGAATTGTTAACTTTAAAGACAGAAATTTTGGAAAAAAGATGGAGTTGAGTTTGAAGGGCTGAAATTGAGTCACTTGGCTTGGTCAGAGTGAGAATAATATCGTCGGCAAAAAGCCCAATTTTATACTCTCTGGTAGATGATTGAATTCCTGAGATATTTTGGTTATTTCTAATAAGTTGTGCCAATGGCTCTATTGCCATGACAAACAGTAGGGGTGATAACAGGCAGCCTTGCCTAGTGCCATTTGTAATGCTAAAAGGAGATGAAAGGCAGTTATTTAAGTAAATTTTTGCTGTGGGTTTGGCGTATAGGGCTAAGATGTTAGAAAGAAAATGAGAATGTATTCCAAACTTCTGGAGAACGGCACGTAGATACGTCCAGTTAAGACGATCAAACGTCTTTTCGGCATCGAGAGATATGACTGTGGCACTGAGTTTTTGGGAAGAAATTATTTTCATCAAATTAATGAGCCTTCTCGTTCCATCTGTTGACTGCCTGTTTTTAAGAAAACCAAGCTGATCGTTAGAAATCAATTTAGGAAGGAACTGACTCAGCCGATTAGCCAGTATTTTTGCGTAGATCTTTACGTCTGTGTTTATAAGGGATATTGGACAATAACTGGCAAAATTTTGAGGATCAGAATTGGGTTTGGGTATAAGGATTATGGAGGTTTCCAACATCTCATCAGGGAAATGACCAAGCTTAGAAGCTAGATTAAAGACTTTTTCTAATTGAGGGGCTAGAAGATCACCAAAGGCCTTGTAATAGTCGTTAGAGAAGCCATCAGGCCCTGGGGACTTAAAAGATTTTAAGGATTTAATCACCTCCAGTATTTCGCTTTTATTAAAAGGCAAAGAAAGAAAATTCAGATCCTCGGCACTTAATTTAGGCAAGTCTATTGATGAAAGAAAGGAGTCGATATCTGCTTTAGCTGGTTGAGCCAGCGGATGGGTTTGTTGGAGGTTGTATAAATTATTGAAGTATTCTGCAAATGAGTTGGCAATATCTTTGGGATGGGTAAGGGTAGTTTGTGTATGGGTCACAATTTTGTCTATTTTGTTTCGAATTCTAATTTTATTTAAACGGTTAGACATATACCTGCTGGGACGATTGAGTGAGGTATATTGTTTAAATCTAGAAGATTTCAGGGCTGAATCATAGAATGAAAAAATAGTCGATTTCAATTCTTGCCGGAGATTAGAGAGTTCAGTTTGTATTATGGGACATTGATTGGACCTGGAGGTCTGAATCCGTTCTTTTCCTTGATGGAAGATTGTAGAGATTTAATTTTATTTCTATTGAATTTCTTGAATCTGGAAGAAATATGAGTCAGAACTCCTCTCAGAACCACTTTATGAGCGTTCCAGAGAGAGAACGGTTTAAGGAGAGGCGTGTTTTCTTTGAAATAGCTAACTAGGGCAGTATTAATTTCTGATTTTATATCGGGATACTGGAAAAGGGAGGAGTTACATTTCCATAAAGACTGGGTATTAATTGGTGCTCCAACTAACATTTCCCCCACAATTGGGGCATGGTCAGAAACAGTTTTGGGAAGAATCTCAACCGAGATGAACTTAGGCAAAGAAAATACATCTATTAAGATTAGATCTATTCTAGAGGCCGATTGGTGGGGAGCGGAAAAGTGACTATACTCTCTGGAGGTCATGTTTAAACATCGAAACACATCAAAGAATTCTGATTTAAATATCCAATTGCTAAGGGTAATATACTTGTGTCTGTTTATGGCAGTAGAATCCATTGTTGCATCCGGGACCACATTAAAATCGCCCAAAATCAACAAGGAGCCTCTCTTGATAGAGTGTAATTTTTTGTTTAATTTGTTTAAAAATTTAATTTGCCCTGTGTTGGGGATATAGACATTTACAATGGTATAAGTGTGAAAATTTAAGTTGCAGAGCAGGATGTGGTAATTACCTCTATCATCCTTATATTCATTTAGCAATTCAAAGAAAGGGAGCTATGAATCATAGTAGCCACTCCTGCTTTCTTTTTGGAGTTAGAGGATTCGAAAATATTTGGATAATTTTTATCAGAAAAAGGGGGATGATTACTTTCTTTAAATTTGGTCTCCTGCAAGCATACAATATCAGGGTGTAGCCGGTTAATTTCTGAACTGATAGTGAACCTCTTTCTTGGACTGTTGAGTCCTTTAACATTGTAGGTAACCAACTTTAACTTCATTACAAACAAAAAGTTAGTCCAATTTAGAATGGAATATGGATGGAAGAAATGAGCTTGTCACAAAAACAAGGAAATAAAACAACCGTATAACAAGGTGCTTATTAATACAGAATACGAAAAAACAAACACAAACACCGAGCTCAATAATATATTAGAAAAAGAGAGAAATCCTCCGGAAACAGTCTAACCAGGTAGACTCTACTCCTTCTACGGGGATAGTCTGTGGACAAAAGCTCACAGAGAACATCCTCGAGAAGTAGTATTTAAGCAAAAGTCAAACATCTAAACTTAACAGTAGTTTAAACAATAATTTTAAGTAAAGAAAGACATTACTACCATTAGGGCCAGGATTAGGTCCGGAGAGCGGAAAGTTCAGGTTGGATCCCCTGTTGGTGTGGAACAAGAGATATTACTGTTTGATGGCGTCTTAAGTGAAGACAGAAATTTTTGACCTTCCTCTGAGGAAAATAAGATTGTGGTTTTGCCTTTATAAATTACTGTCAGCTTCAACGGGAAACCCCATTTGTAGTTAATTCCCCTATCTCTTAAGACAGTCGTAACGGATTTGAACGTTTTCCTTCCTTCCAGAGTTTCCTTGGAAAGATCGGCAAAAATCTTCAAGTATTTATATGACTCAGGAAAGCCTTTATGTTCTTTTACAAAGTTTAGAACCTGCTCTTTGACCTGAAAAAAGTGAATTCGTAATATAGTGTCACGTGGGAGATCTTTTGGTACAGAGGGCGGCTTAGGTAGGCAGTGGATTCTATCTATGGTGAGATCATAGTTAGATAGTGTCGGGATCATGGATTTGAATACTCCCCTGACAAAATAACCCAGTTTGCTAGCAGGAACAGTCTCAGGTATACCTCTGATCTTGACGTTGTTTCGTCTGCTCCTATCCTCCATATCTGCAAGTTTAGTCTTAAGTTTGACTAGTTCAGATTTGAGGTCATAGTAGTCTCTAGATGAATTTTCGGTTTTCCTCTCTACAACTGACAGTCTCTCCACGTGATTTTCAAGTTTCTTATTAACCCCTTAATGTCCACTGACGTGCACAGTCCGTCATGGCAAGGTGCAAGTTCCGGCACCAGGACGGACTATGCACGTCATGCCTTTGATCTACCACTGCGTGTAAACACGCAGTGGTAGATCAGTGCTGACAGCTGTCACAGACAGCTGACAGGCACGGCAAGCGGTGCGGGGACCTTTGCCGTCGGTCCCCGCACTCACAGCGCTGTGATTGGTCAGTCAATCTGACTGACCAAACACAGCAGCGATCGCGCAGGAGAAGCTGAAATTTCAGCTTCCCAGCGCGATCAGTGCAGGAGCCGGCGCTGCAGTGGCCAGGCTTCCTGTACTGACAGCCAGGAGCGGAGCCCCCACCGCCCCTGGCTGTTAACCCCCTGACTGCTGCGATCCAGCGCGATCGCAGAGCTCAGGGGGGGAGGCAGAGGGTCGGGAGCTCCCTCTGCCTCAGATCGGCACCCTGCACTGTATTTGCAGGGCCCGATCTCTGCCTTGATGACCCGGGGGTTGTCATGACAACCTCCGGGTCATTTAGCTACAGGAAGCTGCTGTGATCATGTCACAGCAGCTTTCCCCATAGGTACAATGCATTGCAATGCTGGAGCATTGCAATGCATTGTAGCTGCAATCAAAAGTAAAAAAAGTGAAAGTCCCATAAAGGGACAAGTTGAAAAAAATCATTTTTTTAAAAAAATTGTAAAAAAAATATTAAAAAATAATTTAAAAAAAAATACCCTAAAAAATACACATTTTTATGTAATAAAAAAAATAAAAAACAAAAAAAATACACGTTAGGTATCGCCATGTCCGTAAAAATCCCATCTATAAAAGCGTAACCCTAGTTAACCCCTTCAGTGAAAGCCGTAAAAAAAAAAACAAAAAAGTAGTAAATTATACTTTTTCCAAGCGGTATCATCATACTGCTTGGAAAAAGTGCAATAACACGCGATCAAAAAGTCAGATATAAATAATCATGGTACCGCTGAAAACATCATCTTGTCCCGCAAAAAACAAGCCGCTATATAGCATCATCAGCGAAAAAATAAAAAAGTTATAGCTCGCGGAATAAACTGATGCAAAAATAATTATTTTTTCTATAAAATTCTTTATTGTGTAAAAAATGCCAAAACATAAAAAAAATATATAAATGAGGTATCGCTGTAATCGTAGTGACCTAAGAATAAAGCTGCTTTATCAATTTTACCACACGCGGAACGGGGGAAAAAAATAAAAAAAAAAACAATTCCTGAATTGCTGGTTTTTGTTCATTCTGCTTCCACAAAAATCGGAATAGGAAGCGATCAAAAAATGTTATGTGCCCGAATATGGTACCAATAAATACTTCAGCTCGTCCCGCAAAAAATAAGCCCACAGATAACTCTGTCGGCCGAAATATGGAAAAATTATAGCTCTCAAAATACGGCGATGCAAAAAATTCTTACAAAAAATTATTCCAAAAAAAAGCATCTTTTAGAGTGTGACAGAAGCTAAACATGAAAAAAGGATGTAAATCTGGTATCGCTGTAATCGCACCGATCCGAGGAATAAAGTCGCCTAATCACTAATACCGCACGAGGAACGGCATAAAAAAGAAAACAAATTCTTCACCTTTTGTAGATTTGTTCATTGTGCCTCCCAAAGATGGCAGTAAGGCGATCACAGAGGTTCCCCCCCGCATATGGGGTATCAGCGTACTCAGGACAAAATGCACAATAGCTTTTCGGGTCCTATTTCTCCTGTTACCCTTATAAAAATAAAAATTTGGGGGCAAAAAGGTCATTTTTGTGGAAAAAAGTATGATTTTTTTTATTTTCACGACTTTACGTTATAAACTTCTGTGAAGCCCTTGGGGGTTCAAAGTGCTGACCACACATCTAGATAAGTTCCTTGGGGGGTCTAGTTTGCAAAATGGGGTCATTTGTGGGGGGGTTTCTACTGTTTAGGCACATCAGGGGCTCTCCAAGCGCGACATGACACCCGCAGACCATTCCATCAAAGTCTGCATTTAAAAACGGTGCTCCTTCCCTTTCGAGCTCTGCCATGCGTCAAAATAGTGGTTTACCCCCACATATGGGGTATCAGCGTACTCAGGACAAATTGCACAATAACTTTTGGGGTCCTGTTACCCTTTGGAAAATAAAAATTGGGATGAAAAGATCATTTTTGTGGAAAAAATATGATTTTTTAATTTACGGCTCTACGTTATAACCTTCTGTGAAGCGCTTGGGGGTTAAAGCTCTCACAACACATTTAGATAAGTTCCTTGGGGGTCTAGTTTCCAAAATGGGGTCACTTGTGGGGGGTTTCCACTGTTTAGGCACAACAGGGACTCTCCAAATGCGACATGGCGTCCAATCTCAATTCCAGCCAAAAAAGTCAAATGGCGCTGCTTCCCTTCCGAGCTCTGCCATGCGCCCAAATAGTGGTTTACCCCCACATATGGGGTATCAGCGTACTCAGGACTAATTGCCCAATAACTTTTGGGGTCCTTTTATCCTTTGGAAAATAATAATTGGGATGAAAAGATCATTTTTGTGGAAAAAATATGATTTTTTAATTTTACGGCTCTACGTTATAACCTTCTGTGAAGCCCTTGGGGGTTAAAAGCTCTCACAACACATTTAGATGAGTTCCTTGAGGGGTCCAGTTTCCAAAATGGGGTCACTTGTGGGGGGTTTCCACTGTTTAGGCACACAGGGACTCTCCAAATGCGACATGGCGTCCAATCTCAATTCCAGCCAAAAAAGTCAAATGGCGCTGCTTCCCTTCCGAGCTCTGCCATGCGCCCAAATAGTGGTTTACCCCCACACATGGTATATCGGTGTACTCTGGAGAAATTGTACAACAAATATTGTGGTTCATTTTCTCCTGATACGCTTGACAAAATTTTAAAAAATTGTGTCGAAAGAAAAATTTTGGGAAAAAAAGTTAAATGTTCATTTTTTCCTTCCACATTGCTTCAATTCTTGTGAAGTACCTAAAGGGTTAATAAACTTCTTGAATGTGGCTTTGAACACGATGAGGGGTGCAGTTTTTAGAATGGTGTCACTTTTGGGTATTTTCTGTCATATTGACCCCTCAAATTCACTTCAAATGTGAGGTGGTCCCTAAAAAAAATGGTTTTGTAAATTTTGTTGGAAAAATGAGAAATTGCTGGTCAATTTTAAAACTTATAACTTCCTAACAAAAAAAAATGTTGGTTCCAAAATTGTGCTGATGTAAAGTAGACATGTGGAAAATGTTATTTATTAACTAATTTTTGTGACATATCTCTCTGATTTAATGGCATAAAAATTAAAAGTTTGAAAATTGCAAAATTTTCAAAATTTTTGCCATATTTCCGTTTTTTTCATAAAAAAACGCAAGTTATATTGAAGAAATTTTACCACTATCATGAAGTACAATATGTCACGAGAAAACAATCTCAGAATCGCCAAGATCCGTAGAAGCGTTCCAGTGTTATAACCTCATAAAGAGACAGTGGTCAGAATTGTAAAAATTGGCCTGGTCTTTAACCTACAAAATGGCTTGGTCATTAAGGGGTTAAATAACTCAAACGTATCTTTGAGCATTTTTTTCCTGTCTGTCAAAGTTAAGCTGCATTCTATTGTTGATTTTATCAACAAGAGCAGACATGTACAATTCAGTAGATGTGTTAGCGGGGCCCAGCGCACCGACGATGCTAGAGTCCTCCCTCCTAAACCAGACTTTTTCAGGGCCAGAACCAGGAGAAGAGTCTGAAGAGTCATCATCTTGGGCACCAACTTGAGAAGCGCAATGCTCCCCCAAATTTCTCAGACCCTTTCTTTTCAAGGAGAGAGAGAGATCCATATCACCTGATATTATTTATGGATTTGGCAGGATCAATTAATTTCTTACTATCATCTGTCTGGCCAAACGAGTTTGGCTTATGAGATTTATGCGTGTTCCCATTTTTTATTGGGGATCTAGATCTTTGGGGACTCAAAGTGTTAACTATAGTCTTAGAGGGGTTACAGTGAAGTCCCTTATTTCTTTGGGGTTTTTGAACCCCAGAAGAAGACATGGCTATTACTTTAGGTATTAGATATAATACAAATGATCTATTTAGTGATATAGGTGATAGAAGCCTAGAACAAAGATTTAATTAGCATGAGTAGAGGAAATCTCACAAATATTATAAAGTTATGGTTAAGGCCGTAGCAAGCAGATAACTAGTTAAGTAGTGATAATAAGTAGTGGAATAGTCACCAAATAGATTCAGTATTAATAAGGAATAAGTAATTTGTCAATGAGTACTTATAGAGAACTTGGGTAAGGTAATATAATATTAGAGTAACCCAGTAGTAAAGATAGTAAGTTGACTATGTGGCTGACAAACTCAAGATGCTGTAATAAAAAGATTAGACAGCAGGCAGTGAGATTAACAACTAACAAACATTAACCATGAATTTTGAGAAGCATAAAAGGATAAGGGAGGCCAGGGAGGACAACTAGCCCCAGAAATCCCTCCAAGTCAGGAAAACCAAATAAAGATAAGTTCAAAGTCTTACACTTTTGTTGAAAAGGAATCCGTATTGTGATAAATGGTGTAACAATGTCGTCATGAGTTTCCAGTGGCAATATAGAGAAAAAGGATCGTAGTAGCATATATCTTTAACAGTGAGCCACCGTGGAAGAATCCCTGCCAGCGTCGCCTGCCTCTTAATGAGTCACAGGCCAACATAGGGAAACACCAGCCATGTCACCCTTATGGATTTTAGCAATAAAGAAGTTGATCTATCATATGAGTCAAAAGCACTTACAGAATACACAAACTTTCTCCTCACACAGTGATGCTCCAGTTGCTGCACCGAATTAGCAGCCAGCCGCTGGGTTTTCTCTCAGCGCTGGACCCGCCACAGACTCCAGGAATTTCTCCGTCTAATACGTCAGGAAGAAGCCATGAGATCCATACAAGGTACATTGTTGTCACGATGAGATACAGAAGGGGCCACACCGGAACGCAAGGAAGGAGGCTCTCATCTCAGCTGCACCCGCCAAGTAATTGAATCCTCCGCTGTGACACAGACCCGTTCAGGTATGGCTGCCCTCTGCCGCTGCTGCACGCGTTCAAAGCAATGCTGGCCAGCTGCATGGCGAGTCACGGGGAGCCACACAGGAGCACAAGGGAGGAGATTTTCACATCAGCCGCTCCCGCCAAAGATTTGAATCCTCTGTAATGCGGTGAGTGCGAGCACAAACCCGCTCAGGGACGGCAGCCTCTTGCCTCTGCTGCGTGTGCCCAGCTGCAACACAGTTTAGAAATAGCCGCTTAATATTCTATTACCTCAGATGTCAGCATTTCAATAAAATAAGGCGACATGAACTGAGGGATTTTATGAGAAGAATATATCTCAAAGTCACTCCAGTAATTCTTGTGGGATGAAGGAAAAGAGAGAAAAAAGATTTTATTGTGAGGCTCTCACTGCGGCAGTAGTCCAAGAGTTCCTATTATAGGTGTCTGACAGGAATTGCCTTTCATGCAATACCATATCAAAAATGGCAATTTAGGTCTCAAAAGGATCTTAGAATTAAAGTGTATATGGTTTGACTATGAATGAGAAAAAATAAAGCGTTTTTTGTCGCTATTAGCAAGTTTGTGAGGATGTTACCTCAGAGCTCCAGGACCGCACGTCTCACTCCATAGCAGTCCTAAGCCACGCCCCCGTGTTTTGTTACTTTCAAACCTTTTTACTTAGTCCCTCTCTGGTACTTATGATTAGTTATTTTTACACACTGAAATTTTATTTTACAAAAATGTATTTCCTTTTGCAACGCCATATCCTGAGAGGTATATCAGTTTTATTTTTCCACCGAAAGAGTCATTTTTGCAGGACAAGATTATATTTTTAGTGGTATTTAATAAGTTTTTATTGCATTTAGTTAAAAAAAATTTGTGTGGCATTATGATGGAAAAATAGTGTTCCAAATGTGTTGATATTAAATATTTTAACTTTTTTTCTGTTTTTACTTTAATAATTTTAATTGACTGAAATATTTCCATGATTTTTACAGTGCTTATTTTGTGTTTTTTATTTACAATGCTTTGTAACTTTTTAAACTTTTTTACTTAATCCTACTATGGGACTTCAACTTTTAAATGTCTGATAGTAGGTTTAATACACTGACAGCGTTACACTGGGAGGAGGCTTGTTAGACACTATTTATGTCAGGCCCTAACAGGCCACCATATCTGTAAAACTTGGAGACTATTTTTGACCTCTGGTTGCCATGACAACCATTTGAACCCTGTAATTGCACCATGGGGGTTGGTAGAAGCAATGGGATGAGAGAGGAAGCTTCCTTGCTCTTACAACCTTTTAAATGCCTTGATTGTTATTAATTGTTGCATCTAGAATGTTAACCCCTTTCTGACCTTGGACGGATTAGTATGTCCAAGGTCAGATCCCCGCTTTGATGAGGACTCCGGCGGTGAGCCCGCATCAAAGCCGGGACATGTCAGCTGACATGTGCCCGCACTAGGTGCAGGTGGAATCGCCATCCACCCGCGCCTATTAACTAGTTAAATCCCACTGTCAAACGCTAACAGCGGGTTTTAACCAGCGCTTCCGGCCACCGGGCCGGAAATACGTGCATTACCAACCCCGTTACGTCATCGGGGGTCAGCGATGCATTGCCATAACAACTTGATGTCTCATAGAGACCTCTATGGTTGTTGATGAAGCATTGCTATGAGCGCCATCCGGTGGTCGACGCTTATAGCAATGCTGTAATTCTGCTACATATAAGCAATCTGCTCATTGCCTATATGTAGCAGAGCCGATCAAGTAGTGGATGCTTCTAGCCTCCCATAGAGGCTATTGAAGCATGTCAAAATTTAAAAAAAAATATTTTAAAAAATCTGAAAAAAAAATATAAGTTTAAATCACCTCCCTTTCGCTCCATTCAAAATAAAACAATAAGAAAAAAATCACACATGTACATATTAGGTATCGCCACGTTCAGAATCGCCCGATCTATCAATAGAAAAAAAGTATTAACCCAATCGCTAAACGACATAGCAGGAAAAAAATCGAAACGCCAGAATTACGTTTTTTTGGTCACCGCAACATTGCATTAAAATGCAATAACGGGTGATTAAAAGATCGTATCTGCACACAAATGGTATCGTTAAAAACATCAGCTCGGTACACAAAAGATAAGCCCTCACCCGACCCCAGATCATGAAAAATGGAGACACTACGGGTCTCTGAAAATGTCGCAATTTTTATTTTTTTTTTGCAAACTTTTGAATTTTTTTTCACCACTTAGATAAAAAGAACCTACAGTCATGGCCAAAAGTTTTGAGAATGACACAAATATTATATTTTCACATGATCTGCTGCCCTCTGGTTTTTATGTGTGTTTGACAGATGTTTTTATCACAGACAGAAATATAATAATTGCAAACATATGAGTAACAAAACCTTATATTGACAGTTAGAATGAGTTAATGCAGCAAGTCAATATTTGCAGTGTTGACCCTTCTTCTTCAGGACCTCTGCAATTCTCCCTGGCATGCTCTCAATCAACTTCTGGACCAAATCCTGACTGATAGCAGTCCATTCTTGCACAATCAATGCTTTCATTTTGTCAGAATTTTTAGGTTTTTGTTTGTCCACCCGTCTCTTGATGATTGACAACAAGTTCTCAATGGGATTAAGATCTGGGGAGTTTCCAGGCCATGGACCCAAAATCTCTATGTTTTGTTCCCTGAGCCATTTAGTTATCACCTTTGCTTTATGGCAAGGTGCTCCATCATGCTGGAAAAGGCATTGTTGATCGCCAAACTGCTCTTGGAGGGTTGGGAGAAGTTGCTCTTGGAGGACATTCTGGTACCATTCTTTATTCATGGCTGTGTTTTTAGGCAAGACTGTGAGAGAGCCAATTCCCTTGGCTGAGAAGCAACCCCACACATGAATGGTTTCAGGATGCTTAACAGTTGGCATGAGACAAGACTGGTGGTAGCGCTCACCTTGTCTTCTCCGAATGAGGTGTTTTACTGATGTCCCAAACAATCGAAAAGGGGATTCATCAGAGAAAATAACTTTACCCCAGTCCTCAGCAGTCCACTGCCTGTACCTTTTGCAGAATATCAGTCTGTCCATGATGTTTTATCTGGAGAGAAGTGGCTTCTTTGCTGCCCTCCTTGAGACCAGGCCTTGCTCCAAGAGTCTCCGCCTCACAGTGCGTGCAGATGCACTCACAACTGCCTGCTGCCATTCCTGAGCAAGCTCTGCACTGCTGGTAGCCCGATCCCGCAGCTGAAACACTTTTAAGAGACGGTCCTGGCGCTTGCTGGTCTTTCTTGGGCGCCCTGAAGCCTTTTTGGCAACAATGGAACCTCTCTCCTTGAAGTTCTTGATGATGCGATAGATTGTTGACTGAGGTGCTATCTTTCTAGCTGCGATACTCTTCCCTGTTAGGCCATTTTTGTGCATTGCAATGAAGACTGCACGTGTTTCTTTAGAGATAACCATGGTTAACAGAAGAGAAACAATGATGCCAAGCACCAGCCTCCTTTTAAAGTGTCCAGTGGTGTCATTCTTACTTAATCATGACAGATTGATCTCCAGCCATGTCCTCATCAACACCCACACCTGTGTTAATTGGAGCAATCACTGAAAAGAGGTTAGCTGGTCCTTTTAAGGCAGGGATGCAATGATGTTGAAATGTGTTTTGGGGGATAAAGTTCATTTTCTAGCCAAATATTGACTTTGCAAGTAATTGCTGTTAAGCTGATCACTCTTTATAACATTCTGGAGTATATGCAAATTGCCATTAGAAAAAGTGAAGCAGTAGACTTTGTAAAAATTAATATTTGTGTCATTCTCAAAACTTTTGGCCATGACTGTAGACATATTTGGTTTCTATGAACTTGTAATGACCTGCAGAATCATAATGGCAGGTTAGTTTTAGCATTTAGTGAACCTAGCAAAAAAGCCAAACAAAAAACAAGTGTGGGATTGCGCTTTGTTTGCAATTTCACCGCACTTGGAATTTTTTTTCCCATTTTTGAGTACACGACATGCTAAAACGAATGATGTAATTGAAAATTACAACTTGTCCTGCAAAAAAAATGCCCTCATATGGCCATATTGACGGAAAATTAAAAAAGTTATGGCTCTGGGAAGAAGGGGAGCGAAAAACGAAAACTCAAAACTGAAAAAAGATTGGGTCATTAAGGGGTTAAACAATCAGGTACTGGTATCAACCTTGGCTGGTGCTACAGGACCTTGGCTATCAGTTAAGCTGAACTCCCAGCAGTAATCATGTGGGCTCAACTCCTTTTTTCCTTCCTTCATTCCTTTCTTTCTTCCTTCTTTTCCTTCCTTACTGGCATCAATGTAAATCGTGTTAGTTACTTATGTTGCTCTTTCATTTATATTAGCTCAAATAATCTATATGTTAAAATGCAATATGCAAGGATACAACAAGGAAATGCATTATCTAAGGGAACATTCTGTTTTCTTAAGTCATATGAACCTCTAAAAAGAAGATATTGTAGAACAGTTTAATGAAAATAAGATAATCATTCACTTTATGCATTCACATTCTTAAAGTCTATTAGTAATATATTATCCATAAGTTCTCAATATCCCCATAATGGACTTCTTAATATTTAAGTTTGCAATTCCTGTTTAACTCTAATTATGTGTTTATTTGAGTTAGTTAGTATAAGAAAGTATAGACTCTTGTTTTCAGAACTAATGATAGCTGTTTTTAGAACAATTAGATGTGTAAAGTAAACAAAAAAGCATCTAAGCTCCAAAGCAAAATCCCCTCATTCTTTCTGAACAGCAGTTTGCACAATACAATTGATGCACTATGTACAGACAATAACAGCATGACATAGTTCATTCAACAGACTACTCAATTTATTATTATATAGAAAAATAGTTGATGAATGAGTATTGTAATAATGTAATACTTACATGTAGCTGCACACTGAGCCTCCAGAGCCAATGTTACTGGTGGGTCCTTCCAGTCTGAAGCTGTGCACACTTACTAGTTTTGAAATAGAAAGACATAATTTAAAGAGATGCTTAATATTGAAAGTAGAAGAACATTGTTGTTTATTTTCAATGTACCTCTGTTATGGGTTGCGGAACGCACCAAATAAATATAAATAGAAGGTGCGTTCGCAACCCGGGGTCCACCATGCAGGCAGAACCTGCTGCTAGTAAGATGGCACAGTAGGTGGTATGAGCAAACTGTTATCCCGCAGTCACAGATATGGTCGCCGCAGCACTATATGGCGAAGTGGGCAAACTCTGTTACTCCACAGAGCCGCTAAATAAAGGATGTGGCGCTATATGGCGATATTAAAGAACTCTGTTGCTCCACAGAGTCACAACCTAAACGCTGACTAATAGCGATGTCCGTGTGCCGCCACCAGGTTACGTCCGGACTGCGCAGCTTCAATATAAAGTAGTCAGCAATGCACACAGTGAACTCCTCACGGGAAAAGCCGGAATACTAGGGGCTTATTTCAGCCAGAGCCCTGAACCCATACACAAAACTCCTCACCGGAGGTGCCGGTAATCTAGGGGCTTATTTCAGCCGGGTCCCTAAACACATGCATAACCACACTGGCACCAGCACGTAACAAATCTGATAATAGCGCATGGCCGTGCGGTTATGCCACCTTTTTATAGTAGCCACGAGCACGAGACCTTCCAGAAAGGACCAATAGGAAGCTGCTTCAGAACACCAACAGCTTCAGGACCTTCCTGGAGGACCAATAGGAGTCGCAGCTGTGTCCGAGCATGTGACCCCTGATCTCCAAAGGAAGATCTTGCCCTGGGCATGCTCAGATGGAGAAACAGAGGACTTAGTCCCAAATCTGCCTGTTCCAACACTGGTTACAACAGAGGATCCAGGAGCGGCAGCAGCAAGTCTCTGCACAGTACTATACCGGGCGAGACGCTGAGACCGACGTCTCTGCTGAGCAGGTTCCACTGCGGCCGGAGATGGATGGGGGACCGCAGCGGGACTGGTTCGAGATTCCCCTTGTACACAAGTGGGAACTTAATCCCGAACAACCGCCTTCTATTAATGAATTTAGTCAGCCATTCAGATTAAATTCTTCTGCGTGTCAAATAATACATTACTTATGAAAAAGAAAACGTATTTTTCCTAACTATATATACAGTATACCTATCTACACTAGCATAAAGGGAAATTGAAATGTGTCAATCTTTCTGTAAGTAGAAAGATCTAATGAAATTTCTTGTAAAAATTCAAATTCTCCAGCTTCTCCGATTTTGATTTGTGATGAATTGATTTCCCATAAATTCAAAATACTGCAAAGCCTACATGTCCCTACAAAATATGTATAGTATTTGACACTCTAAAGACACCTATGACTGTATTTAGCATCTTTCAATCTCCTTGACTCAACCTTGACCCACCTCCTTTTCTCCGCTCCCCGAGCAGATTCCCAGGAACCATAGCTCTTGGGCCGGCATCCCTGTTTTGCCTTCTGCCAGCCCTTTAATTGCTCCTTACTAGAGATAGGCATGGACTTTTCCTGGACCACCATGAAAGAATATATTAACAACTGGATCATATCCGTTCTTCCTCCTCCACTGCAGCTGCCTTATTTTTCTTTATAAAAAAAGATGGGGGCTCCATCCTTGCCTCAATTTCCTAGATCTATTTTTCTGTTCAAGAAATTACATTCTTGGGGTTTATCTTGTCAGTAGAAGGGTTTCAGATGGACACTGGGAAGTTGCAGGCCGTAATTGATTTGGTTCAACCTCGTGATTTTAAAGCTTTTCAATGTTTTCTGGGATTCTCCAACTAATATATGACATTTATTAAGGTTTTTTTCTCAGATAGCTAAACCTTTTATTGATCTTAAATGTAAGTAGGTGAATCTCAAGGTTTGGACAGGGGTGTTATCAAGGTTTTTGAAATATTAAAAGAGTGTTTCATGTCTGCACACATTCTAATCTAATCTGATCTCTAGGAACCATTCATTTTCAAGGTGAATGCTTAGAAGGTCAGAGTAAAGATACTGCCACACTAAGCGATCTCGCTAGCGATCTCGTTAATGATGCAAGCTAACGAGATCGTTGGTGTGATCGCTTTTAGGTCGCTAGTGGCTGCCAAACAGGAGATCTCATAAACGACACATCAGCGGTCAGCGATCTCTTTAACAACTTTGGCGGTCGTTAGGATCTGTCATTAGCATGTACTGAGCGCAACCTTTTCCACGCCCCTCAGCACAGATATATGTTATATATGTGTTATGCTGCGTCCTGCTAGCCTGCTTTGCAGCTACTGCGATCCTCTCTGTGACGCAAAAGAAAACCTAGTACCACCTGCCTGCTTCTACAGCTATTGCGATCCACTCAGTGACGCTAAAAAACCTAGTCCCGCCTGCGCCGCTGTCATATGCATCACAAACAAGGTCGCTCGTCGTTCGCAAAAGGTGTCACACTCAGCGATATAGGCTCACCAGCGGGACGCCAACGATCAAAAAACGGTCCAGAACGTTAGTGAACGATCAGCGACATCACAGCAGGGGCCACATCGCTGCTATATGCCACACACAACGACGTCGCTAACGAGATCGCTAAATAGTGACGTAGAAAACAAAAAACAAGAAACAAATATCCTAAAATAAAACAAAATAAAAAATATTGCAAAACATGCATAAATTTGTAATAATAATAATAATAATAAGGGTATTTGGTAAACATAATTTTGATCAAAAGAATGTACAAGCCATCCCGCCACGTCAAGGCAACCCTTTGTGGGACAGTCCTACTCTAATATTAAAAACCTTTCCACTTGTCAAGTGACGTAAATGTGAACAAGGCAGAGGGACTGATGTTATGTTACGGTAGCTGAGGAGTGCAGGTAAAAAAGGAAATACACCAGAGCAGTTGGAATCTATGAGATTGCAGTACCCTGACTAACCACCGCAACTAGAGGCAGCCGTGGAGCGTTCCTACGTTGGTCCTAGACGCCTCGTCACAGCCTGAGAAACTAACTACACCTAAAGATAGAAATAGGAAAGCTATCTGCCCCGGAGCAGAACCCCAAAGATAATAGAAAGCCCCCAAACATGTAATGGCGGCCAGACAAGAGGAAATACCGACACAGAAAGAAAATAGTATGAGCAAACGCTGGGGCCCAAACTATCTAAATAGAAAAGGATAGGAAGGGTACTTACTGCAATCTCAGAAAACCCTGAAAAAACACCAACTCTACTAATTTCAAAATCACCTGAGATCACACGACCTCTACCACCTAAATTAGTTCTCTGGTGTAACAAAAACAAAACAGCAGCCACTGAAAAAACTGGAAAAAGCAAAAGTACAAAACACAGTGGCTGGACTAAACTGAGAGGGCAGAAGCCCCCGGAGGGGACCCTGAAGGCCCCCACAGAAGTGCAGGACAAAATGCAAAAATATAGCAAAAACACAAAATAAGAAATTGTCTTATCTGATAGCAGGAGATGCAGACACGACACAGCAGGCTACAAGGAAACTGGAAAGAAGGATTCAGACCAGAACAATTGATCACCGGCAACCCTGATGGGAAAATGACTCCCTTATAAAAGACCAATCAGTAACACCTGATTCCCAGTCCTCACAATCCTCACTAGTACCGCTTGTAACCACCAGAGGGAGCCTCTGCTCAGAACTCATCTCAAACCCATTCACAACAGACTGAACCCACCAGTTGAAGCATAGGCCAGACAGGATGGATTTTCAGCTCAAAAACAGGGCGGTCACACCCTTATATGCACAAGATGCACTGAGAACTAAATGAAAAACTGGGTCTGAACTGAAAAAGTAAGTTGATGTGTATGCAAAATGTAACTGCATATCAAACACATGACCATTAAACAGAGAAAACAAAAAACAAGAAACAAATATCCTAAAATAAAACAAAATAAAAAATATTGCAAAACATGCATAAAGTTGTAATAATAATAATAATAAGGGTATTTGGTAAACATAATTTTGATCAAAAGAATGTACAAGCCATCCCGCCACGTCAAGGCAACTCTTTGTGGGACAGTCCTACTCTAATATTAAAAACCTTTCCACTTGTCAAGTGACGTAAATGTGAACAAGGCAGAGGGACTGAACCCACCAGTTGAAGCATAGGCCAGACAGGATGGATTTTCAGCTCAAAAACAGGGCGGTCACACCCTTATATGCACAAGATGCACTGAGAACTAAATGAAAAACTGGGTCTGAAATGAAAAAGTAAGTTGATGTGTATGCAAAATGTAACTGCATATCAAACACATGACCATTAAACAGAGAAAACAAAAAACAAGAAACAACAGTTTTTTAAATAGTGACGTAGTAGCGATGTCGTTAGCGATTTCGTTAGCGATCTCGCTTAGTGTGGCATACCCTTAAGGGCAGTTTTATGACAGGGGCCCAAAACGCTGAATAACCTTCATCCGTGTGCTTTTTTTTCCTTAAAAATTCTCATCTGCAGAAAGAAGTTATGTTTTGGAAATTGTGAGTTACTTGCTGTTAAATTGGTCTTGGAGGAATGGAGGCATTTTTTGGAGGGGGCAGTTTCATCCAGTTACTGAGTTCACTGATCACAAGAATCTAGCTTACATTGAATCAGCTAAACTTTGAACTACTATATAGGCCAGAAGGTCCTTGTTTTTCTCTATGCTTAATTTTTCTATTACATTCAGGCCGGGTCTAAGAATGTCTAGATTTAGTTTCTCCTCCAGAACCTCCATACTCCATTCCTCCTCAGGACATTTTGGTTGCAATTATAACCTCAGAGTTGGAAGAGGAGATATGTAAAGTAAGTAATTGGCTCCTTCCGCTCCTCCAGGGTCCAAATAATTTGTGCAGGTGTACCTAAGATTGCGTCTGTTACAAGAGTTTCATGATTCTGTCTTGAGTGAACATCCCGGGGTAACTACTTCACAGAAAGTCATTGCTAGGCTTTTTTGATGGCCGTAAATACATATTGGTATTAAAGATTTTCTATCCGCTTGTGAATCTGTGCCCACGCTAAAGTCTGTCATAACCGGCCAGCTGGATGTGAAATAGGCTCCATATATACGATTCCAGAAAGACCATGGACTCATTTGTCCATGGATTTCATCACAAATTTGCTCATCACGGATTTGCTTCTATCTGGTGGGAAAATTGTGAGTGGCAGATGACCCATTCAGCAAATAAGCTCATTTTGTTCCTTTGTCAGGATTACATAATGCAGAGATAATCTCCAAAGTGGATGAGCAAATAACTTTATAATTTGTTAAAAAGGAAAAAAGAAACGTATATAAAATGGAAAAAGGGGTGTTAATATCTAAAGAAGAAAGAAAAGCTAAAACCAGTTATGAAGTAAGGCTTACAAGGGAGACCAAAAGCAGTAAAGAAGAATTTGGAGAAGTATGTAAAAAGCTAAAGAAAATTCAAAGATGCTATAGGATTTTTACAGGATGAAAAGTGTGAAGTGGTCAAAAATGATGTTGAGAAGGCCGAACTATTAAATTCCTATTTTGCATCTGTGTTCTCTAAGAATGCAAATGTAACATCAACTAATCTTCAAGGTGCCATCGAAGAAATAAAATAATCCACATTATCCATAAACAGAGAGATGGTGAGAGAACACTTAGCTAATTTAAATGAATTTAAATCTCCTGGTCCCGATGAATTACATCCAAGCGAACTGAAAGAGTTAGCAGAGGAAATTGCAGAACCACTAGCCAGAATCTTTTAAAAATCCTAGAAAACAGGAGAAGTCCTAGAGGATTGGAGAAGGACAAATGTTGTCCCTATCTTTAAAAAAGTAAAGAAGACTGAGCCAGGAAACTACAGGCATGAGAGCCTTACTTCTATACCAGGAAAGATATTTGAACAAATTATTAAACAGCATGCATGTAAGTACTTAGAAAAGAATACAGTGATTAGCCAGAACCAGCATGGGTTTGTAGCAAAGAAGTCATGCCAGACTAATCTAATTTCCTTCTATGATGGAATCACTGACTGGGTAGATCAGGGAAATGTGGTACATATAATATATCTTGACTTCAGCAAAACATTTGATAAAGTATATCATACTATCCTTATTAAAAGAATGACCAAGTAAGGGATTGACAAGGCTACAGTTAGTTGGATTCATAACTGGCTCAGTGATCATACTCAAAGAGTGGTAATAAATGGTTGCACATCCATTTGGAAAAGTGTCTCAAGTGGGGTACCACAAGGCTTGGTCCTTGCCCCAGTGTTGTTCAACATAACTATAAATGATCTAGATAAGGGAATTGAAGGTAAACTAATCAAATTTGCAGACAATGAAAAGCTAGGGGGATAGCTAACACAAGAGAAGACAGAGAAGGATCTAGATAAGTGTTGTGAATGTGTTAAAAATGAATTCTGAGCAGAAGCTCCATCTGGTGGTTACAAACAGTACTGAACTATTCAATGAAGATTGTGAAGATTGGCAATCAGGTGTTACAAACTGGTCTTATATAAGGGAGGTTCCCTCCCATCAGGTTTGCCGGTGATCAATTGTTCTTGTCTCAACTTTGGTTCCTGGTTCACGTGGAAGCTTGCTGTGTCTTGCCTACATCTTCTGCTAACAGATAAGATATTTTCTGCTTTTATTTTTGTGCTTGCTTTTTGCATTTTGTCCTGCACTTCTGTGGAGGTCAGCCAGGTCCCCTCCGGGGGCTTGTGCTCCTCTCAGTTTATCTGAGCCACTGTTATTTGTTCATTTGCCTTTTCCAGTTTTTTCAGTGGCTGCTGCTTAGTTTTGTTACACCAGAGAACTAATTTAGGTGGTAGAGGTCGTGTGATCTCAGGTGTTTTTGCAATTAATGTGTTAGTCTTTTTTTAGGGTTTTTTGGATTGCAGTAAGTGTCCTTCCTATCCTTTACTTTCTAGGAAGATTGGGCCCCAAAGTTTGCTCATACTATTTTCTGTCTGTGTCTGCATTTCCTCTTGTCTAACCGCCATTACATGTTTGGGGGCTTCCTATGTTCTTTGGGGATCTGCTCCGGGGCAGATAGTTTTCCTCTTTCTATCTTTAGGTGTAGTTAGCTTCTCAGGCTATGACGAGGCGTCTAGGACCAACGTAGGTACGCTCCACGGCTGCCTTTAGTTGTGGTGGTTAGTCAGGGTACTGCAATCCAGTAGATTCCAACCTCTCTGGTGCATTGCCTTTTTTTTGCCTGCTCTCCTCAGCTACCAAATCATAACAGTATCACCGGCATAACTGAAAATTATATGGTACTCACAGAAGGGAAAGATAGTGTAAAAAAAAAAAAAAAAAGTTGTCAGAGTTGTCAGAGATATATATATTTTTTTCTCTTTCCCTCTTTTTCTCTGGGTGCTGAGGATTTCTTTTTCTCTCAATGGAGTTTGCACAGTTGTCTGGCCGTGTGGATCAGCTTGCCACTGAAGTTCGGAGTATTGCTACCTATCTTGCAGGGTTGCCGATTGTGGAACCTAGGATACCCATGCCAGATTTGTTTTTAGGGGATCGAGCTAAATTTCTGAATTTCAAAAATAACTAAGTTGTTTTTTGCCTTAAAACCTAAGTCCTCAGGAAACGCAGCACAGCAGGTTCAAATTGTCATCTCTCTCCTGCGTGGCGATCCTCAGGATTGGGCTTTTTCCCTGACACCTGGGGATCCTGTTTTGAGTAATGTTGATGCATTTTTTCTGGCTCTGGGGTTATTGTACGATGAACCTAATGTCACTGATCAAGCTGAAAAAGCCTTGTTGGCATTAAATCAGGGGCTTGAGGACGCTGAGTTGTACTGTCAGAGATTCCGAAGGTGGCCAGTCCTGACCAAATGGAATGATGATGCTTTGGCAGCCCTTTTTCGGAAGGGTCTGTCAGAGAATGTAAATGATGTTATGATGGGTTTCCCTGCTCCCTCTGGTCTCAATGATTCTATGTCATTGGCGATTCAAATTGACAGACGTTTGTGTGAGGTAGATGTATGCGTGGAATGGTGTTGCCTTGTGAACCAGCTTCTGAACCCATGCAGTGTGATGGAGTGGCTTCTGGGGCACAGCGTCATGAGTTTCGAAAACGTAATGGGTTATGTTTCTACTGTGGTGACGCCTCTCATGCTCTTTCAGTCTGCCCTAAGCGGGGAAGACATTTTGCACGCTCAGTTGTCTTGGGTAGTGTTCAGACTAAATTTCTGTTGACTGTTACCCTGATTTGCTCCCTGTCCACATTTTCTGCTCAGGCTTTTGTTGATTCGGGAGCAGCTATTAACCTGATGGATTTTGATTTTGCTAAACGTTGTGGGTTTCCCTTGATACCCCTACGGAAGTCTATTCCCCTACTGGGGATTGATTCTACCCCTTTGGCTGAGAATAAACCCCAGTTCTCTACTCAGGTGATAATGAGGGTTGAACCTGATCATCAGGAGAGTTGCAAATTTTTGGTGCTGTATAATCTGCATGACATTATTTTACTAGGTTTACCTTGGTTACAGTCTCATAATCCTGTTTTGGATTGGAAATCTGTGTCTGTAACCAGTTGGGGCTGCCAATGTGTTAATGCCAACACTCCTGTTTTTTCTGCCTCTCCCCAGGCTAAGGATGTTCCTGACTTTTTGACTGATTTTTCTGATGTGTTTAGCGAAAGTAAATCTGCATCCTTGCTCCCCCATAGGAGCTATGACTGCGCTATTGAATTAGTGCCTGGTAGTAAATTCCCTAAAGGTCGCCTTTTTAACTTGTCTGTACCTGAACATGACGCTATGCAGTCTTATATCAAGGAGTCATTGGAGAAGGGTCATATCAGACCATCCTCTTCACCCTTGGGTGCCGGTTTTTTTCTTTGTGGCCAAAAAGGATGGTTCATTAAGGCCGTGTATTGATTATCGTCTCTTGAACAATATCACTGTGAAATATCAATATCCGTTACCCTTGATTTCTGACCTGTTTTCCAGGGTGAAAAGTGCTACTTGGTTTACCAAGCTTGACCTCAGGGGGGCGCATAACCTTATTCGCATTAAACACGGGGATGAATGGAAGACGGCATTTAATACCCCAGAGGGGCATTTTGAGTACCTAGTGATGCCCTTTGGGCTCACTAATGCTCCTTCCGTCTTCCAGTCCTTCATGAATGACATTTTCAGGGATTTTGTGGATAAATTTCTGATTGTTTATTTGGATGATATCTTGATTTTTTCCAATGACTGGGACTCTCATGTGAAACATGTTCGGACTGTGTTCCAGATTTTGAGAGAGAATGCTCTGTATGTGAAGGGATCAAAGTGTCTTTTTGGCGTACAGAGGATCTCATTTCTGGGATTCATTTTGTCCCCATCTGGCCATGAAGTGGGCTTTTGAAGAGTGGAGACATTGGCTGGAGGGAGCCAAACATCAGGTGGTGGTCCTCACGGACCATAAGAATCTGGTTTATCTGGAATCAGCCAAGCGACTTAATCCTAGACAGGCCAGGTGGGTCTTGTTTTTCACACGTTTTAATTTTGTGGTTTCCTTTCTTCCTGGCACTAAGAATGTTAAAGCGGATGCCCTCTCGAGGAGTTTCCTTGCGGACTCTCCTGAGTTATCTGATCCTGTTGTTATTTTGAAAGAGGGTGTAGTTCTTTCCGCCATCTCGCCCAATTTGAGACTGACTCTGGAAGGGTGTCAGGAGGATAAACCCGAGCGCTGCCCTATTGGGAAATTATTTGTCCCAGACCGGTGGAAAAAGAGTGTGATGTCTGAGATTCATTGTTCCGCGTTGGCCGGTCATCCCGGAATTTTTGGTACCAGAGACTTGGTTAGTCGGTCCTTTTGGTGGCCTACTTTGTCTCGTGACGTCAGGGAATTTGTGCAGTCCTGCGGGACTTACTCTCGCTCCAAGCCTTGCTCTCGCTCTAGTGGTTTGTTGATGCCATTGCCTGTGCCCAAGAGACCATGGACCCATATCTCTATGGATTTCATTTCTGACCTCCCTGTTTCTCAGAGAATGACCGTTATCTGGGTGATTTGTGATAGGTTTTCCAAAATGATACATCTTGTGCCATTACCTAAGTTGCCTTCCTCCTCCGAATTGGTGCCTTTGTTCATTCAGCACGTGGTTAGGTTACACGGCATTCCTGAGAACATTGTGTCTGACAGAGGAGTCCAGTTTGTTTCCAGATTTTGGAGGACTTTTTGTTCTAAACTTGGTGTTCAATTGTCTTTCTCCTCGGCTTTTCATCCTCAGACCAATGGACAAACTGAGAGAACAAACCAGACATTGGAGACTTATCTGAGATGCTTTGTGTCTGCTGATCAGGATGACTGGGTCTCTTTTTTGCCTTTGGCTGAGTTTGCTCTTAATAATAGGGCTAGCTCTGCCACTTTGATGTCTCCATTTTTCTGCAATTTTGGGTTTCACCCTCGATTTTCTTCGGGACAGATGGAGGCTTCTGTCTGTCCAGGTGTTGACTCTGTTGTGGAGCGTATGCAGCAGATTTGGGACCAGGTAGTGAAGAGGTTGTCCCTCTCTCAGGAGAGGGCCCAGCGGTTTGCCAACCGGCATAGGACTGATGGTCCTCGGTTTGAAGTGGGGACTTGGTCTGGTTGTCCTCAAGAAATATCCCTATGAGAGTTGCATCTCCTAAGTTTAAGCCTAGGGTCATTGGACCTTATAAGATCATGGAGATTCTTAATCCTGTTTCCTTTCGTTTACTTCTTCCAGGGACATTTAAGATCCATAACGTGTTCCACAAGTCCTTATTGAAGAGGTTTGTCGAGCCAGTGGTTCCTAAGGCTGCGCCTCCTGACCCTGTTTTGGTTGAGGGCAATCTGGAGTATGTGGTTGAGAAAATATTGGATTCTCGTTTTTCTAGACGAAAACTCCAGTATTTGGTTAAGTGGAGAGGTTATGGTCAGGAGGACAATTCTTGGGTGTTTGCTTCTGACATCCATGCTAGGAGACTGATCCGTGCCTGTCACCGAGCTCATCCTGACCGACCTGGTTGCACAAATGAGGGTTCGGTGACCCTTCCTCAAGGGGGGTACTGTTGTGAATGTTTTAGAAATGAATTCTGAGCAGAGGCTCCCTCTGGTGGTTACAGACAGTACTGAACCATTCAATGAGGATTGGCAATCAGGAATCACAGACTGGCTGGATATAAGGGAGGTTCCCTCCCATCATGGTTGCCGGTGATCAATTGTTCTTGTCTCAACGTTGTTTCCTGGTTCACTTGGAAGCTTGCTGAGTCTTGCCTCTTCTCCTGCTCTCAGATAAGATATTTTCTGTTTTTTGTTTTTGTGCTTACTATTTGCATATTTCTCTGCATTTCTGTGAGGTTAGCCAGGTCCCCCCCCCCTCAGGGGGCTTGGGCTCCTCTCAGTTCCTCTGGAGCCACTGTTGTTTGTTCATTTGCCTTTTCCAGTTTTTTCAGTGGCTGCGGCTTAGTTTTGTTACACCAGAAAACTAATTTAGGTGGTGGAGGTCGTGTGATCTCAGGTGATTTTGCAATTAGTAGCGTTGGCATTTTTTAGGGTTTTTGTGGATTGCAGTGAGTATCCTTCCTATCCTTTTCTGTCTAGGCAGATTGGGCCCCAACGTTTGCTCATACTATTTTCTGTCTGTGTCTGTATTTCCTCTTGTCTAACCGCCATTACATGTTTGGGGGCTTCCTATGTTCTTTGGGGATCTGCTGCGGAGCAGATAGCTTTCCTCTTTCTATCTTTAGGTGTAGTTAACCTCTCAGGCTGTGACGAGGCGTCTAGGACCAACGTAGGAACGCTCCACGGCTGCCTTTAGTTGTGGTGGTTAGTCAGGGTACTGCAATCCAGTAGATTACAACCTCTCTGGTGTATTGCCGTTTTTGCCTGCTCTCCTCAGCTACCAAATCATAACAGTCTCCATCCTGCTTCTCTGTGTTCTAATCTGAATATTTATAGTTATTTATATAGCGCAAACATATTTACAGTTTAACATTTTGAAAAACAACAGTCCTGAGTAACAACGATAACAATAATACAATAATTAAACCAAAATAAAATGACCCTGCTCGTGACAGCTTCTAATCTACACTCAGTAACAACGATAACAATAATACAGTAATTATACAGTAATAAAACGACCCTGCTCATGACAGCTTACAATCTACACAAAGTAACAATGATAACAATAATTAAACCCAAAAAAACAATCCTGCTCATGACAGCTTACAATCTACAATGAGGTAGGGGAGATAAAAACTACAGGGGTGTATTTACAATAATGTATTTACAATTATATTACTGAGTCAAAAGTTGAGGAGGCCTGAGGACAAGTAGGAGGAGGAGAGCATGGTCAGTTGTCCTCTTGGTGAGGACACGGAAGTATTGACTGTTAGCAGTCTTGCACGCATGGCTGAGTTTATATTCCGCTGCCGTTCTCGTCACCCTCACATTCTCAAAATTTTGGTTTATGGGCAAAACTGATTGGTGACACTTCTAGACGCATGCTACCAAGAGAACTTTCTATCTCTTATTCCAGAGGCAGACAGGTGTACTAAAATGTTGGAGGACCAGAGGACCTTTCTTGCGGAATTGTTAAAAAAAACCATATGAAAACGCTGGCAGCAGAGGTCACAGTTTATTGGCAAGCAAGGAGTACAGGCGAGAGAGACACAACTCCAATCTAGAAGAGGCAGTGGAACACTGGAAAAGTTCGGGGAGAGTTTTCTCAGACCCTCCCATCGCCCTGGCCCTCAGGCACGGTGGACTCTCACAAGGAGTGAAAATTTTGTGAAAATGCTGAGGGAGTAACTTGCTGACCATACCAATGTCCTCTGTCATTCCTCTGTGCCTTATAACTATTGGTTATCCACGCTGAACACGTGGCATGACCTGGCTCTCTGTACTGTGCACGTGCAGTGTACTCACGGTCAAGGAGGGCACGGTGCCTCGCTCTCTGGTAGTTACTGGGCACACGGCGCCTCGCTAAATGGCAGTACCATTTTTAGTGGCGGGAGCACATGGGAACAGTCCTTTGCAGTGCTAGTACTCTAAGGACGGAGCACGCTGCTCAGCCTCCTATGCACTGCTTGTCCATACCAAAAATCTATGCTGTCGTGCCCGCTTTGTATTAAGCTGGCCCCCTGCCTGTAGGTCACCAGATCTGTCTGTCTGCTGCAGTTCACTGCAGCATCGGCGCTTCGGATGCGTAGTGCACTGCCCCCCTTCATGCTCACAGCTGGGGACTTACTCATGCTTTTGTTTTTTTTTTCCACACCTTCTGCACAGGTTCCCTGTCTAAACATGCCCCCTCTTCATGGGTAATGGGACCTGACTGTTCCCCTTTTCCTTCCCCTGGGAAACAGGGGACACAGCCTTGACAGTTCCAGACCCGGCGTAGCACAGGTACCTGCAGCCCGGTCATCCTGAATCCGTACATATCTGGCCAATCAGTTCTTTAATGCAAGCATCATAGAAGGCATGTTCTTGCAATTTTCCAGAGAAAATTGTACGTTACATCCAGAACAGTATCACTTTGAAGGACTTTGTGGCTCATATCAATCCACAACATGACACTAGTAGTCTCATACTTCTAATTTTCGGTGGAAAATCATTTCCCCAGTAATAGGTTGTGCATGTTATGACTTATCTAACATCATTTGTGTGATAATAATTATTCACACCTATTTGCTTCACAATATATTCATTTTTTCTTTAAGGCTTCCGAATATAATGTTGTAAAAGTGAAAACACGTTGGTGAAGTGTATTTAAACTTAAATGTGAAAATAATAGTCATCTTTACTATTTCTCCATTCTGTGTGCGGCTAACCCACCTCATTGATCTTATTGATTTTCTTTGGCAAGAAACCAACAGCTCCATCAATACCACGTGCTTTTCCAATTAATTCATCATGCTTTTAAAGTAGAGGTGAGATTATGGATCTAGATAACATCTTGGGACTGTAGTCAACATGACACTGTGCCACGACCCACTGGGGTTTAGCTAGCAATTTCACATAGTTAAGGGAACTGCAGAACAGTTGTCAGAAAAACAAGATTTTTATTCAATAACATGTTGGATGGATTGTCAAATTGAAACACCCATATAGTATTATTATAATTATTATTTAATTATATAGCGCAATTTATTCCATGGTGCTGTACATTAGAAGGGATTACATACAAAGTAATAGATATCGTTTACAGTTAACAAATTTAAAATGACAGACTGGTACAGAGGGGAGAGGACCTTGTCCTTGCGGACTTACATTCTGTGGGATAATGGGGAAGAGACAGAAGTTCGGGGGTGCGACACCTCGGTTGGTGGAGGGGCGGTATCTCAGCATCTCAGGTGGTGGTGTACAAGTCACATCTATGACCACCACTCTCTCCAATTGGCACCTCTTGAAATGCAGCCAAAATGTCACAATCTCTAGCTTCTGTTATAGAAAATGCAGGGGCTCATTTTTGACATCATCGTCCAAAAAAGTTAGTATTAATAGGTGATGACTTGTCAGAATCCAGACCAGGAACACCAGGCTTCAGTATTTGCGAGTACTGACCCCATGCTCTTCCAGGTGCTCTTCCTCCGACTCTTCCATTCCTGATTTCATTTAGAACATTTCGCCTTCGTAATCCAGAGACAGAGTACAACACCGCCCAAGCGTTCACCCTCTGCTCCTCAAACTATCTATCTGCGCAGTGACAGACTCTAGGCAAAAGATGATGATGGTGGTAGTAGTTGGAGCATTTAACCCCTTCACCCCCAAGGGTGGTTTGCACGTTAATGATCGGGCCAATTTTTACAATTCTGACCACTGTCTCTTTATGAGGTTATAACTCTGGAACGCTTCAACGGATATTCGCGATTCTGAGATTGTTTTCTTGTGACATATTGTACTTCACGTTAGATGTAAAATTTCTTCGATATAACTTGCGTTTATTTTTGAAAAAAACGCAAATATGGCGAAAATTTTTAAAATTTTGCAATTTTCAAATTTTGAATTTTTATTCCCTTAAAACAGAGAAATATATCACACACAATAGTTAAAAAATAACATTTTACACATGTCTACTTTACATCAGCACAATTTTGGAACCAAATTTTTTTTTTGTTAGGAAGTTATAAGGGTTAAAAGTTGACCAGCGATTTCTCATTTTTACAACAAAATTTACAAAGCCATTTTTTTTAGGGACCACCTCACATTTGAAGTCACTTTGAGGGGTCTATATGGCAGAAAATACCCAAAAGTGACACCATTCTAAAAACTGCACCCCTCAAGGTACTCAAAACCATATTCAAGAAGTTTATTAACCCTTCAGGTGCTTCACAGGAACTAAAGCAACGTGGAAGGAAAAAATGAATATTTAACTTTTTAGCCACAAAAATGATCTTTTACAAACTTTTTTTTTATTTTCACAAGGGTAAAAGGAGAAAATGGACAGATAAGGTAGTTATGCAATTACTCCTGAGTACACCAATACCCAATATGTGGGGGAAAACCACTGTTTGGGCACACGGCAGAGCTCGTAAGGGAAGGAGCGCCGTTTGACTTTTTCAAACTAAAATTGGCTGGAATTGAGATTGGACGCCATGTCGCGTTTGGAGAACCTCTGATGCGCCTAAACAGTGGAAACCCCCACAAGTGACACCATTTTGGAAACTAGACCCCCTAAGGTACTTATCTAGATCTGTTGTGAGCACTTTGAACCCCCAAGTGTTTCACAAAGTTTATAATGCCTGGTGTTGTGAATGTGCTAGAAATGAATTCTGAGCAGAAGCTCCCTCTGGTGGTTACAAACAGTACTGAACTATTCAATGAAGATTGTGAAGCTTGGCGATCAGGTGTTACTGACTGGTCTTATATAAGGGAGGTTCCCTCCCATCAGGGTTGCCGGTGATCAATTGTTCTGGTCTCAACTTTTGTTCCTGTTCACTTTGAAGCTTGCTGTTTCGTGCCTGCATCTTCTGCTAACAGATAAGACATTTTCTTCTTTTAGTTTTTTGTGCTTGCTTTTTGCATTTTGTCCTGCACTTCTGTGGGGTCTGCCAGGTCCCCTCCAGGGGCTTGTGCTCCCCTCAGTTTAGTTCAGCCAGTTGTTTGTTCATTTGCCTTTTCCAGTTTTTTCTGTGGCTGCGGCTTGGTTTTGTTACACCAGAGAACTAATTTAGGTGGTAGAGGTCGTGTGATCTCAGGTGTTTTTGCAATTAGTGTGTTGGTATTTTTTTAGGGTTTTTTGGATTGCAGTAAGTGACCTTCCTATCCTTTTCTGTCTAGGAAGATTGGGCCCCAACGTTTGCTCATACTATTTTCTGTCTGTGTCTGTATTTCCTCTTGTCTAACCGCCATTACATGTTTGGGGGCTTCCTATGTTCTTTGGGGATCTGCTCCGGGGCAGATAATTTTCTATCTTTAGGTGAAGTTAGCTTCTCAGGCTGTGACGAGGCGTCTAGGACCAACGTAGGTACGTTCCACGGCTGCCTTTAGTTGTGGTGGTTAGTCAGGGTACTGCAATCCAACAGATTCCAACCTCTCTGGTGTATTGCCTTTTTTGCCTGCTCTCCACAGCTACCAAATCATAACAGCCTGGGTGTGAAAAAAAAAAAAAACAATTTTCCACAAAAATGATTTTTTAGTCCCAAATTTTTGAATTTTCCCAAGGAAATTGGACCCCAAAAGTTGTTGTCCAATTTGTCCTGAGTACGCTGATACCCCATATGTGGGGGGGGGACTGTTTGGGCTCACGGCAGGGCTTGGAAAGGAAGTAGTAACGTTTTGGAATGCAGACGTTGATGGGGGTCATGTTCCGTTTGCAGTGCCCCAGATGAGCCTAAACAGTGGAAACCCCCATAAATGACACCATTTTGGAAGCTAGACCCCCTAAGGAACTTATCTAGATCTTTGGTGAGCACTTTGAACCCCCAAGTGCTTCACACAAGTTTATAATGCCCGGGCATGAAAATAAAAAATCCTATTTTTTTCCCACAAAAATTATCTTTTAGTCACTAATTTTTTATTTTCCCAAGGATAACAGGAGAAATTGGACCACATAAGTTGTTGTCCAATTTGTCCTGAGTATGCTGATACCTGATATGTGGGAGGGAACCACTGTTTGGGCGCACGGCAGAGCTCGGAAGGGAAGGAGCACCATTTGACTTTTTCCAACCAAAATTGGCTGGAATTAAGATTGGATGCCATGTTGCATTTGGAGAGCCCCTGATGTGCCTAAACAGTGGAAACCCCCCACAAATGACCCCATTTGGTAAACTAGACCCCCTAAGGAACTTATCTTATCTTATCTTTGGTGAGCAATTTGAACCGCCAAGTGCTTCACACAAGTTTATAACGTAGAGCCGTAAAATTTAAAAATCATATTTTTTCCACAAAAATTATCTTTTCACCCCAATTTTTATTTTTCCAAGGGTAACAAGACTCCAAAAGTTATTGTGCAATTTGTCCTGAGTGCGCTGATACCCCATATGTGGGAGTAAACCACTGTTTGGGTGCATGGCAGAGTTTGAAAGGGAAGGAGCGCCGTCTGACTTTTTCAACGCAGAATTGGCTGGACGCCATGTCGTGTTTGGAGAGCACCTGATCTGCCTAAACAGTGGAAACCACCATAAATGACACCATTTTGGAAACTAGACCCCTCAAGGAACTTATCTAGATGTGTGGTGAGAACTTTGAACCCCCAGGTGTTTCACTAAAGTTTATAACGTACAGCCGTAAAATAAAAAATCTTTTTTTTTTTTTTTTTTACAAAAATGATTTTTTCGCCCCCAATATTTTATTTTCACAAGGGTAACAGAAGAAATTGGAACCCAAAAGTTGTTGTCCAATTTGTGCTGAGTACGCTGATACCCAATATGTGGGCGAAAACTACTGTATGGGCACACGTCGGGGCTCGGAAGGGAAGTAGTGACGTTTTGGATTGCAGACTTTGATGGAATGGTCTGGGGGTGTCATGTCGCATTTGGAGAGCCCCTGATGCACCTAAACAGTGGAAACCCCTCACAAGTGACCCCATTTTGGCAAATAGACCCCAAAAGGAACTTATCTAGATGTGTGGTGAGCACTTTGAACCCCGAAGTGCTTCACAGAAGTTTATAACGTACAGCCGTAAAAATAAAAAATCCTTTTTTTTTACAAAAATGATTTTTTTCGCCCCCAATATTTTATTTTCACTAGGGTAACAGGAGAAATTGGACCCCAAAGTTGTTGTCCAATTTGTCCTGAGTACGCTGATACCCAATATGTGGGAGAAAACTACTGTATGGGCGCACGTCAGGGCTCGGAAAGGAAGTAGTGACGTTTTGGATTACAGACTTTGATGGAATGGTCTTGGGGCGTCATGTCGCATTTGGAGAGCTCCTGATAAGCCTAAACAGTGGAAACCCCCACAAAGTGACCCATTTTTGAAAATAGACCCCACAAGGAACTTATCTAGAAGTGTGGTGAGCACTTTGAACCCCCCAAGTGCTTCACAGAAGTTTATAACGCACAGCCGTAAAAATAAAAAAAATCTTTTTTTTTTTTTTGCAAAAATGATTTTTTTGCCCCAATATTTTATTTTCACAAGGGTAACAGGTAGTGTTGAGCGATACTGCTCGATATCTAAAAATATCGGATCGGAATGGTATCGCCGATATCACTAAATATCGTCGATATCCGATTCCGATACCGGAAATCCAATGTAAGTCTATGGGAACCAAATATCGACATTAAAAAAAACCATTCTTGCCTTGTTGGTTAATTGTACATGAAGGAAAACAACAAAGACTAATGTAGAATGTATTGGGGGAGGTTGAGGAGACAATAAAGGCATACATGTTTAACCCAATGCATTGGAATAGCATTAATATATATATTTTTTGGAAATACGTTTGGATTGACTAACAAATTGACAATGTTGTTAACCTTTTTTCTATTTTGGCAAATATGTATGTTTCACAACTTCCATGCTCTTCACCTTTTTAACTTTTGCCAGTGCCACACTTTCTCCTTCATAATCTTCAGCAGCATCATCTTTCTCATCAAATTATTCTTCATCTTCACCTTCTTAATCTTCTTCTTAAACTTCTTGCTATTCATGTTTTTGTTTACATTACTCATATTGTTATTATTAAACTAATTAATCTTCTTCATATTCAAATTCTTCATCTTCTTCCTCTTCATCTTCTTCATTATATTCTTATTTGTGACAGAGATTCCTGTACTTGTAATCTGTAAAAGTATGAATTGTTCATCCTTCCGTTCTTGCTGTCACAAAAGATTTAAATTACAACAGTATTTGTCCGTGTTCAGTTTAGCCTGCAGCAGCAGCAGGCATTTTCCAGGGGCACTACGAGGAGGAACGGACTCACCCCCATACACTGCTTAGTCTTCTTCTGCTTAGAATTTAGAGCATATATTTTGCTCTTCATTTTGGTCTTATACTTCATGTTCTTCTGCTTTTTGATCTTTTGCTTATTGTTCTTCTGTCTCTTGTTCTGTATCTTGTAGTTTGTCTTAACCTTCTTTGTCCTGTTGGTGATCTTCTTCTGGGTAATCGTTTATTTTTTCTTTGTGATGGTGTTCAGGCTGGTTGGCTTCATGCTCGTCGTCCTTGTTGTCGTCATCTTCTTCTGGGTGGTCTTTAAGGTCGTCTAATTTCCGAGAAACAGCTGACGTTACTGGAACCCTGACGGGTATCAGATGGAGCAAGAGACAATGGAAGTAACGAGGACCAGCTGACTTTGCTGGACCCCGGATGGGTAACAGAAGGAAAAGAGGCAATGTCACAACCGAGTACCAGCTGACGTTACTGTGACACGGTTACTAAGCAGGAGGTACCTGTGCTCCAAAGCACTACCAAGGACCAGCAGACGTTGCTGGAACTCGGATACGGAGATGGAGGCACCTAGGCCAAAGGCACTGGGGAGAACCACTTGACGGTACTGGACCCCGGACGGGTAGCAGAAGGAAAAGAGGCAATGTCACAACCGAGTACCAGCTGACGTTACTGTGACACGGTTACTAAGCAGGAGGTACCTGTGCTCCAAAGCACTACCAAGGACCAGCAGACGTTGCTGGAACTCGGATACGGAGATGGAGGCACCTAGGCCAAAGGCACTGGGGAGAACCACTTGACGGTACTGGACTCCGGACGGGTAGCAGAAGGAAAAGAGGCAATGTCACAACCGAGTACCAGCTGACGTTACTGTGACACGGTTACTAAACAGGAGGTACCTGTGCTCCAAAGCACTACCAAGGACCAGCAGACGTTGCTGGAACTCGGATACGGAGATGGAGGCACCTAGGCCAAAGGCACTGGGGAGAACCACTTGACGGTACTGGACCCCGGATGGGTAGCAGAAGGAAAAGAGGCAATGTCACAACCGAGTACCAGCTGACGTTACTGTGACACGGTTACTAAGCAGGAGGTACCTGTGCTCCAAAGCACTACCAAGGACCAGCAGACGTTGCTGGAACTCGGATACGGAGATGGAGGCACCTAGGCCAAAGGCACTGGGGAGAACCAGTTGACGGTACTGGACCCCGGACGGGTAGCAGAATTAAAAGAGGCAATGTCACAACCGAGTACCAGCTGACGTTACTGTGACACGGTTACTAAGCAGGAGGTACCTGTGCTCCAAAGCACTACCAAGGACCAGCAGACGTTGCTGGAACTCGGATACGGAGATGGAGGCACCTAGGCCAAAGGCACTGGGGAGAACCACTTGACGGTACTTGACCCCGGACGGGTAGAAGAACGCACCCATGAAAATGTAAGTTGACAGGACGCAAGCCGTCCGCAGTTACCGAATCACACAGTCCTACAGTGGGTGCTTATCCTATTGTCACAATGGAAACCGCCTTTATTTACATATCCCACAGCACACATAGGAATCACCTAAACTGCAGGCACCATAGAGTCGGCTAACCCGAATGCAACACGACAGCACAACTTATTGGAGGATAATTGACGTTCACACTGCCAGGAAACAGCTGTCGTGCTGTAACCAGGCTGGCCAGGAGTCAGTACCCCTGCCAATTACTTACGAGCAACAAATGGCGGTGTTGTAGCCCAGGGAGTAGAGTTCAGGTGGTAGAAAGATGAACATAACAGGAGACATGGAAAACGTTGCCAAACAGTTATTTAATCTGAAAACGGACAGGCAAATTCAGGTGAGATCCATGCCTTGTTCATTTTCAGAAAAGTAAGCCGGTCTACATTCTCTGAGGATAGTCGCATGCGACGGTCTGTTACTACACTACCTGCAGCACTAAAGACACGCTCAGATAATACACTGGCAACAGGGCAAGCCAGCACCTCCAATGCATACTGGCTAAGCTCTGGCCATGTATCCAACTTAGAGACCCAAAATTTGAAAGGGGAAGAGGCATCTGGGAGTACACTTAGAGGGAAAGCCAAGTAGTCTGTCACCATCTTACGGAAACGTTTCTTCCTGGTGACTGGAGCCGTCTCGGATGGTGTAGACCTTGCTGGCTCTGTCACAAAACTTTGCCACATTTGTAACATACAGTTCTTGCCCTGTGCAGAGGCGCTGCTTCTGCTCCCTCTTGTTGTAGAGTTGTCTACACTGCCTCGACGCACAGAGCTGCTTTGTAAAGCAGTAGCAGCAGCAGCAGCTCTCTCGGCTGGAATGTACAACAGTATGGATTGCACCAGTGTGTCTTGGTACTCCTGCATTTTACGGTCCCGGTTCACCGGTGTGATGAGGGTTTGTAAGTTGTCCCGGTAGCGAGGGTCTAGGAGGGTGTACACCCAATAATCTGACGTGCTGAGAATGTGGGCGATGCGGCGGTCGTTTCTCAGGCACTGAAGCATGAAATCAACCATGTGCTGCAGACTCCCAACTGGCCAACAAAGGCTGTCCTCTGGAAGAGGCGTCATCTCTGTCTCCTCTGCATCACCCCACCCTCGCTCTACATACTGACTAGAGCGTTGTGTACCTCCCTCTGTAGGGATTTCTTCCTCCTCCATTGACTCCTCCTCCTCCTCATCCTCCTCACAAAGTGAGCCCTGCCCAGCCCTTTGTGAGGAACCACGTTGCGCTGACTGTCCTGAAGGTAATTGAATTTGTGACTCCTCATCCTCCACCTCTTCCAAAACCTCTTCCTTTAGTGCTTTCAGTGATTTCTGAAGCAGGCAGATAAGGGGGACAGTCATGCTGACTAGTGCATCATCTGCACTCGCCATCCGCGTTGAGACATCAAACGCACGCAAAACGTCGCAGATGTCCTTCATAGAGGCCCACTCAGTAGTGGTGAAGTGTGAACGGCGCAAATTGCGAGTTGATTGCGCCTGTTGCAGCTGATACTCCATTACTGCTGGCTGCTGCTCACACAACCGCTCCAACATATGTAACGTGGAATTCCACCTGGTGGGTACGTCACATATGATGCGATGTTCAGGAAGGCGAAATCTGACTTGCAGAGCTGCAATGCGCGATCTGGCCATGCTGGAATGTCGCAAGTGAGCGCACTCTAGGCGGACCTTGTGCAGCAGTGCATCAAGATCCAGATAGTCCCTCAAAAACTCTGCACGACCAAGTTGAGCACATGTGCCAGACATGGTATGTGAGTGAGGTTGCCAAGGCCCAGAGCTGCCACCAGATTTCGGCCATTGTCACACACTACCAAGCCTGGCTGGAGATTAGCTGACAAAAACCACACGTCGCTCTCCTGCTTGATGGCATCCCAGAGCTCCTGCGCTGTGTGGCTTCGATTCCCCATGGGAATTAATTTCAGGACGGCCTGTTGACGTTTGGCCACGGCTGTGCTCATATCGGTCGCAACAGGTAAGCGTTCACGGGTCCATGTGGAGGTATACCGTGACGGCTCGTGCAGCGATGATTCTGAGGAACTGGAGTAGGAGGAGGAATCAATGTGCACAGACTGGATTCCTGCATTCCTTGGAGTTGGCAGAACACGTACAGCGCCACTGGCAAGATCTGTACCCGGCTCCACAACATTGACCCAATGGGCAGTGAGGGAAAGGTATCGTCCCTGGCCATGGGTACTGGTCCACGCATCGGTGGTCAGGTGGACCCTGCTACTGACGGCGTTTAGTAGCGCATGTTTAATGTTTCCCTCGACATGTTTTTGCAGAGCAGGGACAGCTTGCCTGCTGAAATAAAATCGGCTTGGCACATTATATTGTGGGACTGCCAATGCCATAAAGTTCCTGAAACTGTCAGTCTCCACCAGCCTGAATGACAGCATTTCAAGGGACAGGAGTTTTGCAAGGCCAGCATTCAGAGCCTGTGCTCGTGGATGGTTTGCCGAGTATGGCCGTCTTTTATCCCATGCCTGTGTTACCGATGGCTGTTTTTTGTTCTGGGAGTGTGACGATGACTGTGAACTTGCTGCAGTGGGTGGAATAACAGTTTGTCTATGGACAACAGTGACCGAGGTTCTTCCATGGAGATCCTGTGAGGAAGCCGAACCAGGTGTGTGAGAGCTGGAGGTAGAGGCTTGAACATGACCTAAAGATGTAGGTGCTGCTGTAGGTTGGCCTACATCTCCAGTGTGTCTTTGTAACTCAGCTACGTGCTTTGTCCGTACATGTTTCCACATATTTGTGGTATTCAGGTTACTGATATTTTTACCTCTTTTAACTTTTTGCTTACACAGCTTGCATTGAACATAGCAAATATCATCTACAAGTCTGTCAAAAAAGGACCACGCAGTGCAAGTCATGGGAGCGCCAATTTTGACATTTCTAAGAGAACTGCTCCCAACAGGTGCCAAACTGGAGGCTACAGGCAAGCGAGTCTGCAGCCTACCTCTCCCTCCTCTTTGTACCGTTGGGACAATCTCTTCCTCAGAGCTGCTCCCACCACCTTCCTGTTGCTCACGCCATGTTGGGTCTCGGACTTCATCATCTCCACTACCCTCTTCCAACACCTGCTGCTGTTGGATGGTCTGGGCAGCACCATGCTCCACAAAACCTGGCACCTGAGTCTCATCATCATCATAAGATGCGTTCTGCGGTGTGCTGTCCATCGGCACTGGCTCACCCGCCTCTTCAGATTGAGAGAGACACAGCTGTTGCGCATCACTGCATACTCCCTCTTCTTCAAATTGCAGAATGCTGCTTGCCTGTGCCCGTGTTTGCGAGCCAACAGATTCTGAGAACAGAAGCAGAGACTCAGCTGGCTCCTGTACAGAACTCTCTGACTGCCTGGGCAATTTGACAGGCGGTGAACAGACAGATGGTTGCTCAACAGTGTTGTGTTCCTGAGAGGAGGTGGAAGGAATTGAAGTCGATGCATTGGCTGCCATCCAACCAACAACGGCTTCAATTTGTTCTTCCCGCAGCAGGGGGGCACGCCGAGCTCCTACCAAAGTGCGCATAAAGGAACGCTCACGGGGAAAACTGGTGGATGCTGTGTCACTGAGGGCGGCAGCAGCCACAGAATCCCCACGTCCTCTCCCTGCTGAAACTCCACTGCCACGACCACGTGCCTTACTCACTGACTTCTTCATCTTGGTAGATTGATAAAGAAAGTCAGAAAAGTTATAAGGCCTAAGTGTGGTTATTACGCAGAGACTGAAGTGAACACTGAAACACAACTGTTCACAATCTGTGAAAGGCTACTCCTTTGTCTACTTCTATAGTGTTTGCAACCAATGTATTGTATACGGATGGAAGAGCGTCACACTAATAGATTATATTTTAAATGGAATGGAGCAGAACGCAGAACCAATTGGAGATAAATGAAAAGGATGAGCCACTGAGACACGCTCAGCAGAGTACAAGCAGCAGTGCTTGAACAAGTAACTGGAGCGTGATGTGCACTCAAAAAATAAAAAACACAGACTGAAGTGAACACTGAAACACAAGTGTTCACAATCTGTGAAAGGCTACTCCTTTGTCTACTTCTATAGTGTTTGCAACCAATGTATTGTATACGGATGGAAGCGCGTCACACTAATAGATTATATTTTAAATGGAATGGAGCAGAACCAATTGGAGATAAATGAAAAGGATGAGCCACTGAGACACGCTCAGCAGAGTACAAGCAGCAGTGCTTGAACAAGTAACTGGAGCGTGATGTGCACTCAAAAAATAAAAAACACAGACTGAAGTGAACACTGAAACACAACTGTTCACAATCTGTGAAAGGCTACTCCTTTGTCTACTTCTATAGTGTTTGCAACCAATGTATTGGATACGGATGGAAGCGCGTCACACTAATAGTTAAATTGCATGGAGCTGCAAGAATTACACTGAAGGAAAAAAAAAGAGTCTGTGAGTGACATGTGCAGATGCCTACAGACAGCGTTGCATGCAGAGCAAACTGCAGCGTCACCTGCACTCACACACACCTTGCAGAGCTGTTAAAACAACACTGCAGGCAAAAGGAAGCTTTACACAGCGGTTGGTGCTAGCCTGCCTACAGCACAGTACACTAAATCGCAATCTCTAACTGTCCCTCAGAGTCAGCACAGCACCGTTCTGTCCCTTACTGAATTCACAGCACAGTGACGCTAAAATGGCGGCGGCGCTTTTATAGTGCATTCTGACATCATTTCAGCATCCAATCACAGCCATGCCATTAGTTAACATGACCGCAGCAGTACAGGATGTGGCCACACTTCTTAGGATTCCTCATTGGCTGACTAAAATCACATTGCCTCGCAAAGAATTATGGGAACTTCCGATTCCGGTATCCGATAAGACGAAAATATCGAAACGAAGTATCGAAAGGCCGATAGAGCTAATATCGGCCGATACCCGATATTTGTAGTATCGTATCGCTCAACACTAGTAACAGGAGAAATTGGACCCCAAAAGTTGTTGTCCAATTTGTCCTGAGTACGCTGATACCCAATATGTGGGAGAAAACTACTGTATGGGTACACGTTGGGGCTCGGAAGGGAAGTAGTGACGTTTTGGATTGCAGACTTTGATGGAATGGTCTGGGGGCCTCATGTCGCATTTGGAGAGCCCCTGATGCGCCTAAACAGTGGAAATCCCCAACAAGTGACCCCATTTTGGAAAATAGACCCCACAAGGAACTTATCTAGATGTGTGGTGAGCGCTATGAAGCCCCAAGTGCTTCACAGAAGTTTATAATGTACAGCCGTAAAAACAAAAAACTCATTTTTTTTTTTTTACAAAAATGATATTTTCGCCCCAGTTTTTTATTTTCTCAAGGGTAACAGAAGAAATAGGACAAATTGCACAATAACGCTTGAGGTCCAGAGTACGCTGATACCCCATATGTGGGAATAAACTACTATTTGGACGCATGGCAGAGCTCAGAAGTGAAGGAGCACTGTTTGACTTTTTTAACGCATAATTGGCTGGAATTGAGATCAGACGCCATGTCACATTTGGAGAGCCCCTGATGTGTCTAAACAGCGGAAACCCCCCAATTCTAACTCCAACCCTAACCCCAACACACCCCTAACCCTAGTCCCAACCCTAACCACAAACCTAACCCTAACACACCCCTAATCCCAACCCTAACCCTAATTCTAACTTTAGCGCCAACCCTAACCCTAACTTTAGCCGCAACCCTAACCCTAACCCTAATGGGAAAATGGAAATAAATACATATTTTTATTTTATTATTTTTCCCTAACTAAGGGGGTGATAAAGGGGGTTTGATTTACCATTTATAGTGGGTTTTTATGATTGGCAGCTGTCATGCTAAAAAACGCTTTTTATTGCAAAAAATAGTTTTTTGCTTCGCCACATTTTGAGAGCTATAATTTTTACATATTTTGGCCCACAGAGTCATGTGAGGTCTTATTTTTTGCGGTACGAGTTGACGTTTTTATTGGTACCATTTTTGAGCACGTGATATTTTTGATCGCTTTTTATTTCGATTTTTGGGACTTTAGAATGAACAAAAATCAGCAATTCATGAATTTCTTTTGGGGGAGGCGTTTTTATCGTTCCACGTGTGGTAAAACTGATAAAGCAGTTTTATTCTTCGGGTCAGTACGATTATGGCGATACCTCATTTATATCATTTTTTTATGTTTTGGCGCTTTTATAGAATAAAAACATTTATATATGAAAAATAATTATTTTTGCATCACTTTATTCTGCGAGTTATAACTTTTTTATTTTTTCGCTAATGATGCTGTATCATGGCTCGTTTTTTGTGGGATAAGATGACGTTTTCAGCAGTACCATATTTATTTATATCGGTCTTTTTGATTGCGTGTTATTCCACTTTTTGTGCGGCGGTATGATGATAAAGCACTGATTTTTTGCTTTGTTTTTTTTTTTTTTTAAGGGGCTCACTAAAGGGGTTAACTAGTGGGACAATTTTATAGGGGGGGTCGTTACGGACGCGGCAATACCAAATATGTGTACTTTTATTGTTTTGTTTTTTTTATTTACAGGAAGAAATGAATTTATTGGGGAATATTTTTTTATTTTTTATTTATTTTGGATTTTTTTTTTAAAACATGTTTATTTTTATTTTTTTACTTTTTTACTTTGTCCCAGGGTGGGACATCACTGTATTTTATCAGATCGCTGGTGTGACAGTGTGCACAGCACTCTGTCACACCAGAGATCGCACAGGCATAGCTGCAGGCTTCTCAGTGCCTGCTCTCAGCAGGCACTGAGGAAGCCGCCTCCCTCCAGGACCCGGCGCCATCTTGGATCCGGGTCCTGGGAGGGAGGAAGCCCTCAGAACAGCGCGATCACATCGCGCTGGTCTGAGGGTCTCAGGGGGGCGCGCAAGGAGCCCCCTCCCTGCGCGATGCTTCCCTGTGCCCCCAGTACACGTGATCCTGTTTGATCGCAGTGTGCTAGGGGTTAATGTGCGGGGAGCGGTCCGTGACCGCTCCTGACACCAAATCACGGGTGTCAGCTGTGATAATCAGCTGACACCCGGCGGCGATTAGCTGCGCTCCCGGAGGGAGCGCAGCTAATCGCCTATGACGTACTATCCCGTCCATGGTCAGATTGGCACGGGTTTCATGGATGGGATAGTACGTCTAATGTCAGAGGGGTTAACACTAGAACTACCGGAGGGGTCATTTTGACCCTTTTGCTATTTCCTTTTCCTATAATTTCTAAAATTTTAACAAATGAGTTCTGACTTTTTGTGACTTTTATTTATTCATGGTAGTGTATTTTTTGGACACAAAAATGAATTGTAACTCTTTCAGGGGCTCAGATTTTACAATTCATACCTATAAGTACTGAAGGGGTCAATTTGACCCCATACATAAAAGTAGTAGTAGGCAAGTCACCTAATATTACAGAGTACAGAAAATCACAGTGCTTCTCCCTAGTTGTAGAGTGTAATTGCATCTTTGCATATCAGGGATGATTTAGCATTTTGTTTTGTCTAAACTTGTCTGAACATGTTTGAGCCATGTCTCTTGTAGCAATTTCTGTCTGCACTTTAGTAGCAAACATTACAGTTGAAGCTACAAGTCTGCATTTTTGTGCAGTGTCGTTTTATTACTTCTGCGATCTTACAAGTCCCTTTTTGTGACGTATATTTGAAGCATGAATAAGCAGAGGGGTCTGACAAGTGATGAAATTTTGAAATGTCTTCAGAATTTATCTGAAAATGAGTCAGAAGAAGAAAATCAGGAACAAATAGACTCAGAGTCTGATGAAGAATATTTTCCTCATGATATTTCCGAAGAATCAGATTCAAGCAGTAACAGTGATATAATTGACAATACCGAAGATTCTGGAGAGGATGATGGACGTCCTACTATGTCAACAACATGTACGGCAAGGAAAATTCGTTTAAACTGCTGTACTTGATCTTAACACTATTCCTACTAAGTGAAAATAAATGTTCTTTAATTTGTTGGCAACAAAAAAGTTATTTTTACTCCAGAGTTAGTACTTTTGAATGGGGGTCAAAATGACCCCTAATGCTAGTTATAGGTATTATGAAACATGCGGTAGTTCTAGTGTTAAGACAGTCATGAAGTAGTCATAACAACTTGAAACAGTAGTATTTTTTACCAAGATACCACACTGTTCAATATTTGGGCTGTATTTTTACCCAAACATAGTATAGAGAACTAGGATAACAGACAGCAAATAGAGTGGAATGTAGGCCTGAATTGCCACAATTTAGGGTCCACAAACATCTGACAGCAATACCACACTGTTCAATATGTGGCTTAAATTTTTTAATTTTTGAAAAAGTCTTTAAAAAAAAACAGACTCAGGAAGACCTAACAGTTGGACTGGCAAATTCCATCATGTTGGTGTTACGGGGAACGGTTGCCCACCTTCTGTCTGCAACCACCACACAGTTTCTTCCTGCCTGAAGAGATGCTATGCCTCCCTCCCCCTGTGTGCTGCTGTCCTCGCTCTGCATGTCCTCCTGCCAGGTTGGATTAGTTACTATATCATCCACCACCTCATCTTCCACTTCCGCACCCTGTTCCTTCTACTGACTTTCTGGAAAATGTGTCTCATCATCGTCCATTCTTTGGACTGTGGCTGCTCAAATACTTGGGCATCGCTACATGGAATCTCATCTTACCCTGCTTCAAGTAGACTGGGTGAGAGGCCCGAATATATAAATGGAAAAGTGAATAGCTCTTTGGAGTGTCCAAGTGTGGGATCAGTTGTTTTCAGGGCACTCAGCATGGTGGGCGGAAGGTGGATTAGGATAAGGCCGGAGTCACACTGGCGACAAAATCGGACGACTGAAATGCGATGAAATATCGCATTGCAGTCGGACCTATGTTAATCTATGGAGCAGCTCCCAGTATCCGATTTTTGTGGTCCGTTTTAAACGTCCGAGTGCAATCGCAGCATGCTGCGATTGTCACCGATTGTGGGTCGACTATCGCCAATGCAAGTCTATGGGAGGGATGAAAAATCGGATTACAAACGGACCGCACGTGTGACTTGCGATTAAATCGCACCAGTGTCCTTTAGAAAAGCTGGCAATTCATCTCTGGCTATACTGTAAAATCACCTGACAGCTTTAATAAAGAATAGAATCAATACATATACACACATAGAATACATATATATATATTATCATTATGACATATATATATATATATATATATATATATATATATACATACAGTACAGACCAAAAGTTTGGACACACCTTCTCATTCAAAGATTTCTCTGTATTTTCATGACTATGAAAATTGTAGAATCACACTGAAGGCATGAAAACTATGAATTAACACATGTGGAATTATACATTACACTTTACAAAAAAGTGTGAAACAACTGAAAATATGTCTTACATTCTAGGTTCTTCAAAGTAGCCACCTTTTGCTTTGATTACTACTTTGCACGCAGAAAAGGTGAACGGATGGACTCTACATGCCTGGTTCCCACCGTGAAGCAAGGATGAGGTGGTGTGATGTGTGGGGGTGCTTTGCCGGTGACACTGTTGGGGATTTATTCAAAATTGAAGGCATACTGAAGCAGCATGGCCACCACAGCATCTTGCAGCGGCATGCTATTCCATCCGGTTTGCGTTTAGTTGGACCATCATTTATTTTTCAACAGGACAATGACCCCAAACACACCTCCAGACTGCGTAATGGCTATTTGACCAAGAAGGAGAGTGATGGGGTGCTACACCAGATGACCTGGCCTCCACAGTCACCAGACCTGAACCCAATCGAGATGGTTTGGGGTGAGCTGGACCGCTCACCGCTTTCATTTTGAATAAATCCCCAACAGTGTCACCAGCAAAGCACCCCCACACCATCACACCACCTCCTCCATGCTTCATGGTGGGAACCAGGCATGTAGAGTCCATCCGTTCACCTTTTCTGCGTGCAAAGCAGTAATCAAAGCAAAAGGTGACTACTTTGAAGAACCTAGAATATAAGACATATTTTCAGTTGTTTTACACTTTTTTGTAAAGTGTAATGTATAATTCCACGTGTTGATTCATAGTTTTGATGCCTTCAGTGTGATTCTACAATTTTCATAGTCATGAAAATACAGAGAAATCTTTGAATGAGAAGGTGTGTCCAAACTTTTGGTCTGTACTGTAAATTTATAGTTCATACACTTCTACATACTGTAATAGCCGCTAATTCAACTGCCGGCTTTTGTGAAACTACAGAACCCGACATGAAATGACACATTGTTTACATACAGTTAACCATGTCTTTTCATGTATTTTGATATATGGTTTTCACTAACAATTACATGAGTGTAAGTGTGTGAAATTTCACACATGTAGGGGTTAATTAAAGGTGTAAATTTGTTGAAAAAAAATGCGTGGGCTCCCGCTGTATTTTCTCCACCAGACAGACAAAGCAAGCGAGTGAGGGCAAATAATAATAGCCCAGGGAGGGTGCATTTATATTGTGCCCCCCCTGGCTACTAACATCTTCCCTCAGACACCCCAGAAAAGGCAAATCTATAATTAGATTTGCCCTTTCTGGCACTTTGCCCGTCTATTCCCATTGCCCTGTAGTGGTGGTGAATGGGTTAATAAGGGGTTAAAGCCACCTTGCAATTTAAAGGTGACTTTAAGCCAGGTTAATAATTGAGAGTTGTCAATTTGACAACTCTCAATTATTAATGCTGTTGTATGAAAGGAAAAAAAACACACACACACACATTAATTATTAATCCTTTTAATTAATTAAAGACTCGGTTTTGGACCATATTTTATTGCTCAGCTGTAATCCCCTGAATGAATCAGTTCCTCTCCCGGCGACAGGAGAGGAAGTGATTAGTGTGTGAAGCTTAATTGATTGCTTCCCACTTTCACTTCAGGTCAGGGTGACCTGACCTGAAGTGAAAGTGGGAAGAAATGAATTAAGCTTCACACATTAATCACTTCATCTCCTTTCGCCGGGAGAGGAACTGATTCATTCAGGGGGTAACAGCTCAGCAGACAGCATTAGCTGCCTGCTAGCTGTAACCTGTTAACCCTTTCTGATGGATTACAGCATGGGACCTGACTGTGCATCGGATAGATAAGAATCATTTGGCTTTTTTATTTTATTTTTATTACAGGAAATGGTTTTAGCAGGAAAATAAAAGATGGTCAAAAACTGTTTGCTTATTTCATTAAAATGATTTTTTTATTAAAGTGTGTGTGTTTGATTTTTCTTTCATACAATAGGATTAATAATTGATAGTTGTCTAATTGACAGCTCTCAATTATTAACCTGGCTTAAAGTCACCTTTCAAGTGCAAGGTGGCTTTATCCCCTTATTAACCCATTCGCCAACGCTACAGGGCAATGGGAATAGATGGGCAAAGTGCCAGAAAGGGCGAATCTAATAATAGATTTGCCTTTTCTGGGGTGTCTGGGGGCAGATGTTAGTAGCCAGGGGGCACAAAATAAATGCACCCTCCCTGGGCTACTATTATTTGTCCCGACTCGCTTGCTTTGTCTGTCTGGTGGAGAAAATACAGCGGGAGCCCACGCATTTTTTTTCAATGAAAACCATGTGTTATTTCATGTCGGGTCTGTAGTTTCACAAAAGCCGGCAATTGAATTAGCGGCTATTACATATGTAGAAGTGTATGAACTATAAATATATGAATATATATGTGACAATAACATGTATATATATATATATATATATATATATATAAATATATATATGTGTTCTATGTGTATATATCTATTCTTTCTTTTGTGATTTAAAAAATATTCATTTGGATCCACTATATGTCCATTTTTGCAAGCCTGCGAGAAAATCTCGCAAGTCGGATGTAAATCGGATGTTACAACTACGGTCAGATGCAACTAAATCGCATCTTTCCAGGAAAATCGGATGCCAGACGGATGACTGTTCATGACATTTTGGTGCGATAATCGACCGACTAAAACGGTCCGATTTTTTGTGTGTGACTCCGGCCTAAGGAATATAAGGGCCAGATTCACGGCTACTCAGACTTGACTGTGTGTAAGACAGGGTGCTGGTGGTGGTGGCCATGTAACTGGAATTATTATCCGCTATCCAACCAACAACCTTTTCACACTGCTCGGGCTTCAATAGTGCTGTCTTGCTGTGGTCCCCTAGGACTTCGAAAACTAAGCTCCAGCGAGAAGATGTGGGTATTTTTGTGCGCCCAATTTAAGCTTGCCCACGGCCTCTGCCTCGGCATGCACCATGACCATCACGGCCACTTCCCAGTCCCTTGCCACACACCTTGCCCGTTGTAAATGGACTTGATTATTAAACACGTTCACTAAAAATGGCTGAATTGGGAGCAAACTTGTATGTAATAAGTGTGCAGGAAAACCACACTTTAAAATATGTGGACTGTAGTTACAAATGCTTTTTGGCTTAGCCAATTGGTGCCACTGAGTATTTTAACAGACAGCAAAAACACTAGAATAGGTAGGCCTACAATACCCAATTTTGTAGCACACGCATGTATGATGCGTGTCACAGATATACCACATTGTTAAATATTTGGGCTGTATTATTTAGAAAAGCAACATAGTGCTGTATATAACTTGAGTAACAGACAAGAAAGCACAGGACTGCCGGCCTAAAGTGCACCAATTTGGAGCACACGGACATATGAGGCGTGCCCCAGATATACCACACTGTAAAATATCTGGCCTGTTTTTTTTTAACAAAGCAACATAGTGCTGCATATAACTAGAGGGACAGACAACAGGAGAAATTGAATAAAAGGCCCAAACTTAGAGCACGCAGATACCTGAGCTGCCATGGAGATAGCACACTGTAAAATATGTGTGCTGTTAAATTTAAAAAAGCAACATAGTGCTGTATATAACTTGAGTAACAGACAGGAAAGCACAGGACTACCGGCCTAAAATGCACCAATTTGGAGCACACGGATGAATGAGATGTGTCACAGATATACCACATTGCAAAATATGCGCGCTGTTTTTTTTGACAAAGCAACATAATGCTGTATGTACCGTATTTTTTGGACCATAAGACGCACTTTTTCCCCCAAAATTTTGGGGGAAAATGGGGGTGCGTCTTATGGTCGCAACATACCGGAAAGTTCAGTGGCGGCAGCGCTCCCAATGCAGCTTGGCTGCGATGCGGTGGTGGTGTCCGGGCAGCAGCGGGCCTCTGGGCTGTGTGGGGGGCTCCGCCGGCATCTCGTCCCAGCCGGAAAGCCCCCCCGCAGCTGTGACGCGGTGCCGATCCAAAGTGTGGTGCGGTGGTGGTGTTCGGGCAGCTGCGGGGGGGCTTTCTGGCTGGGACGAGATGCCGGCGGAGCCCCCCACGCAGCCCAGAGGCCCGCTGCTGCCCGGACACCACCACCGCATCGCAGCCAAGCTGCATTGGGAGCGCCGCAGCCACCACCAGATTTGTGAGTATATGGCCACCCTGGCCACCCCACATAACACAGCCACCCCACATAATACAGCCACCCCACAGGACACAGCCACCCCACAGAACACAGTCACCCCACATAACACAGCCACCCCACAGTGCCCAACCACCCCACACAGTGGTAAGCTAAATTCGGACTGTAAGATGGACCCCCATTTGACACATTATTTTTTTTTCCCAATTTTCCTTCTGAAAATTTGGGGTGCGTCTTATGGTCCGGTGCGTCTTATAGTCTGAAAAATACGGTAACTAGAGTGACAGACAGCAGGAAAAATTGAATATCGGCCTAAAAGGCACAAACTTAGAGCACGCAGATATATGAGCTGGCACAGAGATACCACATTGACAAAACTGTGGCATGTTTTTTTTGCTTTCAGGCTAAATAGTGCTGTATATACCTAGAGCGACACACAATGGAAAACGGGCCTAAAATGGGCAAAATTGTAGCACACACAGATATGAGCTGCCACGGAGATACCACTACGACAAAAGTGTGTCCTGTTTTTTTTTATTTTTGGGCTAACTAGTGCTGTATATCAGTACTGTCACACCCAGGACAAAAAAAGGAAAACCGGCCTAAACTGGCCAAACTTTGAGCACGCACAGATATCAGCTGGCACGGCGATACCACTATGACAAATGTGTTCCATGTTTTTTTTTATTTTTGGGCTAACTAGTGCTGTATATCAGGATAAAAAATGGAAAACCAGCCTAAAATGGCCAAACTTTGAGCACGCAAAGATATGAGCTAGCATGGAGATATCACAGCGAAAAATGTGTGGCCTGCATTTTTTTTATTTTTTTGCGAAATACTGCTGTATATAAGTACAGTAACACCCAGGACCAAAAAAAGAAACTGCTGTAAACTGGCCAAACTTTGAGCACACAGAGATATTAGCTGCCACAGAGATACCACTATGACAAATGTGTGCCCTGATTTTTTTTTATTTTTGGGCTAAATGGTGCTGTATATCAGTACTGTGATACACAGGACAAAAAAAAGGAAAACCGGCCTAAACTGGACAAAATTTGAGCACGCAGAGATATGAGCTGGCACGGAGATACCACTACGACAAATGTGTTTTTTTTTTCTTTTTTGAGGGGGTAAATACTTCTGTATATAAGTACAGTGGCACCCAAGACAAAAGAAGAAAACCACTGTAAACTAGCCAAACTTTGAGCACGCACAGATATGAGCTGGCACGGAGATACCACACCAAAAAATGTGTGGTCTGTATTCCAATTACACCTGGAGCTAGCTATATACATCCAACATGTCCTACAGGTAGCAGCAGCACCAGAACACAGGAAGAGAATGGACCCTCTTGATACATGCAATGATCTATATACACACAGTGCCTGCAGGCCTTTCACTGATGTGTATTGAGCAATATACACTACCCTGTCTACCTAACACTGGAACCTATATACTCCGGAATTAGTCCTTAGAAGGACTGTTGGTTTATCTGGATTTGAGCACTTTAGGATGGTAGACCCCACACTAAGTAATAAATCCCCAATTCTGACCCTATATCAGCAGCAACTCTCCCTACACTATCTCAATCCGTAGCTGAATGCGCCAAGCAGGGTGGCGTGCGGTCTCTTATACCCATGATGTTGCTGTGCGGCCAGCCAATCACTGTCACGACGTATAACAGATATATTCAAAGATAGCAACCTATATCTAATGTGACATCATTCTAAATTTCATATAATAGAGAAAATCAACATGTATACATAGTATCTGCCAGCAATGTCTTACCTGACATAATATCCTATGTATTGTGGGTCAATACTGTGTACGTGTCACGCTGTCTCTGGATAGAGGTGGACCGGGGTCTATGCTGACCCTGAACTGGGGTCCTGACTAGTCCCTCTACCTGGAGGTACTGTTAATGGTACAGAGGTCCAGGCCGCCAGCGTAACCCTGTCTCCTGTAGATCCCTGACCACTGTAATCTAGTCCTGAGAAGGACCCTGATTACCACCACAGGGAATGGGCAGGTCACAGCTTACACACAGTCTAAGACAAACGAGACAGACAAGGGGTAAAGGAAACACAGCCTTGCATACAACACTTCCACTACAGAGGAACACAAAAGGTTAAGGAGATAAACAATAAGCGAGGAGAGGAAAAACCACAACAGGCACTCTTAGCTTAAGTCTTCTCAGAAACGATCCGCTCTGCTGGTCTGAATGAATGCTTTCACCGGCAACTTCCCCAGCAGACCAGCAGGTATATGAAGGAAGCTAATTAACAAAACATCAATCGCAGCTGGGCGAGGCTGGTCAGCCCAGCACCGAGAGAGAAAGAATTAACTCCCTCAGTGCCGAAAAACACCCAGCACCAGAAACTCAGCTGTGCGAAGTTAGGGTGTGCAATCGCGACGATCTCCGCCGCGACACACCCGTGACAGTACCCCCCCTTCTACGAGGGGCCTCTGGACCCTCAGGGCCTGGTCTATCTGGGTGAGTAGTGTGGAAGGCCCAAACCAAACGGTCTGCGTTAATATCCGACGCAGAAACCCACATCCTCTCCTCAGGACCATACCCCCTCCAATGAACAAGGTACTGAAGGGACCGGCGATTCAGACGTGAGTCAATGATCTTCGATACCTGAAACTCCAAATTACCATTGACCACCACTGGAGGAGGAGGTAGAGGTGACGGTATAACTGGTGCCACGTACCTCTTAAGCAACGATTTGTGGAACACATTGTGGATTTTAAATGTAGGAGGGAGGTCAAGACGGAAAGCCACCGGATTAACTATTGAACTGATCCTGTATGGCCCGATGAATCTGGGACCGAGTTTCCAGGAGGGAACCTTAAGTTTTATATTCTTGGTAGACAACCATACCAGATCGTTCACACTTAGGTCCGGACCAGACACTCTCCTCCTATCAGCCATACGTTTGTATCGATTCCCATAGTGCTCAGATTATTAAGCACTCCTCTCCACACTGAAGCAAGTGACGACGAAAATCGTTCCTCCTCAGGAACCCCAGAAGAGCCCCCCCCCCATTGAAAGTACAAAACTGGGGGTGAAAACCATATGCCCCAAAAAACGGGGACTTACCAGTGGACTCGCTCCGCCTATTGTTAAGAGCGAACTCTGCCAGAGGCAAGAAAGAAGACCAGTCCTCTTGGTTCTCTGAGACAAAACACCGGAGATATGTCTCTAAGTTCTGATTCAGACGCTCTGTCTGACCATTGGTCTGCGGATGAAAAGCCGAAGAAAATGACAACTGCATCCCCCGACGAGAACAAAATGCCTTCCAGAATTTGGACACAAACTGAGACCCCCGATCCGACACCACATCGGAAGGCAACCCGTGAAGTCTCACAATCTCCCCAATGAACACCTGCGCCAGAGTTTTAGCATTAGGAAGAGCAGGAAGAGCAATAAAATGTGCCATTTTGCTGAACCTGTCAACTACAACTAGTATGACAGTTTTACCTGAAGACGGAGGAAGGTCCGTAATGAAGTCCATAGACAGATGGGTCCATGGACGCTCCGGGATTTTCAACGGTAAAAGGGCCCCAGACGGACGGGTATGTGGGGTCTTAGAGCGCGCACATACCCCACAGGACGCGACAAAAGTTACCACCTCTTTATTTAAGTTAGGCCACCAAAACCGGCGAGAAACGAGATCTACAGTTGCTTTACTCCCTGGTGTCCTGCCAAAGAAGAATTATGATGTGCCTCGATAACCTTTTGTCTTAACTGATCTGGAACAAACAGTTTCCCTGGAGGTCCTACAGGGGCGTCCCCCTGAGCCTCCAATACCTCCTCCTCAAGCTCAGAGCATACAGCCGACACCACAACTCCCTCCTGAAGAATAGGAACCGGGTCATCCGTCTTCCCGGCCCCCGGGAAACTACGAGATAAGGCATCAGCCTTTACATTTTTTGACCCAGGACGATATGTGACGACAAAATTAAACCTGGTAGAAAACAACGACCATCTAGCTTGTCTGGAATTCAGACGTTTTGCAGACTCTAAATACAGCAGGTTCTTGTGATCAGTAATGACGGTGACCGGGTGGACTGCCCCCTCCAAAAAGTGACGCCACTCTTCAAAAGCCAACTTAATGGCCAAGAGTTCCCTATTGCCGACATCATAATTCCTCTCGGCGGACGACAATTTTTTAGAGAAGAAAGCGCACGGATGCCATTTACCAGGGGACGGACCTTGAGATAATACCGCACCTACTCCTACGTCAGATGCGTCTACCTCCACAATGAACGGTTGTGATGCATCAGGTTGGATGAGTATGGGTGCTGAAGCAAAACATTTTTTCAAGGAGGAAAATGCTTGACAAGCTTTGTCAGACCACCTAGAAAAATCCGTCCCTTTTTTTGTCATGTCAGTGAGAGGTTTGACAACAGATGAGAAATTACGAATAAATTTCCGGTAGTAGTTAGCAAACCCCAGGAAACGCTGCAGTGCTTTAAGATCCTCTGGGCGATCCCATTCAAGCACAGCCTTCACTTTCCAGGGTCCATACGGAAACCGGAGGCTGACACCAAGAATCCTAAAAACTGAAGTTCTTGTACAGCGAATACACACTTCTCCCATTTGGCGTACAGTTTATTATCTCGCAAGATCTGCAACACTTGTCTCACATGCTCCTGATGAGACACAAGATCCGGCGAGTAAATTAAGATGTCATCTAGATAAATGACAACAAACTGTCCCACTAGGTGGCGAAAGATGTCATTAACAAAATGTTGAAACACCGCCGGGGCAGTAGTCAGACCGAAAGGCATGACAAGGTTCTCATAATGTCCCTCCGGAGTGTTAAACGCCGTCTTCCACTCATCCCCCTCCTTTATCCTAATCAGATTATACGCCCCCCTGAGATCCCACTTAGAGAACCATTTGGCGCCCACAATCTGATTGAAGAGATCAGGAATAAGTGGGAGCGGATACGGATCTCGGACCGTAATCCGATTAAGCTCACGGAAATCCAGGCAAGGGCGTAGGCCTCCATCTTTTTTCTTCACAAAGAAGAACCCCGCGGCCACTGGGGAAGATGAAGGTCTAATATGCCCCTTGGCCAGACTTTCCGAAATGTAATCCTTCATAGCTTGCCTCTCAGGACCAGAAAGGTTATATAACCTAGATTTTGGTAACTTAGCATCAGGAAGCAATTTTATAGCACAGTCATATGCACGATGAGGAGGTAATTCTTGACACCCTTCCTCTGAAAACACATCCTCAAAGTCCTCCAGAAAAGGAGGTAAGGTTCTAGGCACGACCGTACCGATGACCGTGTTCATGCAGTTACTATTGCAAAATTCACCCCACTGGCTTATCTCTCTGGATTGCCAATTAATAACTGGGTTAGTTTAGTTAACCAAGGAAGTCCCAACACAATAGGAGTGGGAAGGCCCTCCAACACATAACAAGACAATAGTTCTTTATGTATTGCCCCCACTCGAAGGTCTATGTTATGCACGGCTTGCACAAAGCTACCTTGACCGAGAGGCCTGGCGTCAATAGAGAATATAGGGATAGGTTTGGCCAATACACTCAGTTGCATACTTTGCACCTGGGCAAACCGAGCGTCCACCAGATTAGCCGCGGCCCCACTATCCAGAAGAACAGAAATCCTCTCAGTTCTCGTACCTACCACCACCTCCGCTGGTACGAGAAACTGAGACGGACTTGGGGACGAAATACATACTCCCAGATTGTCGTCCACCACACAACCTGGGATTAATAGTTTTCCGACGACTTCTTGCTCAGTACAGTACGGGATGGACACCCCTCAATAAAATGTCCCTCTCTCCCGCAGAAGAAACACCTTCCTGTTTTGCGGCGCACCGCCGATCCCCTCCCTCGGAATGATGTCCCTCCCAACTGCATAGGTTCCTCGGAACAAACCAGGGGAACCTCAATATTAGGGACTTTAGAAGGAGGTGGAGTCATCACAGGGGGCGGAGTTACCCCACACCTCTCCCGAAGTCGTCTATCAATGCGAATAGCAAGAGCCATAGCGGCCTCCAGTGACGGGGGAGAATCATACTGAGCCAACACATCTTTTAATTTGTCAGATAAACCTTGACAAAACTGGCTCTTAAGAGCCGGGTCATTCCACTGAGTATCCGTGGCCCACCTACGGAACTCTGAAGAAAATTCCTCCGCCGGACGATCTCCCTGCTGTATCCTACGTAACTTCATCTCAGCAAGGGAGACCCGATCCGGGTCATCATATACCAGACCCAGGGCTGTAAAAAATCGGTCCACTGACTGGAGAGCCGGGGAGCCCGGGGGGAGAGAGAACGCCCAGGATTGAGGGTCCCCTTGTAAGAGCGAGATGACAATTCCCACCCTCTGATCCTCACTCCCCGACGACTGCGGCTGCAGCAGAAAATACAATTTACATGCTTCCCGGAAAGTGAAAAACTTGTCCCGCCCACCAGTGAACCTGTCCGGGAGAGCTACTTTAGGTTCAAATCTGGTTTGCTCCCGGGGGTACAAAACCTTGGATTTAACGTCCGTCAGCTCCATGGACAAACTCTGCAACTGCTGAGCTAAATGGGCTACTGGATCCATGGTGGCTGGGGAGAATCTTTAGAGTGGCCGGTGAAAATGTCACGACGTATAACAGATATATTCAAAGATAGCAACCTATATCTAATGTGACATCATTCTAAATTTCATATAATAGAGAAAATCAACATGTATACATAGTATCTACCAGCAATGTCTTACCTGACATAATATCCTATGTATTGTGGGTCAATACTGTGTACGTGTCACGCTGTCTCTGGATAGAGGTGGACCGGGGTCTATGCTGACCCTGAACTGGAGTCCTGACTAGTCCCTCTACCTGGAGGTACTGTTAATGGTACAGAGGTCCAGGCCGCCAGCGTAACCCTGTCTCCTGTAGATCCCTGACCACTGTAATCTAGTCCTGAGAAGGACCCTGATTACCACCACAGGGAATGGGCAGGTCACAGCTTACACACAGTCTAAGACAAACGAGACAGACAAGGGGTAAAGGAAACACAGCCTTGCATACAACACTTCCACTACAGAGGAACACAAAAGGTTAAGGAGATAAACAATAAGCGAGGAGAGGAAAAACCACAACAGGCACTCTTAGCTTAAGTCTTCTCAGAAACGATCCGCTCTGCTGGTCTGAATGAATGCTTTCACCGGCAACTTCCCCAGCAGACCAGCAGGTATATGAAGGAAGCTAATTAACAAAACATCAATCGCAGCTGGGCGAGGCTGGTCAGCCCAGCACCGAGAGAGAAAGAATTAACTCCCTCAGTGCCGAAAAACACCCAGCACCAGAAACTCAGCTGTGCGAAGTCAGGGTGTGCAATCGCGACGATCTCCGCCGCGACACACCCGTGACAATCACTGTAACACCACAACAAAGATGGCTGCTGCGTTTCATTACCTGTCAGACAAACACTGCATCATGATTGGGTCTGTAAAGTCTACCAAAAAAGCTGGGTGGAGGCCTGAGTTTCCCCCGAGTAATCCCGGTAATGATCGGTGCTTGCCGAGTACACTGAGTACCTTGATACTCAGGCGAGTAACGAGTAGTGGCGAGCACATTCTCTTATCACTAATAGTCACGTTTCAATCACATGCAGCAACTCATCTCTAGTGAACACCAATATTTTGCTCCTAAAATAGCACTATGTTTATAGTAAATTTGGTGCAAATAGAGTAAGTTGTGACTTTCTCATAGAAAGTGTTGGAAAATCTAGCTGTTTGTAGAGTTTCAAGAGCCTTTTTCTTGCTTTTTCACAAGTCATCAAAAATGTATTACTATATTTAGAGAGCAAAAACAGGTGTGCTGTTTTGAAAGTGAAGAAATAATGGCTTATCAAATAGTGAAAAAATATCCCTTTTTTGAATTCATAATAGGTTTGCTATTATTAAAATTGTTAAACAATTACAAAAGCTTTTTATCAAGCTCAGAAAAATTATTCCTTTTTAGTAAGAAGGTGTAGGCTAGCCATTTTCAAAGTGAAGAAGCAAGATTTTGCCAACAAGCCTTTAAACAAAAAGCTCAATTTTTAAAGCTATTTCAGGTTTTTGTAGCCTTAATAGGTTATGTTTCCCTTCATTAGTGCAGGTTAGCATTGTAAACTTATTAAACAGTGTATATTCAGGCAATGTGTGGCTGGCTTGGTTGTGTAGTGATAAAGAAAATAATTAATACAGCTGTTGATAATCTATAATTTGTCAATATACTATATTACTTATTATATGTCAACTATGTACCAGCTTTATAAAATCATGCTTTGTTTCAAATAAAATAAACCATGTCAAGATCTGTAGATATAGTTAGGCTTTGTTCACATGTCCAGTGATGATCTGTTAGAATGGATCCAGCAGAAATCCGTTAGAAAAATGATGTGCTGACTAGAGTTGAGCGATACTTTCCGATATCCTAAAGTATCGGAATCGGAATGGTATCGCCGATATCACTAAAATATCGGCGATACCCGATACCGATACCGGAAGTCCCATGTAAGTCTATGGGAACAAAATATCGAAATTAAAAAAAACCCATTCTTGCCTTGTTGGTTAATTGTACATGAAGGAAAACAAGAAAGAGTAATGTAGAATGTATTGGGGAAGGTTGAGGAGACATTAAAGGCATAGATGTTTAACCCAATCAAATGGAATAGCATAAATATTTTTTTTTTTAAAGATGTTCGGATTGACGAAGAAATTGACAATGTTAACGTTTTTTATATTTTGGCAAATATGTATATTACACAACTTCCATGCTCTTCATCTTCACCTTTTTAACTTTTCACACACTTTCTCCTTCATAATCTTCTGCAGCATCATCTTTTTCATCAAATTATTCTTCATCTTCACCTTCTTTATCTTCTTCTTAAACTTCTTGCTATTCATCTTTGTTAACATTACTCATATTCTTCTTATTAAACTATTATTCTTATTCATATTCTGCTTCATCTTCTTCATCATATTCTTATTTGTGACAGAGAATCCTGTACTTGTAATCTGTCAAAGTATGAATTTTTCATCCTTCCGTTCTTGCTGTCACAAAAGATTTAAATTACAACAGTATTTGTCCGTGTTCAGTTTAGCCTGCAGCAGCAGGCATTTTCCAGGGGCACCACGAGGAGGAACGGACTCACCCCCATACACTGCTTAGTCTTCTTCTGCTTAGAATTTAGAGCATATATTTTGCTCTTCATTTTGGTCTTATACTTCATGTTCTTCTGCTTTTAGATCTTCTGCTTATTGTTCTTGTGTCTCTTGTTCCGTAACTTGTATTTGTAGCACAATCTTGTACCAGCTGATGTTACTGGGACACGGTTACTAAGCAGGAGGTACCTGTGCTCCAAAGCACTACCAAGGACCAGCAGACGTTGCTGGAACTCGGATACCGAGATGGAGGCACCTAGGCCAAAGGCACTGTGGAGAACCAGCTGACGGTACTGGAACCCGGAGGGGCAGCAGAAGGAAAAGAGCCAATGGCACAACCGAGGACCAGCTGACGTTACTGGGACACGGTTACTAAGCAGGAGGTACCTGTGCTCCAAAGCACTACCAAGGACCAGCAGACGTTGCTGGAACTCGGATACCGAGATGGAGGCACCTAGGCCAAAGGCACTGCGGAGAACCAGTTGACGGTACTGGAACCCGGACGGGTAGCAGAAGGTACAAGAGCCAATGCAAGTAACGAGGACCAGCTGACTGTGCTGGAACCCGGAGGGGCAGCAGAAGGAAAAGAGCCAATGGCACAACCGAGGACCAGCTGACGTTACTGAACCCCAGTAACACAGGAGCAAGTGTTGACTGTGCTAACAGCACTTCCGAGCAACAACTGGCGGTGTTGGAGCCCAGGGTCAAGGAGGATGTTTAAATACTAGATCAAGTAATTTCCTTGTTACCTGTCAATTTTAAATGTCTATACTTCAAACAAGAGAAAGATAACCTTTACTACCATAAGATGATGATTTCATTTAAACTAATATCTAGATAAATAAAGAATTGACAAACATAAACACATACATTAACATGTTGAACAGCAATGCAAACCACAAAATAAATTAGTTAAGGAATCTGCTATACGGTTGTACATAAAAGCATACAAGTACATATCTGAATCCATTAATGATGGATAAGTAACAGTATGTACACCATTTTTATTGTATAGACAATGAATGTCTGACTTCAAAACATCATCAGCATTACAAGTTATCTGTGATATTACTAAAATGTTCCATTTGCTGAATAATGTCACTAAATATTTTATACAAAATTATACAATTTCCATCATGTAATACTCATAATATGTGGCAATAATCATTTTTATTAACAAACATAACCTTTAAAAAGTGCATAGTGCATAGTGAAAATTGCTATTTATGGCTGACTGTGACTGTCGACTTGGAAGCATGACAACAGATAGATAAGGTATATATAGATGAGACTGCATAGCCACAGATGGTGAATTGCGATGTAATACTGTACCTCAATAAAGTGTGCGTCACTACTACATAATTTTTTTTATATAGCTTTATAAACAGGGTACATGGATGTATGCTTGTGCCTTTGTTTTGACGCACAGACTGCCTTCCTGCTGAGACGCATTGGTAGTGAACAGTTTGTGTGCAGTGTTCACTGCAGTCTCTGCGGAATAACCACACTTAGACCTTATAACTTTTCAGACTTTCTTTATCAATCTACCAAGATGAAGAAGGCAGGGAGTAAGGCACGTGGTCGTGGAGTTTCTTCAGGGAGAGGACGTGGGGATTCTGTGGCTGCTGCGGCCCCCAGTGACACAGCATCCACCAGTTTTCCCCGTGAGCGTTCCTTTATGCGCACTTTTGTAGGAGCTCGGAGTACCCCCCTGCTGCGGGAAGAACAAATTGAAGCCGTTGTTGTTTGGATGTCAGCCAATGCATCGACTTCAATTGCTTCCACCTCCTCTCAGGACCACAGCACTGTTGGGCAACCATCTGTCTCTTCACCGCCTGGCAAATTGCCCAGGCAGTCAGAGAGTTCTGTACAGGAGCCAGCTGAGTGTCTGCTTCTGTTCTCAGAATCTATTGGCTTGCAAACAGGGCCCAGCCAAGCAGCATTCTGTAATGTGAAGAGGGAGTATGCAGTGATGCGCAACAGCTGTGTCTCTCTGAATCTGAAGAGGCGGGTGAGACAGTGCCGATGGTCAGCACACCGCAGAACGCATCTGATGATGATGAGACCCAGGTGCCAGTTTCTGTTGAGCATGGTGCTGGCCAGACCACCCAACAGCAGGTGTTGGAAGAGGGTAGTGGAGATGATGAGGTCCAAGACCCAACATGGCATGAGGAACAGGAAGGTGGTGGGAGCAGCTCAGAGGAATAATAATAATATTTATTTATATAGCGCCATCATATTCCGCAGCGCTTTACAGTTTAGCCGTTTCAGAACACAAGTCATAAGTAACAACGTTAACAATACAATAATTTAAGCTAAATAAGTCGCCCCTGCTCGTGACAGCTTACAATGTACAATGAGATGGGGGAGATACAAAGTATAGGTGTTTATATACAATGGTGCATTTACAATGATGTTCCAGCCATCTTAAGGGACTGAGGGATGGAGATAGTGAATGGGCTAGAGACACACACACACTTACACAGAATACATAGAATGACTTTGATTAGTGAATGTGATAGGCCGCTCTGAACAAATGTGTTTTGAGGGAGCGCCTGAAACCATGCAAATTGTGGATAGTCCTAATTTCTTGGGGTACAGCATTCCAGAGGATTGGCGTAGAGCAGGAGAAGTCTTGGAGTCGGGAGTGGGAGGTACGTATTAGTGCAGAGGTTAGTCGAAAGTCGTTTGCAGAGCGCAGCAGTCGGTTAGGCCGATAGATAGAAATGAGGGAGGAGATGTAGGAGGGGTGCTGCACTGTGGAGAGCTTTGTGGGTGAGAACCAGTACTTTGGTTGAAAGCTGGGAGAGGCCTAGAGAAATGGTTAGTGATAGAAGGAAGATAGAGGAAGACATTGCCCCAACGGTACAAACAGGAGGGAGAGTTAGGCTGCAGACTCGGTTGCCTGTAGCCTCCAGTTTGGCACCTGTTCGGAGCAGTTGTCTTCCAAAAGTCAAAACGTGCGCTCCCAGGACTTGCACTGCGTGGTCCTTTTTTCACACACTTGCACATGATATTTGCTATGTGAAATGCAAGCTGTGTAATCAAAAATTAAAAATAGCTAAAAGTGTCAGTCACCTCAATACCACAAATATGTGGAAACATGTGCGGACAAAGCACGTAGTTGAGTTACAAAGACACACTAGAGATGTAGGCCAACCTACAGCAGCACCTACATCTTCAGGTTGTGTTGAAGCCTCTTCATCGAGCTCACACACAGCTGGTTATGCTTCCTCACAGGATCGCCATGGAAGAACCTCGGCCACTGTTGTCCAGAGACAAACTGTTATTCCACACACAGCAGCAAGTTCCCTGTCATCCTCACACTCCCAGGCCACAAAACAGCCATCGGTAGCACAGGCATGGAATAAAAGACGGCCATACTCCGCAAACCATGCACGAGCACAGGCTCTGAATGCTGGCATTGCAAAACTCCTGTCCCTTGAAATGCTGTGATTCAGGCTGGTGGAGACAGACAGTTTCCGTAACTGAATATCATTGTCAATCCCACAATACAATGTGCCAAGCCGATTTCATTTCAGCAGGCAAGCCGTCCCTGGTCTGCAAAAGCATGTTGAGGGAAAAATTAAACATGCGCTACTAAAAGCCCTCAGTAGCAAGGTCCACCTGACCACCGATGCGTGGACCAGTACCCATTGTTATGATCTGCTACAACCAGTAAGGAAAGAAGGGAATTCTGTCCCTACAATACAACTAAGCTGAATCCCTACGATGTAACGGGGAACCTGATCCTGCGACCAGACCCGCTAAAGTCCTCATCTAGTGTGAACGAAGACCTATAGTTGCGAGGGAGTAATCCCTACAAGATCTAGGGACTGTGAGAAAAGGTGGACACCTCCTAACATAAATTGTAGCATGGATAATTAAACAGAAAAATAAATACTTTGTGATCCTAACATCAAGCAAAACTGACAGATTAAGGCACCTAAGCACCCGGCTAGCTTAACAGTAGATAATACAATGAAGTCAAGCAAAGCCAGAAGGGCGGAGCCAGACTAAATAGGGAAAAAAGGTCATGTGACCAGCAAACTGAAACAAAACCTAACAAGAGGGTTCTAACACCCATGGCCAGGGACAATACCTTTCCCTCACTGCCCATTGGGTCAATGTTGTGCAGCCGGGTACTGATCTTGCGAGTGGCGCTGTACGTGTTCTGCCAACTCCAAGGATTGCAGGAATCAAGTCTGTACACATTGATTCCTCCTCCTATTCCAGTTCCTCAGAATCATCGCTGCAGGAGCTGTCACGGTCTACCTCCACATGGACCCGTGAACGTTTACCTGTTGCGACCGATATGAGCACAGCCGTGTCCAAATGTCAACAGGCCATCCTGAAATTAATTTCCATGGGGAATCTTAGCCACACAGCGCAGGAGCTCTGTAATGCCATAAAGCAGGAGAGCGACGTGTGGTTTTTGGAAGAGAATCTACAGGCAGGCTTGGTAGTGTGTGACAATGGCCGAAATCTGGTGTCAGCTCTGGGCCTTGGCAACCTCACATACCATGTCTGTCATATGTGCTCAACTTGGTCGTGCAGAGTTTTTTGAGGGACTATCCGGATCTTGATGCACTGCTGCACAAGGTCCGCCTAGAGTGCGCTCACTTGCGACGTTCCAGCATGGCCAGATCGCTGATTGCAGCTCTGCAACGCAGATTTCACCTTCATGAACATCGCATCATATGTGACGTACCCACCAGGTGGAATTCCTCGTTACATATGTTGGAGCGGTTGTGTGAGCAGCAGCCAACAGTAATGGAGTATCAGCTGCATCAGGCGCAGTCAACTCGCAATTTGCGCCGTTCACACTTCACCACTACTGAGTGGGCCTCTATAATAAGAATAATAATATTATTTATTTATATAGCGCCATAATATTCCGCAGTGCTTTACAGTTTAACAGTTTCAAAACACGAGTCATAATCATAAGTAACAACGTTAACAATACAATAATTAAAGCAAAATCAGCCGCCCCTGCTGGTGAAAGCTTACAATCTACAATGAGCTGTGGGAGATACAAAGTACAGGTGTTTATATACAATGGTGTTTTTACAATGATGGTCCAGCCATTTTAAGGAAGTGAGGGATGCATGGAGATAGTGAATGGGCTACACACACAGAATTACACATAGAATGACTTTGATTAGTGAATGTGATAGGCCACTGTGAACAAATGTGTTTTGAGGGAGCGCCTGAAACCATCCAAATTGCGGATAGTCCTAATTTCTTGGGGTAGAGCATTCCAGAGGATTGGCGCAGCGCGGGTGAAGTCTTGGAGTTGGGAGTGGGAGGTACGGATTAGTGCAGAGGTTAGTCGAAGGTCGTTTGCAGAGTGCAGCAGTCGGTTAGGCAGATAAATATAAATAAGGGAGGAGATGTAGGGGGGTGCTGCACTGTGGAGAGCTTTGTTGGTGAGAACCAGTAATTAGAATTGGATCCTATAATGAATGGGCAGCCACTGCCAGTGTAATGAGTGGCGAATAACTCTATGAAGGATATCTGCCACGTTTTGCGTGCGTTTGATGAGTCAACGCGGATGGCGAGTGCAGATGATGCACTAGTCAGCCTGACTGTCCCCCTTATCTGCCTGCTTCAAAAAACACTGCAAGCACTAAGGCATGAGGTTTTGGAAGAGGTGGAGGATGAGGAGTCACAAATTCCATCACCTTCTGGACAGTCAGCGCAACGTGGTTCCTCACAAAGGGCTGGAGGACTTTCAAAGTACCATGCTGTATCAACAATTGAACCTCCAGAGTCGCTGTCTATATTTTCATAACCATTACAAACTTTTAATGTATTTACAAAGCACATAATGTACATTTTTTGTCTATCCTTTTGTAATGCTATTGTGTTTCCATAAACTGATGTTACAGAATTATGATACAAAGTTTTTAAATTTTGAGTTTTAAATTTTGTAAATTTATATGTATTTGAAGGACTTTGTGAGGAGGATGAGGAGGAGTCAATGGAGGAGGAAGACATCGCTCCAGAGGGAGGTAGACAATGCTCTAGTCAGTATGTAGACCAAGGGTGGGGTGATGCACAGCAGGCGGAGATGACGCCTCTTGCAGGGGACAACGTTTCTTGGCCAGTTGGGAGTCTGCAGCACATGGTTGATTTCATGCTGCAGTGGCTGAGAAACGACCGCCGCATCGAACACATTCACACCACGTCTGATTATTGGGTGTACACCCTCCTAGACCCTCGCTACCGGGACAACTTACAAAGCCTCATCACACCGTTGAACCGGGAGCGTAAAATGCGGAAGTACCAAGACACACTGGTGCAATCCATAATGTTCTCCATTCCAGCCGAGAGCACTGCTGCTGCTACTGATTTACAAAGCAGCTCTGTGCGTCGAGGCAGTGGAGACAGCTCTGCAACAAGAGGGAGCACAAGCAGCGCCTCTGCACAGGGCAAGAACAGTATGTTCCAAATGTGTCGAAGTTTTGTGGCAGCGCCACCAATGTCTACACCATCCGAGACGGCTCCAGTCAGCAGGAGGCAACATTTCCGTAAGATGGTTACAGACTACATGTCTTGCCCTCTCAGTGTACTCTCAGATGGCTCTTCCCCATTCAAGTTTTGTGTCTCTAAGCTGGATACATGGCCAGAGCTTAGCCAGTATGCATTGGAGGTGCTGGCTTGATCTGCTGCCAGTGTATTATCGGAGCGCGTCTTTACTGCTGCAGGTGGTGTACTAACAGACCGTTGCATGCGACTATCCTACGATAATGTAGAACGGCTTACTTTTCTGAAAATGAACTAGGCATGGATCTCGCCTGAATTTGCCTGTCCGGTTTCAGATTAACTAACTGGTTGGCAACGTTTTCCATGTCTCCTGTTATGTTCATCTTTCTACCACCTGAGCTATACTCCCTGGGCTACAACACTGCCAGTTGCTGCTCAGAAGTGTCGTGTCCACAGACCAATACACAAGCTATAGTGATAGTGGGGTTCAGTAACGCCTGCTGTTCCCCTGCTGTGTGTCCGGCAAAAATTACTGCTACCTAGCTACACATGTTTAAAAAAACATGACATGTTAAAGTGGCTAGTGCTACACATAGATATCAGGCTACACCCTTATTTCTAAGCTGTAAACAAGTGAAACGTCAAATTTAAAACCATTCAATGATTAGTGTTGGTAACAAATCTGTAACTAAATAATTGTGACATATTATGGCAGATATCCACATGTCTAACACAAATGCTAACACAAAAGCATACTTATGCTATAGGGTACTGATGGTGAACCTTCTCACTCCATAACTTTGACCAATCCAACTCACATCATGCCTCAAATGCTGCAATGTTGGAAGTGCATAATGTGGGTTGAACTTTGACAACAGCTGCAGTGCGAAGGTTATCCTTCTGTGTTCTTGGCTTTTAAATAAAAGCATACAAGTAAATATAATAATACATTGTTGATTAAGGGACATGATGTACACCTGTAATATTGTGCAAACAATGGATGTAGGACTATTCCTCTTCAACATTACTTATATTTGTGTCATTTGAAAAAATACATATTTTAGTTAAAAATTAAAAACCCATGTTCAGTAGCTGTGAAAGGCCCGTTTGTGTACTTCTATATTGTTTGCAACCAATGTATTGTATACGGATGGAAGCGCGTCACACTAATAGATTAGATTTATTTTAAATGGAATGTAGCAGAACCAATTGGAGATAAATGAAAAGGATGAGCCACTGAGACACGCTCAGCAGAGTACAAGCAGCAGTGCTTGAACAAGTAACTGGAGCGTGATGTGCACTCAAAAAAGTAAAAAACACAGACTGAAGTGAACACTGAAACACAACTGTCCACAATCTGTGAAAGGCTACTCCTTTGTGTACTTCTATAGTGTTTGCAACCAATGTATTGTATACGGATGGAAGCGCGTCACACTAATAGATTAGATTTATTTTAAATGGAATGTAGCAGAACCAATTGGAGATAAATGAAAAGGATGAGCCACTGAGACACGCTCAGCAGAGTACAAGCAGCAGTGCTTGAACAAGTAACTGGAGCGTGATGTGCACTCAAAAAAGTAAAAAACACAGACTGAAGTGAACACTGAAACACAACTGTCCACAATCTGTGAAAGGCTACTCCTTTGTGTACTTCTATAGTGTTTGCAACCAATGTATTGTATACGGATGGAAGCGCGTCACACTAATAGATTAGATTTATTTTAAATGGAATGTAGCAGAACCAATTGGAGATAAATGAAAAGGATGAGCCACTGAGACACGCTCAGCAGAGTACAAGCAGCAGTGCTTGAACAAGTAACTGGAGCGTGATGTGCACTCAAAAAAGTAAAAAACACAGACTGAAGTGAACACTGAAACACAACTGTCCACAATCTGTGAAAGGCTACTCCTTTGTGTACTTCTATAGTGTTTGCAACCAATGTATTGTATACGGATGGAAGCGCGTCACACTAATAGATTAGATTTATTTTAAATGGAATGTAGCAGAACCAATTGGAGATAAATGAAAAGGATGAGCCATTGAGACACGCTCAGCAGAGTACAAGCAGCAGTGCTTGAACAAGTAACTGGAGCGTGATGTGCACTCAAAAAAGTAAAAAACACAGACTGAAGTGAACACTGAAACACAACTGTCCACAATCTGTGAAAGGCTACTCCTTTGTGTACTTCTATAGTGTTTGCAACCAATGTATTGTATACGGATGGAAGCGCGTCACACTAATAGATTAGATTTATTTTAAATGGAATGTAGCAGAACCAATTGGAGATAAATGAAAAGGATGAGCCACTGAGACACGCTCAGCAGAGTACAAGCAGCAGTGCTTGAACAAGTAACTGGAGCGTGATGTGCACTCAAAAAAGTAAAAAGCACAGACTGAAGTGAACACTGAAACACAACTGTCCACAATCTGTGAAAGGCTACTCCTTTGTGTACTTCTATAGTGTTTGCAACCAATGTATTGTATACGGATGGAAGCGCGTCACACTAATAGATTAGATTTATTTTAAATGGAATGTAGCAGAACCAATTGGAGATAAATGAAAAGGATGAGCCACTGAGACACGCTCAGCAGACTACAACCAGCAGTGGTTGAAGAACTAACTGGAGCGTGATCTGCACTCAAAAAATCAAAACCTCACAGACTGCAGTGAACACTGAAACACAACTATTCACTATCTGTGAAAAGCTCCTTTCTGTACTTCTATAGTGTTTGCAACCAATGTATTGTATACGGATGGAAGCACGTCACACTAATAGATTTGATTTTTTTCTAATATAATGGAGCTGCACCAATTCCACTAAATAAAATAAAAAAATAAAAAAAAAAGTGACACGTGCAGATGCCTACAAACAGCGGTGGATGCAGAGCAAACTGCAGCGTCACCTGCACTGTCACACACACACCTTGCACAGAGCTGTTAAAACAACACTGGCAAAATGAAGCTTTACACAGCGGTTGGTAAACTAGCCTGCCTCAAGCACAGTAGTACACAAAATCGCAATATCTAACTGTCCCTCAGAGTCAGCACAGCAGCGTTCTGTCCCTAACTGAGTTCACAGCACAGTGACGCTAAAATGGCTGCGGCGCCTTTTATAGTGCATTCTGACATCATTTCAGCAGCCAATCACAGCCATGCCATTAGTTAAGATGACCGCATCATTACAGGATGTGCCCACACTTCGTAGGATTCCTCATTGGCTGACTAAAATCACATTGCCTCTCAAAGAATTATGGGAACTTCCGATTCCGGTATACGATATTGAAAAAGTATCGGAATTAAGTATCGGAATTCCGATAACGCGAATATCGGCCGATACCCGATACTTGCGGTATCGGAATGCTCAACACTAGTGCTGACATAACTGTTTGATTCCTTATTCACAAACTGATCTCTGCTGGATCTGTTATTTTAACTTTGGAGTAAATGGGCAACGGATCCGTTAATTCAGCATCTGTTGTCATTTACTTCTAATGGATCTGGCAAGAAATGGATCGGGTTAATTTTCATCATCCTGCTGCAATGGTTGGTATTCATAGACAGTGTCATCATCATAATCATAATTTTTTTTGTCATTCTCATTTCCTGCATGTGCCAACTCTATGTTCCTCTCAACATCCATTTTTTCGGAGTTTCTCCTCTTTCTCCCTCTCCTTCACATATTGCAGCATGGAACATTATTCTTGAGGATCCCCAACATACACAGGGTGCTGATGGTCACATGCAAGTTGCACATGTTCCTCCATGTCATCTTGCATTCTCGTGAGTATTTTTCCATTGTAAATATGAGGGGAATGACATTGTTGATTCCACAGTTGTCCCTGCTGACAAATTTTGTCAACTCTTCAAAAGGCTTTAATAGGCAACATGCATTCCTCATCAGCTGCCGATGGTAGATCTCAAAGTAACCCACAATTCAATTTGTCTACAGCATAATATAGTCTATTACCGCTTTGTACAGAAACTTCAACATATGCAGGATCAATTCTAGATGTCACAGATCATGTGGTGCTCTGCATTCTATATTTGCAAAGTCAAGAGGTCTTTCTTTGCCATGTAAGAATAGTTAAATAAAGATAACATTTCCTGGCTAGAGAAGCAAACTTCCTCAATACAATATATTTATGAAGGGCATATTGCACAGTTAAATTTAGGAGGTGTTTTCTTGCACGGATTCTAAGTTTCTTAATCCAAACATAGTGCAGCCAGGAAATTCCAGACATTGTCACTTATCACAATTCCAAACTGCTGTTCACAGGAAGCCAGTCAAAGTGACTGTTGTCATGTGATTAACAGCAGCACGTTATCGTTATCCCCTGTATGGTTTTTGTACCCCATGCTTTGAAACTGTAAAACCACATGACAGCCTAAGGCTGGAGACACACTAGCGATTTAAAAATCGGTCCGATTTTGATGCAGGAGAGTCAGATGAGTGTAATTGCAAGTGTCATGCGAGTGTCATGTGTTTTTTGTGCGAGCACAATCCAATTTTTCACACCTAGCATCCGATTTACATACGAATGCAGTGCGATTGCTATCAGACTGCAATGCGATTTTAACATGAGCTTTTACATACAACAGTTCTCTGTATGTAAAAGCTCATGTTAAAATCGCATTGTAATACACCACTGTACACATCATTTAAAAAAAAATCTTCAAAACACATATATTTATAATATACACTGCTCAAAAAAATAAAGGGAACACTTAAACAACAGAAAATAACTCCAAGTAAATCAAACTTCTGTGAAATCAAACTGTCCACTTAAAAAGCAACACTGATTGACAATCAATTTCACATGCTGTTGTGCAAATGGAATAGAAAACAGATGGAAATTATTGGCAATTATCAAGACCCCCTCAATAAAGGAGTGGTTCTGCAGGTGGGGAACACAGATCACATCTCAGTACAAATGCTTTCTGGCTGATGTTTTGGTCACTTTTGAATGGTGGATGTGCTTTCACACTCATGGTAGCATGAGACGGACTCTACAACCCACACAAGTGGCTCAGGTAGTGCAGCTCATCTATGATGGCACATCAATGCGAGCTGTGGCAAGTAGGTTTGCTGTGTATGTCAGCGTAGTGTTCAGAGGCTGAAGGCACTACCAGGAGACAGGCCAGTACACCAGGATATGTTGAGGGGCCGCAGGAGGGCAACAACCCAGCAGCAGAACAGCTACCTCTGCTTTTGTGCAAGGAGGAACAGGAAGAGCACTGCCAGAGCCCTGCAAATTGACCTCCAGCAGGCCACATATGTGCATGTGTCTGCACAAGCGGTTGGAAACCAACTCTGTGAGGTCTGAGTGCCCTATGTCCACAGATGGAGGTTGTGCTCACAGCCCAACACCATGCAGGATGCTTGGCATTTGCCATAGAACACCAGGATTGCCAAATTCGCCACTGGCGCCCTGATCTCTTCACAGATGAAAGCAGGTTCACACTGAGCACATGTGACAGACGTGACAGAGTCTGGAGATGTCGTAGGGAGTGATCTGCTGCCTGCAAAATCCTTCAGCATAACCGGTTTGGCAGTGGGTCAGTAATGGTGTGGGGTGGTATTTCTTTTAGGGTCGCACAGCCCTCCATGCCTGACTGCCATTAGGTACCGAGATGAGATCCTCATACCCCTTGTGGGACCATAATCTGGCGCAGTTGGCCCTGGGTTCCTCCTAATGCAGGACAATGCCAGACCTCATGTGGCTGGAGTGTGTCAGCAGTTCCTGCAAGATGAAGGCATTGAAGCTATGGACTGGCCCGCCCGTTCCTCAGACCTGAATCCGATTGAGCACATCTGGGACATCATGTCTCACTCAATCCACCAACGTCATGTTGCACCACAGACTGTCTAGAAGTTGGTGGATGCTTTAGTCCAGGTCTGGGAGGAGATCCCTCAGGAGACCATCCGCCGCATCATCAGGAACATGCCCAGGCATTGTAGGGAGGTCATACAGGCACGTGGAGGCCACACACACTACAGAGCATCATTTTGACTTGTTTTAAGGACATTACATTCCACTTTAATTTTGTGTGACTCCAAATCCAGGCCTCCATTGGTTAATAAATTTGATTTCCATTGATGATTTTTGTGTGATTTTGTTGTCAGCACATTCAACTTTTTACAGAAGAAAGTATTCAATGAGAATATTTCATTCATTCTGATCTAGGATGTGTTATTTGAGTGCTCCCTTTATTTTTTTGAGCAGTGCATATATATATATATATATATATATATATATATATATATATATATATACTGCATATATATGTATATAAATATATATTACATATATAATATATAAGAAATACATATATAATATATACATAAAATATATTCATATATATGATATATATATATATATATAATATTTATAATATATATAATATCTACTATATAATATTCTAATTCCGTCTGTAACGGAAATCCCATGTCGCTGATTGGTCGCGCCCGGCCAAATTGGTGCAGGATTTGAAGCACGCACGCCACCGCTATCGTTGGGAGATCAGCGGAGCTAGCCGCTGATCTCCCGATGGTAGCCACGGGTCATCTCCTGCCGCATAGAGGTCATCTCCCTGCTGCTCGCAGCGGAAGTACCCCGACCGGGGCGGCCTCCACGTAAACCCCAGCAGCAGCAGCCTCCACATATACCCCAGCAGCAGCAGCCTCCACATACAGTCATGGCCAAAAGTTTTGAGAATAACACAAATATTAATTTTTACAAAGTCTACTGCTTCACTTTTTCTAATGGCAATTTGCATATACTCCAGAATGTTATAAAGAGTGATCATCTTAACAGCAATTACTTGCAAAGTCAATATTTGGCTAGAAAATGAACTTTATCCCCCAAAACACATTTCAACATCATTGCAGCCCTGCCTTAAGAGGACCAGCTAACCTCTTTTCAGTGATTGCTCCATTAACACAGGTGTGGGTGTTGATGAGGACATGGCTGGAGATCAATCTGTCATGATTAAGTAAGAATGAAACCACTGGACACTTTAAAAGGAGGCTGGTGCTTGGCATCATTGTTTCTCTTCTGTTAACCATGGTTATCTCTAAAGAAACACGTGCAGTCATCATTGCAATGCACAGAAGAGTATCGCAGCTAGAAAGATTGCACCTCAGTCAACAATCTATCGCATCATCAAGAACTTCAAGGAGAGAGGTTCCATTGTTGCCAAAAAGGCTTCAGGCGCCCAAGAAAGACCAGCAAGCGAAAGGACCGTCTCTTAAAAGTGTTTCAGCTGCGGGATCGGGCTATCAGCAGTGCAGAGCTTGCTCAGGAATGGCAGCAGGCAGGTGTGAGTGTATCTGCACGCACTGTGAGGCGTAGACTCTTGGAGCAAGGCCTGGTCTCAAGGAGGGCAGCAAAGAAGCCACTTCTCTCCAGAAAAAACATCATGGACAGACTGATATTCTGCAAAAGGTACTTCTCCCAACCCTCCAAGAGCAGTTTGGTGATCAACAATGCCTTTTCCAGCATGATGGAGCACCTTGCCATAAAGCAAAGGTGATAACTAAATGGCTCAGGGAACAAAACATAGAGATTTTGGGTCCATAGCCTGGAAATTCCCCAGATCTTAATCCCATTGAGAACTTGTGGTCAATCATCAAGAGACTGGTGGACAAACAAAAACCTAAAAATTCTGACAAAATGAAAGCATTGATTGTGCAAGAATGGACTGCTATCAGTCAGGATTTGGTCCAGAAGTTGATTGAGAGCATGCCAGGGAGAATTGCAGAGGTCCTGAAGAAGAAGGGTCAACACTGCAAATATTGACTTGCTGCATTAACTCATTCTAACTGTCAATATAAGCTTTTGTTACTTATATGTTTGCAATTATTATATTTCTGTCTGTGATAAAAACATCTGTCAAACACACATAAAAACCAGAGGGCAGCAGATCATGTGAAAATATAATATTTGTGTCATTCTCAAAACTTTTGGCCATGACGGTACACCCCAGCAGCAGCCTCCACATATACCCCAGCAGCAGCAGCCTCCACATATACCCCAGCAGCAGCAGCCTCCACATATACTCCAGCAGCAGCCTCCACATATACCCCAGCCACAGCCTCATCGTACACCCCAGCAACAGCCTCTATATACACCCCAGCAGCCTCTATATACACCCCAGCAGCATCAGCCTCTATATAAACCCCAGCAGCCTCTATATACGCCCAAGCAGCCTCTATATACACCCCAGAAACCTCTATATGCACCCCAGCAGCCTCTATATACACCCCAGCAGCCTCTATATACACCCCAGAAGCCTCTATATACACCCCAGCAGCAGCCTATATATACACTCCAGCAGCCTCTTTATACATTCCAGCAGTCTCTATATACACCCCAGCAGCATTTATATATACCCCAGAAGCCTCTATATACATCCCAGCAGCCTCTATATACACCCCAGCAGCCTCTATATACACCCCAGAAGCCTCTATATACAGTTCTGCAGCCTCTATATAGACCCCAGCAGCCTCTATATACACCCAAGCAGCCTCTATATACACCCCAGAAGCCTCTATATATAGATCAGCAGTCTCTATATACACCCCAGCAGCCTCTATATACACCCCAGCAGCCTCGAAACACACCCCAGCAGCCTCTATATACACCCCAGAAGCCTCTATGTACACCCCAGCAGCCTCTATATACACCCCAGCAGCCTCCATATACCCGGAAAATCCTGTGTATTCATTGCATTATTCTTAAATCCTTATAAATAAACTACATACATATTCTAGAATACCCGATGCGTTAGAATCGGGCCACCATACAGTATATATATATATATACAGTTATATGAAAAAGTTTGGGCACCCTTATTAGTCTTAAGCTTAATGTTTTATAAAAATTTGTGTTTTTGCAACAGCTATTTCAGTTTGATATATCTAATAACTATTGGACACAGTAATGTTTCTGCCTTGAAATGAGGTTTATTGTACTAGCAGAACATGTGCAATCTGCATTCAAACAAAATTTGACAGGTGCATAAGTATGGCCACCCTTATCAATTTCTTGTTTTAAATACTCCTACCTACTTTTTACTGACTTACTAAAGCACTTTTTTGGTTTTGTAACCTCATTGAGCTTTGAACTTCATAGGCAGGTGTATGCAATCATGAGAAAAGCTACTTAAAGTGGCCACTTGCAAGTTGTTCTCCTGTTTGAATCTCCTCTGAAGAGTGGCATCATGGGCTCCTCAAAACAACTGTCAAATGATCTGAAAACAAAGATTATTCAACATAGTTGTTCAGGGAAAGGATACAAAAAGCTATCTCAGAGATTTAACCTGTCAGTTTCCACTGTGAGGAACATAGTAAGGAAATGGAAGAACACAGGGACAGTTCTTGTTAAGGCCAGAAGTGGCAGGCCAAGAAAAATATCAGAAAGGCAGAGAAGAAGAATGGTGAGATCAGTCAATGACAATCCTCAGACCACCTCCAGAGAGCTGCAGCATCAACTTGCTGCAGATGGTGTCACTGTGCATCGGTCAACTTTACAACGCACTTTGCACAAGTAGAAGCTGTATGGGAGAGTGATGCGAAAGAAGCCATTTCTGCAAGCACGCCACAAACAGTCGGTTGAGGTATGCAAAAGCATATTTGGAGAAGACAGTTTTTTTTGGAGGAAGGTCCTGTGGACTGATGAAAACAAGATTGAGTTGTTTGGTCATACAAAAAGGCATTATGCATGGTGTAAAAAAAACCACAGCATTCCAAGAAAAACACTTGCTACCCACAGTAAAATTTGGTGGAGGTTCCATCATGCTTTGGCCAATGCCGGCACCGGGAATCTTGTTAAAGTTGAGGGACGCATGGATTCCACTCAGTATCAGCAGATTCTTGACAATAATGTTCAAGTATCAGTGACAAAGTTGAAGTTACGCAGGGGATGGACCTTTCAGCAAGACAATGATCCAAAACACCGCTCCAAATCTACTCAGGCATTCATGCAGAGGAACAATTACAATGTTCTGGAATGGCCATCCCAGTCCCCAGACCTGAATATCATTGAACATCTGTGAGATCATTTGAAGAGGGCTGTCCATGCTCGGCGACCATCAAACTGAACTGGAATTGTTTTGTAAAGAGGAATGGTCAAAAATACCTTCATCCAGGATCCAAGAACTCATTAAAAGCTACAGGAAGCGACGAGAGGCTGTTATTTTTGCAAAAGGAGGATCTACTAAATATTAATGTCACTTTTCTGGTGAGGTGCCCATACTTAAGCACCTGTCAAATTTTATTTGGATGCAGATTGCACATTTTCTGTTAATGCAATAAACCTCATTTCAAGGCAGAAACATTACTGTGTCCAATAGTTATTAGATATATCAAACTGAAATAGCTGTTGCAAAAACACCAATTTTTATAAAACATTAAGCTTAAGATTAATAGGGGTGCCCAAACTTTTTCATATAACTGTACATGTCAGTCAGTGACAAATACAATTAGTATAGTGTGAGTGCAGCAACTGTACATGTATTTAATTAATAATTGCTGACTTCTTAAAAAAATGGTGTGGGCTCCCACGCAATTTGGGAAAGCAAGCAACTGGGGGCCGATATTTATAGCCTAGGAAGGGGTTAAAGCTCATTGCATAAATTGTCCCAGAAAAGACAAAATTTTCACAGATTTCAATAGGTGCTGTTTTTGACAGGTTAGATTACTTTAGGCCATTTATCTCACAACACCATTACATACATATAGATGGATCGCAACAAATTCAGGTCTCTCCAACCTGGCCAAAATGTGTTCTGGGCATCAGAACTTGCATCAAAGTGGGCAAATAGCCACTTTTCACAGATTTGAATAAGTAATGAGTGTTTGACTTCAGGTGATTGATCTCACACCACCATTACATATGTACTGATGGCCCACATCACATTCAGGCCATCATTATCTGTGTATTGCTGGTGTAAAATCAGTGGCCCAAAGTCATTTTAACCGTTACTGTTGAAAAACACCTGTTACTTTTTCAAATCTATGAAAATTGGCTATTTGTCCATTTTGATGCCAGTTCTGATGCCCAGAACCCATTTAGGCCACACTGGAGTGACTTAAATTTGATGTGGTGAATGTGTCTGAAGTGTGTGATCAGTCATTTATCCCTTTCAATAACGCTTTTAGTGCCCACCTCGCTGCATTGTATTTCATTATTGCAATTTTTTTTTGTAAACCTTCAAAAAACAAAGAAAAGTTGCGGAATAAGAAACCATCTTCAGCCCAGACTAAGAAACAAACTTCAGCAACGTACACTGCCTGACTGTCACAAAGCCTGACTGTCACAAATCACTAAGGGATTCATGGCATCTATGAGTCTGCTGGAATTTAAATGTAGTTTTATTTCCTTTGGTCCAGCAAGGGATAATGTCAGTCTCTTGCTGGCAGCTTCTTTTAGGTTGGTCAGCTGATGTTGGTTAGTAACCACTCCCACCACCCTTTAAATAGTCATATGACTTATCAGGTGATCGTCGGTTTTATAGAGTTATTTCTATGCAGACTAGCTAGGTGTGTGGAGGTCTCCTGTGACTGTAGTATTGCCGCTGTTGGAGTCCTGTGTACCTGGTGCCGTTTGCTCTGCTGCTGTGGAGCATAGCAGCATATTCTGAGCTGTATTCTTTCTGTTTGTCACATTACTCCTGCAGTGGCAAGGCTAGAGTCCTTGCTGGAGAGTGCACTAGCCAGGGTTAGCAGTGGTGATAATCAGGGTCTTGGCACATGATAGCAGCATAGGGAAGGACCCACATAGGGCATTACGGGTAGCTTAGTGACAGATACAGGTTGGTCCACAAAAATTGAAGTTGGCTGACAGCACTACAGCATATGGATGCACGTTCTATTCCACCGGACCCAAGTGGACAAATACATACCAAGGATTGAGAGAAGAACAGCATACAAATCCGGGTGAAAATTAAGTAGATTTCTTTATTTTGCCAGATGTGAAGTTTCAACCGTCATAGGTCTTTTTCAAGCTTGAAATCTACTTAATTTTCACCCGGATTGGTATGCTGTTCTTCTCTCAATCCTAGATACAGGTTGGTGTCAAGAGGTGTCCCATCCCTCGCTCCCTGTCGTTAGAGCCTTCCTCTCCCTTTATTATCCCATTGTACCTATATGTTGTGACGTCTGCTGGACTAACCCGTGTGCGGACATGACACTGACATTACAGTATATTGGTGTAGTGTATGTGTCTCCAATTTGTCAATTTAAACAGGTATGTTAAACCAGACCTGCACTGCTAAATTTTTTAGTTTAGTGAAATTATTTGATGCATATTTTTGGCTAAAGCAGATTAATTCCCTTTACCCTAGCCTGTAAAAACAAATGCCAGAACTCAGCCTAAAAATGCTGCAATAATCCACAGTATACTTGTGGGTTGTACGGTTGTCAAATAGTCAAATTTGTAATTGATAAGTTAGCTCTGTACAAAGTTTTCATAACAGCATTATTCAAGATAATCAACAGAGATCTATGAAACACTTATTACACATGCCATTATGGATTCAATCTGTATGGATATCTTTGTCTTATATCTTCCAAGTAAACTGTGTGATAAAGAAGTAAAAATCTGCTAATTATGTTCCATTGCTGATTGGGTTTAGCAGGCTGATTTTCTTTCTTTACACAAAAGGTTTATTTTGAGGAAATGAATGGAAAACAAATATAAAGAAATAATGGTTTATCTGTTTTTAACTGAACATGAAAAAATTGCAATACTATGTTATTTGTTTTCATCATTCACACAGGTATTTTTATGATCTCCGTTTTATTTTCTCCAAATGATATTGTCACAGATCATGGAATTGGCAAATTGAACCAAAAGCCTCTTACTTCTGAGAGGACCTAGACAGTAATTTTATGCTTCGGTTCCATTCTTTTCTCTTTTAGTCTGTGTATATGTGTCCTGCCCATGTCAACATATCTTTGCTGTCATGAAGCAGGTGCATCCTAGCAGTGAATTTTGTAATAAATGCCACAATAAATTCAGGAATGCAGTCATGTTCTGAACCTGGCTCAGTCCATTTGACAGCTTCCCGGACGTGATTGTTTTATGTTACTGGGCTGGAATACTTTCAGGGACAACAGGTTTCTGACACAATGAGAACATTTTCAGCAAATTAATTTTCATATTAATGAAATAATGCATTGCCGCATTACAACTAGGCCCTCACTCACAATTTTGGTTAAAAAGCTATTAAATCCCCAATCAATAATGTAACCTTGCTAGAAAGAAAACTGTAAGCATTGAAATTGTCACATATAAAAAATACTTTCACACGTTCAATACATATGTAAAGGAAAAAATTGACGAAGTGCCAATATGTGCTATGTAGTGTTGAGCGATACGATACTGCAAATATCAGGTATCGGCCGATATTAGCTGTATCGGGCTTTCGATTCCGAGTACCGATATTTTCGTCATATCGGATAAGGGAATCGGATTTGTCACTGTCACTGTGAGTGTCCGTCGGTCGGGTCTGTCAGGAGTCAGCGGCACTTACCTGGCAGAAGATCTCCGGCGGTCACGTCCTGGACTGCTTGATGGCTGCCATTATCTTCTCCCTGGCGGTCACATGCAGTTTTTCGCGATAACTGCAGTGACTGCAGGGTAATCCCGGCCGTAAACCAGTCCGATGACGTCACTGCCGGGGAAGCAGGTAATCAGCTGTGCTGCGCCGGGATGACAGGCTCTGCCTGTCATTCTGATGTAGCAGAGCTGGATCGTCGTGGGACACTCGTTACTATGGACTGCGTCGGACAGGTGGTATACTGCTGTTTTTTTTTTCATTTTTTTTACAGGAGATCGATGGCGTCGCAGGATGAGACTGTAATAAAAGTAATGAAAACTGTGTTGTGTTTTTTATTAAATTAAAAATTTTTTTTATGAACATTCACCCGTCCGGGTACATCAACAATTTAACTATTTACATACAGGGACCCTGTCCGGGTTATTTATAATTCTTTGGCAGGGGTGTTCCAGGTACCACCTGGTACTCTTCTGATGCTTGCCAAACATCCGAGACACCAAGGACCACCAGGACCTGATGACGTCGTGTGGCCTGTACAGTCAAGTCGTGACCCGCTATCTGTGTCTGTGTGGCCACCTCTTTCATCTCCCTCCGGGTCTGGAGCCCTATGTCCCGGGCTGAACGAACCCCAGGGGGCCTAACAGGCGCCGGGTACGGGCCAGCTATAGTTATCATGTCCATAGCTGGGGCTGCTGAGGAGACCACTGAGGGAGGCTGGGGAGATTTACGGCGTGGGGTGGGCACTTGTGCAGAGGCCTGGATGTGGGAGGCTGAAGGCTCCGAGGGTCTCACAGGTTCCTGACACTCTGGGGAGTAGGGGTCGCACCTGGTAACATTTAGGGCGTACCATCCATTGTAACCCCAGTGTCGGGTGTAAGTCACCAAGTCTCCTGGCAACAGGTCCCTACCCGGGTGTCCTTCTGGGAGGTGAGTCTCCACGTCCCGCCGGGTCACAAAGACTTCTAAATAAAGTCCAGGCTCCTGGATGAAGCCCCAACCACCTTTCAATTTAAAGCTCCGTACTGCACCCTTACGCCGCGGCTCCCACAGGGTTCCTTTATCTTTTCTCATCCGGTCCTTATCTGCCCGGTCCTTCTCCAGGTGACGTTGCCGAAGCTTTTGGGATTCTCGCTGCTCCCTTTGTCGCTCTGCTTCCCGCTCCCAACGTCTCCACTCTTCCTCCTGACGCCGGTTGGAATTCTCCTCCACCAGCATCTCCATGTCTCCACCATCAAACTGCAGCTTACAATGTCCGGTTTGCGGCAGCTCTCCTGGCGCCCCCCAGTCCTGGCGGCGCTCACCTGCGGAGGAAGAAGCCGGCTCTGGAACAGATGACAGTCGGGGCTCCGGTACAGACAGGTAGACCTCTGGTGCCTGCGCGGCCTCCTCCATGAGGACAGGTGTAAGGTTCTGTGTATCTGTTTCTGAAACTCAGTTTGTTCGTCGGCCATTTTGCTTTCTGTTTTGCTGCAGCTATCTTGCCCTCAGTCAAAATGGAGTTTTCCAGCTTGCATGTTCCCGCCCTGATTCTCTCCGTTTGCTTCTTAAACAGCCACAGCTGAGCAATCAGTGCTTCAGAATCTAGCCTGCAGTGAACCTGTGTTCTGACTCCTGAAGCCTTGGACCTTGTACTCCAGCCATTCCTACTGAGGAACTCTGAAGCACTTGTGGACTCTGAACTCTGCTCTTGAGAGCCTCACGTTTGCATGGACTTGCGGTAACAGAGAAGAAGATCTGAATCTGTTGTGGAGAGTTATTGCTGAGCTTAGATTACTCTGGCCTGCTGTGTCTCCTGCTTCTGTGTTTGCAACCTGTGTGTTTATTTTTGCCAATTTGTATGAAGCAATACAAGACTTTCTTTATCAACCTGTGTCTCAAGTATTTTCATCGCACCCAAGCACAAGACGCTATATGAACTGTACCACATACATTACAAGATTCTGAAGCCAAACGTTAGTGTCTGCTGGGTCTGGAAAGGCTTGTCTGCTGTACTGTGGATATCGGATGTCCGGTTGTACTTTCTGTGATGACAGTGGTTGTGACTTCTCACAACCATTCCAGGTGAGCAATTCCCTTCAGTTTTTTTTTTCTGCAGTGTTATCACAGGTAAACACTATTGTTTTTTTTTTTTTTTTTTTCTCTTCTCTTTTTGTCTGCTGAAACTCTGGATATCAGATGTCTGGTTGAAAGCTTTCTGTGATGATAGTGGTTGTGACTTCTCACAACCATTCCAGGTGAGCAGTTCCTTAAAGTTTTTTCTTTCTTCAGTGTTGCCACAGGTGAACACTATTGTTTTTTTTTTTTCTCCTCTTCTTCCAGTATCCTGTCTTAAAAGATCTGGAAAATGGAGGCCCGCATAAAGGAACTTTGCGGAGTGACTGATAATATCCTTGCAGATTTGCAGAATATAAAGACCCGTTTTACAAATCTTCAGGACCTAAATAATCACAATTTGCAAGTGGTTGGACAGACTACCCAGGATTTGCGAGCCAGGATTGAGGTTCTGGAGGGGCGAGTCCAGGCTCCTGCCGTGGCCCCGAGTTCTGGGATTCCCAAGTTGCCCCCTTTTCGTTTTGGTGGTGAACGTGAAAAATTCAGGGGATTTGTTAATCAATGCAATCTTTTTTTTTCTGCACATGCTTCACAATTTCCTACTGAACGATCTAAGGTGCTTACTATAATTATGTTGCTTACCAACAAGGCTTTGATGTGGGCAAACCCTCTGATTGAGACTGAGGATGATTGTTTGAATCACCTTGATGATTTTATTTCAGCCATGGGGCAGGTGTTTGATGACCCCAATCGAGGTGCAACAGCTGAAGCAGCCATGTTAGCTTTGCGCCAAGGTAAGCACTCGGTAGCTGAATATGCCTTGGATTTCAGGAGATGGGCCCTTGATACCACCTGGGACAGTTCCGCCAAAAAATCTATTTTTCGAAAGGGGTTATCTCCACTGATTAAGGATGAACTTGCTCGTGCCGACCCTCCCACTGCGTTAGGTGACTTTATTAACTACTGCATCCGTATTGATACTCGTTTAACTGAACGCAGGCAAGAGAGATGGTTCGAAAGCAATCGTACTAACCTTTTCCTACCTTCCTCTCCAGCTAAGGAACCTTTGAATAGGATTACACGGGAACCTGAACCTGAACCCATGCAGGTAGACTCTTTACTACGACGGGTTAGTGATGCACGCAAGGAACATCGTTTTAAGGAGAATCTATGTTTTTATTGTGGTAAGTCAGGGCACTTTATTATTAACTGCCCCAGCCGTTCTCGCAAGACTACTGCAGCACTCATTCATTGTGAGTGTTGCGAGAGGGGATCTGTCAGGTCCGAGCCTCAGGCTCCAGAGAGATCTGCAGCAACAGATCTTGATTTCTCGGACTTAAACTCCGCTACCTCTGAGGACGTTGACTGTGTAAATGCTGCCATCTTTCAAGTTTCCTCAGCGGTGTCCCAGCTGAGTTGTAAAAAAAACAATTCTCACTGTTTTCTTTCCATCAAACTCTGGGTTGACTCAGCCTGGGTGTCTAGCTCTGCTATGATCGACTCAGGTGCAAGTGGAAATTTTATGGATGTCTCCTTTGCTCTGAAACAGGGAATACGTTCAGTGAAGAAGGCTACTCCAGTACAGATGGAAACTGTGGATGGCTCCCTGCTGACCTCTGGACCAGTGGATCAGGAAACAGAGCCTTTAAAGGTTCTTATGGGTAAAGATCATCAAGAGAAACTGTCCTTTATGCTTATCTCTTCTCCTCACTTTCCCATTTATTCTAGGGCTACCATGGCTGCAGGCTCAGAATCCTACCATTAACTGGGAGACCAAGGAATTACACTTTCCAGAGAAACAGATGAGTCCAAAAATTTCAGCTTGCTCTGTTCCTAAAGGAACCATGTCAGTCCCTGAACTACCAGCTGTATGCCAGGACTATGTGGATTTATGTGACAAGAAGAACGCTGACCAGCTTCCTCCTCACCGTCCATATGATTGTCCAATTGAATTATTGCCTGGAGCAGAGATACCTTTTGGTAAGATCTACCCCTGGCGGGGCCCGAGCTGAAGGCTTTAAAAGAGTACATAGACGAAAATCTAGCCAAGGGCTTCATACGCCCCTCTTCATCTCCTGCAGGGGCACCCATATTCTTTGTAAAGAAGAAAGATGGATCCCTGAGACCATGCGTAGACTATAGGGAACTCAATAAGGTTACTATTAGAAACCGTTATCCATTGCCTTTAATCCCTGAGTTATTGGAGAGAGTGCGACATGCCAAAATTTTTTCTAAACTAGATCTTCATGGGGCCTATAACTTAGTCCGTATTAGACCTGGGGATGAATGGAAGACTGCATTCAGGTCACGCTATGGACACTTTGAATATCTAGTTATGCCTTTTGGTCTGAGTACCGCCCCAGCCACTTTCCAACACTTGGTGAATGACATCTTCAGGGATCTCCTGGATACATTCGTGGTAATTTATTTGGATGATATTTTAATTTTTTCTAACTCCACAGAGGAACATCATGGACATGTGAGAATGGTCTTGGAACGTCTAAGACAAAATCATCTTTACATCAAGCTTGAAAAGTGTGAATTCCATAAGACCGAAATTCAATTTCTGGGGTATGTACTGTCTACACAAGGAATTAGTATGGATGGAAGTAAAACCCAAGCCATCAATGATTGGCCAAGTCCTAGAAATGTGAAGGAGGTACAGCGCTTCATCGGGTTTGCAAACTTCTATAGACGTTTCATTAGAAATTTCTCTGAGGTAGTGTCACCTATCACCCAACTTACCCGGAAAGAGTCTAAGTTCTCCTGGACTCCCCAAGCCCAGGAAGCATTTTCCCGTCTAAAAGATAAATTTACCACTGCACCTATCCTAGTACATCCCAACCCAGAGCTTGCCTTCATAATAGAGGTGGATGCTTCAGACTGTGCCGTGGGAGCTATACTCTCTCAGAGAACAGGTGAGAAGAATGTCTTGCATCCCTGTGCCTTCTTTTCCCAGCAGTTGTCTTCGGCTGAGAAGAACTACGATGTGGGCAATAGAGAGTTGTTGGCCATTATTGCCGCCTTCAAAGAATGGAGACACCTTCTTCAAGGAGCTGCACAGCAAATAGTCGTTCTGACAGACCATCGTAATCTTGAGTTTATCAGGTCGGCTAAGTGCCTGACTCCTCGCCAGGCTCGCTGGAATCTTTTCTTAAACCAATTTAATTTTATTATTTCTTATAGACCAGGATCGCGCAATGGAAAGGCTGATGCACTCTCTAGGATTTACTCAGCAGAGACACGTCCAATTACTCCTCCTAAGACTATTCTTCCTGACTCTAGATTCCTAGGAGTGATTCATCATCAAGACCTAATTAAAGACATCAAGGAAGCATACCATGCGGATTCTTTTTTGGCTCAACCCCCAAGGGACGTAAGTCTTGTCTTTAAGAATGGTGTGTGGATTCTGGGACAACGTCTGTATATACCTGAAACAGTCAGATTGAGAGTATTGCAACTCATTCACGATTCCAAAATAGCCGGGCATAGAGGAATTCTAAAGACACAGGAATTTCTTTCTCGTTTCTTTTGGTGGCCCACTTGTAGGAAGGATGTTTTGGACTATGTCACTTCGTGTGAGGTTTGTGCAAGATGCAAAACACCTCGCTCTTCACCAACTGGTCTGTTACAGCCTCTTCCCACCCCGTCCCGCCCGTGGGGATCCATTTCTATGGACTTCATTGTGGAATTACCAACCTCTCAAGGGAAGAACACTATTCTAGTGGTGGTTGACCGTCTAACAAAGGCAGCTCATTTTATCCCTTGTGTCGGCTTACCCACTGCAAAACAGACATCAGATTTGATGATTAAAGATGTGTTTCGCTTACATGGAGTACCGGATGAGGTTATTTCGGATCGAGGGGTGCAATTCACTTCTAGGTTTTGGCAAAATTTCTGTGCAGCATTGGACATTAAAGTAAACCTTTCTTCTGCTTTTCATCCCCAGACTAATGGACAAACCGAACGAACCAATCAAACCCTGGAGCAGTATCTCCGCTGCTTTATCTGCCACCTACAGGATGATTGGGTGGATCTACTTCCATTGGCTGAGTTCTCTTACAACAACTCTCAGAGTGCCTCCACTAAACAGTCTCCTTTTTACTCTAATCTAAGTTATCATCCTAACATTCTACCACGATTTCCCATAGAGACGCCTTTGCCAGCAGTGGCTGAAAGAGTCACGACTTTACAGAAGAATATGGATCTTCTAAAGGAGAATCTGGAATCGGCTCAGGAAAGGTACAAGAAGGCAGCAGATAAATTTCGTAAACCTGCACCAGCTTTTAAGGTAGGAGACCTGGTCTGGCTGTCAACCAGAAATCTTAAGTTAAGGATTCCATCATCTAAGTTGGGACATAAGTACATTGGACCCTATAAAATTAGTAAAATTATAAGTGCCGTTGCTTGTCGTCTTCAATTGCCCAGAACTATGAGAATCCACCCTGTCTTTCATGTATCCCTACTAAAGGCTGCGACACCCAATACGTTTCCTGGACGTTCTTCTCCTTGCCCTGACCCAGTGCTAGTCGATGGTCAGGAGGAATTTGTGGTGGAAAGGATTTTAGATTCCAGGTTGTATAGAAATCAGTTACAATATCTGATTAAATGGCAGGGCTACCCAGTGGAGGACAACTCATGGGAGCCAGTCAATAACGTTAATGCTCCTCGCTTGCTCCGTCAGTTTCATCAGAGGTACCCACACAAGCCTGGTCTGAGGTCATCCGGAGGTTGTCCCTAAGGGGGGAGTAATGTAAGGTTCTGTGTATCTGTTTCTGAAACTCAGTTTGTTCGTCGGCCATTTTGCTTTCTGTTTTGCTGCAGCTATCTTGCCCTCAGTCAAAATGGAGTTTTCCAGCTTGCATGTTCCCGCCCTGATTCTCTCCGTTTGCTTCTTAAACAGCCACAGCTGAGCAATCAGTGCTTCAGAATCTAGCCTGCAGTGAACCTGTGTTCTGACTCCTGAAGCCTTGGACCTTGTACTCCAGCCATTCCTACTGAGGAACTCTGAAGCACTTGTGGACTCTGAACTCTGCTCTTGAGAGCCTCACGTTTGCATGGACTTGCGGTAACAGAGAAGAAGATCTGAATCTGTTGTGGAGAGTTATTGCTGAGCTTAGATTACTCTGGCCTGCTGTGTCTCCTGCTTCTGTGTTTGCAACCTGTGTGTTTATTTTTGCCAATTTGTATGAAGCAATACAAGACTTTCTTTATCAACCTGTGTCTCAAGTATTTTCATCGCACCCAAGCACAAGACGCTATATGAACTGTACCACAGATAAAGGCTGGCGCAGCACAGGTGCCCTCCACTGATGAGGACAGCCACCCTATCACAAAAAAGTGATGATAAAGGTATAGGCTGCCTGTGAAAAAACACACAAATAAAGCTTGCTTAGGAGGACAAAAAAGTGCAATGCATAGTGTCTGGATAGCAGCCTATTTATAACGCCCATAATAGAAGGCGGGCTGTTCAGCACTATATATGCATCACACAAAAAACCAGACGGTCTGGTTTTTTGTGTGATGCATATATAGTGCTGAACAGCCCGCCTTCTATTATGGGCGTTATAAATAGGCTGCTATCCAGACACTATGCATTGCACTTTTTTGTCCTCCTAAGCAAGCTTTATTTGTGTGTTTTTTCACAGGCAGCCTATACCTTTATCATCACTTTTTTGTGATAGGGTGGCTGTCCTCATCAGTGGAGGGCACCTGTGCTGCGCCAGCCTTTATCTGTGGGAGCCGGCTGCATCCTGCTAGTGCACTGTTCATCTTTTAATATCTGGTGAGGCTATTTTCATGTTGTGTTTTTGCTAAATGAACTGTACCACATACATTACAACAGGTGTTGCTTCTTCTGTCTCAGCGACGGGGGCAGACAGCGGGATCTGGGGTGCTGCCGGTGCAGAGTTTTTTGCAGGAACGGGTGCCTCCACTGCGACAACGTCAACCGGATCACATTGCAAGGGCTGGGATGCCCGCACGGACTCCTCTCTTAGAACGGGTGCCTCACCTTCCGGTACAGACAGTTCAGGTAAGAGGGATTTGCGCCGCTCCAAGTTTAGTTTTAGGGCACGCCAGCTGGCTTCCATCCTGGCAACCTCCTCCCGGTGCCGGGCCAGGCCTCTTAGGGTATCCTCCGCTTCTTGCAGCGTAGGAGGGTTTCCAGGCCGGGTGCCCAACGGTGGTTCCGTGGCGATCGGGTCGCTTCCGTGGGGGGAGAGCTCTGACTGCTCCATCCCTTCACACTTCTGCTCGTGTCCATTAGCCATCTCTGCCAAGTCACATGTGTCATTAGCATCTGGAGAGGGCCCCTCTTTTGTAGGGAGGCGGGACCTTCGTGTTAGTTTCCGCACACTGAGGAGGATGAGGAGGCGGAACTGAAGAGCTGTGGGGCACGATCTTACATTGCAGTACCATTTAGAGTGGTCGGCCATCGTTTTCGCGCCACTGAGTGAGTGTACACCCACGAAGAGCACGCCCTTCTTCTTCACCAGTGCCTCGTCGTGACGCAGATATAGCGAAAAAATGGCAAATACATTCTCTGATGATTTTAGCAATTCTCAAGCACAAAACCAGTTCAATTCAGGCACACAGGACTCGCTTATAGCGAGCTACAGAATCCTGTTCGTGACGCCCAAGTTGAGTCGCACAGAGCCAGAGGTTTTGGGGGTACTCGGCACCGAGCCCGTCGACTTCTATGGGGTATGTCACGGCTTTACCCGGCAATTGAATCAGAGTCTATTTTACTATGTAGAAGTGTATAAACTATAAATATATGTATATATATATGTCACAATGACATGTATATATATATATATATATGTATTCTATGTGTGTATATTTTGTGTTTACAATGAAAGAAAGGGTTTTTTTTGTTGCGATATTTTGTTCCCATAGACTTACATGGGACTTCCGGTATCGGAATCGGATATCGACGATATTTAGTGATATCGGCGATACCATTCCGATACGATATTTTTAGATATCGAGCAGTATCGCTCAACACTAGTGCTGTGTTACAACTAGTGCACAATTTACAGTGGGGAAAAAAAGTATTTAGTCAGCCACCAATTTTGCAAGTTCTCCCACTTAAAAAGATGAGAGCGGCCTCTAATTGACATCATAGGTAGACCACAACTATGAGAGGCAAAATGAGAAAGCAAATCCAGAAAATCACCTTGACTGATTTGGCAAGATTTATTTTGCAAATTATGGTGCAAAATAAGTATTTGGTCATATAAAAACATGCAAGATTTCTGGCTCTCACAGACCTGTAACTTCTTCTTTAAGAGGCTCCTCTGTCCTCCACTCATTACCTGTAGTAATGGCACCTGTTTGAACTTGTTATCAGTATAAAAGACACCTGTCCACAACCTCAAACAGTCGCACTCCAAACTCCACTATGGTGAAGACCAAAGAGCTGTTGAAGGACACCAGAAACAAAAGTGTAGTCCTGCACCAGGCTGGGAAGACTGAATCTGCAATAGGCAAGCATTTTTTAAGTGGGAGAACTTGCACAATTGGTGGCTGTCTAAATACTTTTTTTCCCCACTGTACGAGCATCAAAAGAAAGTTCATTCATCTATGATCACTCATGGAAAGTAAATTAAAGTTGTTTTTTTTTATCAGTATCTTTATGTTCTCAAGTTGTTCTCAGTTTCTGCTATGCTTCAGATCATTGCTATATTACGCAAGAAAAAGTGCCCACAACACTCCTAAGCTCAGAATTAACAGAAAAAATACTTATTTTCTATTGGAGGAGGCTAACCGACAGGTCTATTCACTTGCTCCCCAACCATAAGCCTTTTTATGGACAGAATTGCTGATCTGTTTGTGAGAAAAGCTGCACTAACAATAGAAAAAGGCCAACCTCTTTACCTGAATAAAGCATCAGTGAACTCGTTTTGAGTGACCATATTAGATAAAATGAATAAGCCCATCAAGTATTTAGTAGAAGAAAGAGGTTAAAGCTAAATTGAACAAGTTTGATTAAAGTGGGAATAAATGAGTTGGTATGGCAAATAGACATAGAATGGCAAAGGGAGTAAGTGAGATAAAGTTGGATAAGGTAGGAGGTTATATCAGTTAGATGTCAGTGTCATATTTTATACTCCAAGGTGAAGAAAGTTTTCTGAAATTTTGAATAAGTGTGTGTTTCCCAACTAGAGAGTTCTTCCAATTGATAATTTATTTTGTCTCACCATTCAGAGTAGTTTGGGAAAGTGCATTGCTTCCAATGGATTGGGATTAATTGCTTTTCAGAACCTACCAATAGAGTCAAAAGGTCATGTGTTTTTGCTTTGAAGTGTTTGGAGGAGAATGACAATAATACTTCAGCAGGCTCTATGTACCTTTTTATTAAGTCTACATTATATAAAGTCAAATTAATATCTGTCCAGAATGGTTTGGTTGTAAGATGGAGCAATACCAACATATGTTCGATAGATTACCTATATACGTATTACATCTCCAACACAAGTTTTAATCAGTTAGCCCCAGGTGATTAGGAATTGGGAGTCCTGTATAAGCAGCATAATATTTTATAGGAGAACATCTAGAGAAGCCATGTGAATTAGAAAGAATTTTATTGACTTCAGTATAAATTAAATTAACATTAAGTTCCTTTTCCCAGGATGTCAAGTACATCGGCTTATGGAGTACTGTTGGGGAAATTAGGTAGTTTTATATTTTAGAAATCATATTGGAGAAGGTGGATTTTGAGAGTAAATCAAGCCAGGACAAATTTCTCACTGTCGGGAATTTTATTTTACATTGTTTAAGAATGTCGAGAACATTTTTTCATTTTGTCAGCATTTTTTTTCATCACCCATTGCTTTCAATGGGTGAAAAACGCTGAAAACACGCTGAAAGAAGCAACATGCTGTATGTCCAAAAAACCATGCAAGGCACAAAATACTCATGAGAAAAAACACAATGTGTGTGAATGAGATTTCTAAAATCTCATAGGCTTTGCTGGTACTCTAAAAAACAGTTGAAAATTAACATAAAAAACACAGCAAAAACAACTAATGTGATCTTAACCTAAATGAGCTTTCCATGGGGATTTTGTTAATTAAAAATTAGAAATAGAATATGTGTACAAATAAGGTACACATATTCTAGAAGGTAATGCATAATGCAAAGGGGGTTATGGCTGACGGGATATTTGAATAATAATAATAATAATAATAATCTTTATTTATATAGCGCCAACATATTCCGCAGCGCTTTACAGTTTAACAATTTCAAAACACAAGTCATAGGTAACAACGTTAACAATAATAATAATAATAATAATAATAATCTTTATTTATATAGCGCCATCATATTCCGCAGCGCTTTACAGTTTAACAGTTTCAAAACACAAGTCATAAGTAACAACGTTAACAATACAGTAATTAAAGCAAAATAAGACGGCCCTGCTCGTGAGAGCTTACAATCTACAATGAGGTGGGGGAGATACAAAATACAGGGGTGTATATACAATGGTGCATTTACAATGATGGTCCAGCCATCTTAAGGGAGTGAGGGATGGATGGAGATAGTGAATGGGCTACACACACACACACACTTACACATAGAATGACTTTGATTAGTGAATGTGATAGGCCGCTCTGAACAGATGTGTTTTGAGGGAGCGCCTGAAACCATGCAAATTGTGGATAGTCCTAATTTCTTGGGGTAGAGCATTCCAGAGGATTGGCGCAGCGCGGGAGAAGTCTTGGAGTCGGGAGTGGGAGGTACGGATTAGTGCAGAGGTTAGTCGAAAGTCGTTTGCAGAGCGCAGCAGTCGGTTAGGCCGATAGATAGAAATGAGGGAGGAGATGTAGGGGGGTGCTGCACTGTGGAGAGCTTTGTGGGTGAGAACAAGTACTTTGAATTGGATCCTATAATGAATGGGCAGCCAGTGTAAGGACTGGCGAAGAGCGGACGCGTCCGAGTACCGATTAGCCAGATGGATAACCCTGGCTGCTGCATTAAGGATGGACTGGAGAGGGGATAGTCGAGTAATGGGGAGGCCAAGTAATAGAGCGTTACAGTAGTCCAGGCGGGAGTGGATCAATGCTACAATGAGGGTTTTTGTTGTTTCCATGGTGAGAAAAGGGCGGATTCTAGAGATGTTCTTTAGGTGTAGGCGGCAAGAGCGGGCAAGAGATTGTATATGGGAGGTGAAGGAGAGATTGGTATCAACATAACACCCAGACAGCGAGCCTGCTGCCGGGGTGTTATTATGGTGCCGCCCACTGAGAGGGAAATGTCAGATTTAGGGAGGTTAGTAGACGGTATACAGTAATTAAAGCAAAATAAGACGGCCCTGCTCGTGAGAGCTTACAATCTACAATGAGGTGGGGGAGATACAAAGTACAGGTGTATATATACAATGGTGCATTTACAATGATGGTCCAGCCATCTTGAGGGAGTGAGGGATGGATGGAGATAGTGAATGGGCTACACACACACACTTACACATAGAATGACTTTGGTTAGTGAATGTGATAGGCCGCTCTGAACAAATGTGTTTTGAGGGAGCGCCTGAAACCATGCAAATTGTGGATAGTCCTAATTTCTTGGGGTAGAGCATTCCAGAGGATTGGCGCAGCACGGGAGAAGTCTTGGAGTCGGGAGTGGGAGGTACGGATTAGTGCAGAGGTTAGTCGAACGTCGTTTGCAGAGCGCAGCATTCGGTTGGGCCGATAGATAGAAATGAGGGAGGAGATGTAGGGGGGTGCTGCACTGTGGAGAGATTTGTGGGTGAGAACCAGTACTTTGAATTGGATCCTATAATGAATGGGCAGCCTGTGTAAGGACTGGCGAAGAGCGGACGCGTCCGAGTACCGATTAGATTGAATGGGAAAGTTACTTAAATAGAGCTCTTTTCATTTTTAAGGTCATGACAGTGATTAGAGATGAGTGAATATTTAAATGTTCTGTTCAGATTACGATAGCTGAATTTGCAACATTCGCTGATTTATTTGTCGAAAATTCACCAAACATAGCCGAAAGCCATTGGAATCAATGGGAGGCAAAAACAAAGGCATACATAACATCATCAAATGGGACTGAAAGCTGCCAAAATACATCAAATGAGGGGCAGACACCAGGAAAGTGGCCTTAATTCATCCACAGTACACATTTTAGAATGGAACTGCCGCAATCAGCCATACATGACATTACAGGGTCTGGGCCAGCATTTACAGCTTTGAATTGACCGTCAAATTAAGAGGAAGTGGGTTAGGGATCTATGTAGACCTGCTGTGCTTGGAGCCCTGATACCACATGTAACAGCTCAGCCAGCTTTCATGCTCAACCACGCGCAGGTGGCACATCTATCAGTTTCATAGACTAATATTGTCAGAAAAATCTAAGGATATAAGTATAATAACACGGGTAGTTGACTCAAAGGAAGTGGAGACCTGATGGTATATATATTTAAGGACGTTATAAGTTGAGTGCCAAGTTATTTCGCTATTTTACTTTGGTCCGGGTAACCTACTTGTGCACCCTGCGGTAGTGCCATGCTATATTTGACCTGATGGTATTGGCGGCCTACTTCTACGGGCAGCAAAAATGACAGAGACCCAACCAGGAGTCTACCCTTTTACAAAAAATAGTGGCAGACACCAACAAAGTGGCATCAAGTTCACCACAGTAGAAAGAGTATATTAGGGAGCAACTTCTATTCCACTACTGTCAACTCAGCAAAATGACACCCAACCAGGAGTATTCACATTTCCAAAAATTAGGGCCTGTCACCACCAAAGTGGCATGAATTTCATCAGAGTAGAAATAGTATAATGAAGAGCGACATCTCTTCCACTACAACCTATCCAGCAGATGGACACACAAGAAGGAGTGTACACATTTCAAAGAATTCCACATTTTCAAAAATTACTGGCAGACACCAAAAAAGTGGCATCAATTTCACCACAGTAAAAATAGTATAATGGGGAGTGAGAACTTTTTCACGTCAGCCAATCGAGCAGATGGACAACCAACCAGGAGTGTTCACATTTCCAAAATTTAGTGGCAGACACCACCAAAGCGGCATAAATTTCACAAGAGTATAAATAGTGTAATAGGGACCAACACATCTTCCACTATACCCAATCCAGTAGATGGACACACAACCAGGAGTCTTTACATTTCCAAACATTACTGGCAGACACCACAAAAGTGGCATCAGTTTCTCCAACACATCTCCCACTACAGCCAACCCAGCATGACTGTTCACATTTCCACAAATTTATTTTAACATCTGCAGCAGTAGCAACAGCAGGCACAGAAGCAACAGTAAAGATATCACAGAAAGCAATTACGCGAGATCAATGCAGCACACTAAAAACGTAAACATTGCCTAGTCTGTACAATCTGCGATTGGGGTGCAAAAGTTTTTGGAGATCCATGACTTGTTCATTTTGATGAAAGTTAGGTGGTCTAGATGTTCAGGGGACAGTCATCTGCATTTATCCATCTGAACACCACCAGCAGCGCTGTAGACACATTCTGAGAGAACACTAGCTGCCAGGCATGATAAAACCTCCAAGGTTTGTGAGGAGAGCTCATCCATTTCTGAATACCAAAATGTGAAAGCTTCCAAACCCTCCCTGATTATATTTATATTCAGTTCTAGATACTTCAACACCATCCTCTCCATTCGTGTCAGACTTGGACTCTGTTGTGCTGGTTCATGAGCTGGTCTAAAAAATTTGTCAAAGGACTCACAGAAATAGCTTCTGTCTCTTACACTACTGCTGCTGCTGCTAATGTTTTGGTTTTGACAAATTGACATGCCAGAGGTTGGAAGTCTAGAGCTGCGATGCACACTGTGTGCCTCATTGCGGTCTTGGGGAAAACCTCTCCTAAGGTTGTGTAAAAGCGTGTTTTGATACTCCAGCGTTTGCGTGTCTCTTTTCGGGGGGGGGAGCATCTGGCAATATTTTGTCTTATAATGTGGATCTAATAGAGTGACAACCCAGTAGTCAGCACTATTTCGAATCATAGCTATACAGGGATCATGTTGCAGATAGAGCAGCGAAAATGCACTCGTATGTCAGGCTCTTCCATGAGGTCCAAGCCTATGCTGTGATGGTGGCTGGGTAACACGGAGGTTTGTTTCCTCGGTCACTTCCCACCAACCACAAACAACAGAGAAGGGATAATTATCCGCATCATCTCCTTACAGTTGCTCGCACATCACATCTTTCTCCTCCATTTGTTACTCGGATCTTGCACCTTCACTAAAGGTACTGCCACACTAAACAATCCCGCTAGCGATCACGATAACGACGCATACTAATGCGATCGCTAGCGGGATTGTTTCTATATCGCTAAGTGCGGCCACATTTAGCGATATAGTTAACGACGCTATCGCCGTTAGCGATCTTCTTAACGACTTTAGCGGTACAAAAGTACCGCTAAATCGCTAAGAAAAGGTGCCACACTAGCGATATATACTTACCCAGCGGGAGCACCGACGAGAAAATAGGGTCCGGAACGATTCCAGCGACGAGCGAGATCACAGCAGGAAGCTCGTTGCTGGCAGCTGCCGCACTGAACAACATCGCTAACGGGATCGCTAAATAGTGACGTTTTTTAGCGATCCCGTTAGCGATATTGTTCAGTGTGGCATACCTATAACAGTTTGTCTGTTATCACCAGCCCCCTTGATCACAGTAATCCACCCTCCCTTGGCACCTGCCTGATTAACAACAAGGTGGAACTTTGAGACAATGTTATCTCTTGTGCATGTTACTCTGCTTCCTCCTCTTCCTCTGAGACCACCACCTCTTCCCGCAGGCTATTCAAAGTCTGCTCCAGTAAATAGATGACCATAATAGTGATGCTGATGATAGCATTGTCAGTGCTAACTATCTTAGTGGCCATTTCGAAACTGTTCAGAAGGAAGGAGGGATCCTTAACCTGTGCCCACTCCGTAAACGTGATATGAGCCATATCCATACTGCATTGGCCCAGTCTATACAACATGACATACTGCATCAGGGCTCCTTGCTGCTGAGTGCAGAGTGGAATTCTACTGTGTCAGCACATCGCATCATATCGATGCAAGTCAATGACCTGAAGGAAGCGAATAGCGCAAGTGAGCACACACCTTACATGCTTTCTGCAGCAGCTCACCCAGGCCAGGAGAGTGGCAGAGAAAATGCTGTACCACCATGTTGAGGATGTGAGCCATGCAACGCACGTGTGTGAGCTTGCCTCGGCGTAGTGCCATCACAAGTTTTGCACCGTTATTGGACATGTCCTTCCTTGGATGCGGATTCAGTGGAGAGAGCCATTGTTCAAACTTGGCCTGAAGAGCTCTCCACAACTTTTCAGCTGTATGACTGCGCTCTCTAAGGCAATTTTAAGACTGCCTGACTGTGATGAACCCTGGCTGTGCAGTATGGAAGTAGTGGGGATTCTTTCTGCTTTGTTGGAATGTGTGTCTCATTCAGGCAGAGGTTGAGGGAGCAGATGGAGGTCTTAGAGGAGGTAGAGGAGGAGGCAGAAGCTTTGGAGGAAGTGTGAAATATGGTGGTTTGTCCTGAAAGCCTTGGGGATTCCAAGACTTGTGGAGCAGCCCCTTCTCCACCTAGCTACACAGCCACCAGAGTCACCCAGTATCTAGTCAGTGAGATATCGTGTCCTGGCCATGCTAACTTGTACAAGTGTCTGTGGTGAAATTCACCCTGGCAGACATAGATTAGTCAAGGAATGGGTGATGTTGTCTGCGACTGGCTGATGTAGAGCAATCACAGCTTTCTTAGAAAAGTAATGGCGACTGGACAATTGGTACAGGGGATTTTGACAGCCATTAGATTTCGGAAACCATCTGTATCTACCAGGTGGAAAGGCAGCATTTTCGTGGCCGACAGATTGGACATGGTGGAGTTCAACCTCTTAGCTTTGTCAAGTGTAGGAGGAAACAATCTTTTATGTAACCACAACTGCGGGACCATGGGCTGGCTGCAGTGCTGAGAGAGGGCAGAGTACGGTGAACTGGACAAACTTTTGGACCGTGAGGGAGATGCAGGTGGAGATGTTACGGAGGATTGAAAAAGTTGTGGGGTGCTCGTTCTCTCAGATCGGTCAAAAATAGCAGGCATGTCCACTTTCATTCACTCAGCCTGATTGGAGCGGGTAAAGAATCTGAGGTTCTGCAGTCAGAAACCTGTGTCACAGTACTTGGCACAGTAACAAAGGAGGAGGAAGAAGCAGCAGATGCAATTGATAGGGCGGCTGAGGGTCATTGAGGTCCACTGGCCTGCATTTTAGTGCAGTGAGATTCCCAGAGTTACGCATGTTGATTGTGCTCGTGAAGGTTCATACATGTAGTAGTCAAATTATTGCACTTTTTCCCTCTGCTCAGTTTTTTTTCACAAAGTTGGCAGATTACATGATTTGGCTCATCTTTTGAGATGTTAAAAAAAGGCTCAGGCTTGGCAACCCTTGCCGAACCTGCAAGCTGCTGACCACAGCCACACTTGTGGCTGAGGATGTATTGCTCGTCTTGGCTGCATCACTACATGTCTACGCCGTACGGCGCAAGTAACTTACTACTATTCCTCCTCCTTCACCTCCTTAGATGACCTATTCAGCTGAATGCCTCTGTGTTCACGCCAACAGGGATCTACCACCTCATCATCATCCTCTGTGTTATCACATTCCTCACCCTGAGAGTCACCATCCTCCTCTTCCTGCTGTGACAGCATAGTACAGTCTGTGAGAGCCTCAGATATCTGAGTCTCTTCAGGATCAACTCCCTCCCAGGTGTTAATGCCTGGTGACTAGGGTCCGGATGCTGCTTGGACCCAACTTCATCCTGCCCCAAATCCAAGCTAATAAAATTTTGGGCATCGGTGCAGATGATTTCCTCCTCTTGACTCAGTGAAGCTTTTGAGTAAATTTGTGATGCCCATGTCATAGAATGTGTGAACAGCTCTTCAGACTCACCCATTTATGGTTCCCTACAGTCAGTTGGGCAGTTGGAGAGTTGTAATGTGGGGGGAGCAATGGTAATTGGGGTGCCACATCTGTGGACTGTACTGGGTGTAATGTTGAAGTGGAGGAAGAGGTGGAGGCCACTTGAAGCTTTGCTTGCCATCCACTTGAGCACATGCTTTTTCTGGGCCTCATCAATAAGGCATACTGCTGTGTGTCAGCCAAAGAAAGGTAGTGGAGTAGAACATCCAATAACAGAAGTTGTCAGTTGTCTTTGTATAGGACGTGAAATTATTGGATCATTAGTGCTTTCACAAACATTACTACACACCCCACGAACACCTTGAACACCAAGTCTAATTCCCCTTCCACCACAGCCTCGCTTTTCCCAGTCATGTTGCTGTAATAGTGTGGTAAGAGCACAGTATTAGCAACAAAAAAATAGATTTTTTTACACTAAATGATGAGATGAAATATGGCTTGCTGAGTTATATTAGTCACAGAAGAAAGAATTGTTTGAGTGTGGATGAGCCCTGTATGACACAGAAGATATGCTCCAAACAATTTAAAAATGACATCTTCCCTACTGTTTGACGTGAGGCCAATTTCAAAATGAGATCTACCCTACTGTATGATGTTAGTAACCGAATACAATTTTTCATGGCTGTGGATGAGACCTGTGTAACAGACTGGATGCTCCAAACAATTTCAAACAAAAATCTCCCCTACTGTATCACATTAGTAACTGAACAAATTTGTTTTTAGTGTGGATGAGGCTCGTATAACCTAGAAGATATGGTCCAAACAATTTCAAACTCGGATCTAGTCTTCTGTATCGTGTTTGTAAAAAATATGTATATATATATATATATATATATATATATATATATATATATATTTTTTTTTTTTTTTGTGCAACCTCTCTGCACACACAACAATTTCACCTTCACAAAATTACAACGTGGGATATGGCGGGCTTTATCACGTTTAGCAACATAGTTTTTTTTTGTAATCTGCAGACAGCTGAATTTCACCGCCTCTAAACAACAAGGTGAGATATGGCATGCTGAATCATGGTAGCAACTGCCAAAAAATGTTTTCTCATGGCCAACAGCTCATATCACAGAACAATGTGACCACACCACTAAAGGACAAGATGACATATGCCTTGCTGTATCACATTTAGCAAGTGAAAAAATAAGATTTAGAACAGTCTACTCGTGTATAAAGCACAATAGAAGCAGTGCACAATACACTTCTATGAAATGTGCTCTGCTGTCTTTGTCTGTAGACCTCAGTAATGGCACAAAAAAAATCTGCTAGAAGGTCAATTTCACAGCCACACAGGACACTAGCGATCTTAACTGCCTGTTTAACCCCTTCCCGACCCATGATGCCTACATAGGCGTAATGAAAACCTCTGCCTTCCCGACCCATGACGCCTACATAGGCGTCATGGTATAATTCCCGTTCCTGCGGGTCAGGTGCCTGGGGTCACTGAAAGATCACCTGACCCCCAGACACAAGACCCTTTGTGCTTCAACACGTGGCTACTATCGCTCTGATTGGCTGTTAAAAGTAAAACAGCCAATTAGAGCAATTTGTAATATTTCACCAATGAAATATTACAATCCAGCCATGGCCGATTCTGCAATAGACCGAGATCCGACTCCCCCCACTCCGAGTGATGGTGGCGATCGGCCCCCGCCACCGATAGATGGCGGCGATTGGTTGCCGACGTCACTATCTGCTCCCCTCCTCTTTATTCCGCTCCCCCGCCTTCCTACCCTGCCCCCCGGCTTCCGATCCCCCCCAGGTACCTCCGGACTCCCCGTGTCCCTCCCGGCGTCTCTCCTGCCTGGTCCATGGGTGCCGCCATCTTTCAAAATGCGCCCGGCCGGCAGATTCATTCATTTATTGAAAGTACATTTTGATCACTGTAATAAAAAAAATTGTAAATAACTCCTCCTTTATCACCCCCAGGTAGAGAACAATAATAAAATAAAGAAAATATTTTTATTTTTATTTTTCCATTAGGGTTAGAATTAGGGTTAGGCTTAGGCTTAGGGTTAGCATTAGGGTTAGGGTTAGCATTAGGGTTAGGATTAGGGTTGGTATTAGGGTTGGTATTAGGGTTAGGGTTGCAATTAGGGTTAGAGTCGGAATTAGGATTCGGGTTAGAATTAGGGTTCGGGTTAGAATAAGGGTTAAGATTAGGGTTAGGGGTGTGTTGGGGTTAGGGTTGGGATTAGGTTTTGACTTGTGGTTATGGTTGGGATTAGGGTTAGGGGTGTGTTGAGGTTAGGGTTGGAGTTAGAATTAAGGGGTTTCCACGGTTTAGGCACATCAGGGGGTCTCAAAACGTGACATGGTGCCACGATTGATTCCAGCCAATTATTCGTTAAAAAAGTCAAACGGTGATCCCTCCCTTCCAAGCCCTGACGTGTACCCAAACAGTGTTTTACCCCAACATATGGGGTATCAGCGTACTCAGGAAAACTTGCACTACAACTTTGGGGGTTTAATTTCTCCTGTTACCAATGGTAAAATAAACAAATTGGGGGCTAAATATTATTTTTGTGGAATTAAAATGATTTTTTTATTTTCGCGGCTCTGCGTTATAAACTTCTGTGAAGCACTTGGAGGTTCAAAGTGTTCACCACACATCTAGATAAGTTCCTTGGGGGTATAGTTTCCAAAATGGGGTCACTTGTGGGAGTTTCTACCGTTTAGGCACATCAGGGGCTCTGCATACGTCACATGACGCCGCTGACAATTCCATCAAAGTCTGAATTTCAAAATGTCACTACTTCGTTCCGATCCCCGACATGTGCCCAAACAGTGGTTACCCCACACATATGGGGTACCAACATACTCAGGACAAACTGGACAACAACTTTTGGGGTCCAATTTCTTCTGTTACCCTGGGGAAAATAAAAAATGTGGGCTAAAAAATCATTTTTTGAGGAATTTTTTTTTTTTTTTCACGGCTCTACGTTAAAAACTTCTGTGAAGCACTTGGGGTTTCAGAGTGCTCACCACACGTCTAGAGAAGTTCCTTTTGGGGGTGTAGTTTCCAAAATGGGGTCACTTGTGGGGGGTTTCCACTGTTTAGGCACATCAGGGGCTCTGCAAAGGTAACATGATACCCGTAGACCATTCCATCAAAGTCTGCATTACAAAACGTCAGTACTAGTGTTGAGCGATATTGCTCGATATCTAAAAATATCGTATCGAAATTGTATCGCTGATAGCACTAAATATCTTCGATATCCGATTTCGATAACGGAAGTCCCATGTAAGTCTATGGGAACAAAATATCGCAACAAAAAAAACCCTTTCTTTCGTTGTAAACACAAAATATACACACATAGAATACATATATATACATATATTTATAGTTTATACACTTCTACATAGTAAAATCGACTCTAATTCAATTGCCGGGTAAAGACGTGACATACCCCATAGAAGTCGACGGGCTCGGTGCCGAGTACCCCGAAAACCTCTGGCTCTGTGCGACTCAACTTGGGCGTCACGAACAGGATTCTGTAGCTCGCTATAAGCGAGTCCTGTGTGCCTGAATTGCACTGGTTTTGTGCTTGAGAATTGCTAAAATCATCAGAGAATGTATTTGCCATTTTTCCGCCATATCTGCGTCACGACGAGGCACTGGTGAAGAAGAAGGGCGTGCTCTTCGTGGGTGTCACTCACTCAGTGGCGTGAAAACGATGGCCGCCCACTGTAAATGGTACTGCAATGTAACATCGTGCCCCACAGCTCTGTAGTTCCGCCTCCTCATCCTCCTCAGTGTGCGGAAACTAACACGAAGGTCCCGCCTCCCTACAAAAGAGGGGCCCTCTCCAGATATGACACATGTGACTTGGCAGAGATGACTAATGGACACGACGAGCAGAAGTGGGAAGGGATGGAGCAGTCAGAGCTCTCCCCCCACGGAAGCGACCCGATCGCCACAGAATCACCGTTGGGCACCCGGCCTGTAAACCCTCCTACGCTGCAAGAAGCGGCGGATACCCTAAGAGGCCTGGCCCGGCACCGGGAGGAGGTCGCCAGGATAGAAGCCAGCTGGCGTGCCCTAAAAATAAACTTGGAGCGGCGCCAATCCCTCTTACCTGAAGTGTCTGTACCGGAAGGTGAGGCACCCGTTCTAGTAGAGGAGTCCTTGCAATGTGATCCGGTTGACGTTGTCGCAGTGGAGGCACCCGTTCCTGCAAAAACCGCAGCACCGTCAGCAGCACCCCAGATCCCGCTGTCTGCCCCCGTCGCTGAGACAGAAGAAGCGACACCCGTCCTCATGGAGGAGGCTGCGCAGGCACCAGAGCACTACCTGCCTGTACCGGAGCCCCGACTGTCATCTGATTTAGAGCCGTCTGCTTCCTCCGCAGGGGAGCGCCGCCAGGACTGGGGGGCGACAGGAGAGCTGCCGCAAACCGGATACTGTAAGCTGCAGTGGAGTGGTGGAGACATGGAGCAACTGGTGGAGGAGAATTACAACCGGCGTCAGGAGGAAGAGTGTAGACGTTGGGAGCGGGAAGCAGAGCGACAAAGGGAGCAGCGAGAAACCCTAAAACTTCGCCAACGTCACCTGGAGAAGGAGCGGGCAGATAAGGACCGGATGAGAAAGGATAAAGGAACCCTGAGTGAGCCGCGGCGTAAGGGTGCAGTACGGAGCTTTAAATTGAAAGGTGGTTGGGGCTTCATCAAGGAGCCTGGACTTTATTTAGAAGTCTTTGTGACCCGGCGGGACGTGGAGGCTCACCTCCCAGAACGACACCCGGGGAGGGACCTGTTGCCAGGAGACTTGGTTACTTACACCCGACACTGGGGTTACAATGGGTGGTACGCCCTAAATGTTACCAGGTGCGACCCCTACTCCCCAGTGTGTCAGGAACCTGTGAGACCCTCGAAGCCTTCAGCCTCCACATCCAGGCCTCTGCAAAAGTGCCCACCCCACGCCGTAAATCTCCCCAGCCTCCCTCAGTGGTCTCCTCAGCAGCCCCAGCTATGGACATGATAAGTATAGCTGGCCCGTACCCGGTGCCTGTTAAGCACCCTGGGGTTCGTACAGTCCGGGACATAGGGCTCCAGACCCGGAGGGAGATGAAAGAGGTGGCCACACAGACCCAGATAGTGGGTCACGACGTCACTGTACAGGCCACACGACGTCATCAGGTCCTGGTGGTCCTTGGTGCCTCGGATGTTTGGCAATCTCAAGAAGAGTACCAGGTGGTACCTGGAAGAGGCCAGCCAAAGAAGTCTAAATAACCCGGACAGGGTCCCTGTATGTAAATAGTTAACTTGTTTATGTACCCGGACGGGTGAATGTTCCTAAAAAATTTTTTTAATTTAATAAAAAAAAAAAAAACACAGTTTTCATTTCTTTTATTACTGTCTCATCCTGCGACGCCATCGATCTCCTGTAAAAAAATGAAAAAAAAAAAAAAAAGTATACCACCTGACCGACGCAGTCCATAGTAACGAGTGTCCCACGACGATCCAGCTCTGCTACATCAGAATGACAGGCAGAGCCTGTCATCCCGACGCAGCACAGCTGATTACCTGCTTCCCCGGCGGTGACGTCATCGGACTGACTGCTTTACGGCCGGGATTACCCTGCAGTCACTGCAGTTATCGCGAAAAACTGCATGTGACCGCCAGGGAGAAGATAATGGCAGCCATCAAGCAGTCCAGGACGTGACCGCCGGAGATCTTCTCCCGGGTAAGTGCCGCTGACTCCTGACAGACCCGACCGACGGACACTCACAGTGACAGTGACAAATCCGATTCCGGTATTCGATAAGACGAAAATATCGAAACGAATTATCGAAAGGCCGATAGAGCTAATATCGGCCGATAGCCGATATTTGCATTATCGTATCGCTCAACACTAGTCAGTACTTCTCTTCCAAGCTCCGACGTGTGCCCATACAGTAGTTTTCTCCCACATATGGGGTATCAGCGTACTCAGGACAAATTGGACAACTTTTGGGGTCCAATTTCTCCTGTTACCCTTGGAAAAATAAAAAATTGGGGACTAAAAGATCATGTTTGTGGAAAAAATATGATTTTTTAATTTTACGGCTCTATGTTATAAACTTGTGTGAAGCACTTTTGGGTTCAAAGTGCTCACAACAGATCTAGATAAGTTCCTTATGGGGTCTAGTTTCTAAAATGGGGTCATTTGTGGGAGTTTCCACTGTTTAGGCACATCAGGGGCTCTCCAAACGCGACATGGCGTCCAATCTCGATTCTAGCCAATTTTGGTTTGAAAAACTCAAATGGTGCTCCATCCCTTCCGAGCCCTGACGTGCACCCAGACAGTGGTTTTCCCCTATATAAGGGGTATCAATGTACTCAGGAGAAACTGCAAAACAACTTTCTCTGTCCATTTTCTCCTTTTACCCTTGTAAAAATAAAAAAAAAGATCATTTTTGTGACTAAAAAGTTAAATATTCATTTTTTCCTGCCACGTTGCTTCAGCTCCTGTGAAGCACCTGAAGGGTTAATAAACTTTTTGAATGTGGATTTGATCAGCTTGAGGGGTACAATTTTTAGAATGGTGTCACTTTGGGGTATTTTCAGACATATAGACCCTCAAGCTGACTTCAAATGTGAAGTGGTCCCTAAAAGAAAATGGTTTTGTAAATTTTGTTGTAAAAATGAGAAATCGCTGGTCAACTTTTAAACCTTATAACTTCCTAACAAAAAAAAATTTTGTTTCCAAAATTGTGCTGATGTAAAGTAGACATGTGGGAAATGTTATTTATTAACTATTTTGTGTCACATAATTTTCTGGTTTAACAGAATAAAAATTAAAAATTTTAAAAATTGCAAAATTTTCAAAATTTTCGCCAAATTTCCGATTTTTTCACAAATAAACGCAAAAATTATTTACCTAAATTTACCACTAACATGAAGCCCAATATGTCACGAAAAAGTATCTCTAGGATCTGTTGAAGCGTTCCTGAGTTATTACCTCATAAAGGGACACTGGTCAGAATTGCCAAAAGTGGCCAGGTCATTAAGGTCAAAATAGGCTGGGTCATGAAGGGGTTAAGAAACAAACTTCTACCAAACTAGCCATAGTCTATCAACAAACAGTTCCAGCATCAGGAGCAGCTCCTCTTCACTGTTACATTGTCAAAATGGCACTAATGAAAGATGTCCATGCCTTATATGGAGAGGTACATGTGGATTCAGCAGCCAATGACACAAGCCATTTTTGTTAGGTACATTGTGGATGTTTCCTGCGCCCTGATTGGCTATCCGCAATGTGCACACATAGTTAGAAGAAAAAAAAAAGTTTACATGCACATCACTCCTCTGAGCTCATCCCACCCCTACCCTCATCAAACACGTACCCCACGCTAATTATACACACCAATATCTTAGCCAAAGTGCTCAAAATACATTAGTGGCTGCACAAATATTTTCCCACACTTTTTATTGAATATTTCCTATTTTCTCTGATTTTACAAAATTTTGTTTCTGTTTCCGATCACGAATCCGAATGTGCCATATTTGTGCCAATTTTATGTTTGGCGATCATTTTTCAAACAAATTCGCTCATCGCTGATAGTGATGACATTTCAGTTAGTGTGTGTTAGGGAATTAACTAGTTTCAGCCATATTGCAAGGTGAATTGCCTTGTAGTAGAAGTGGTATATCATAATCACAGGCCCCCTAGTGATTTAGGGTGGGTAAGGAACTTATAAAGTAGTCTTACTTTCTTGTATTTCCTTAAATAAAGGGAGATAAGTTGTTTGCTTAACAGATGAAAAAAAAGATTTTAGGTAGATTAATAGGTAGCATTTTCATTGTCAAATACAAACTTAAAGTGCAAACTAGGTCTCATAAAATATACAGTTTATTAAAAATATTAAAACAATTACATAAAAAGCAACAATATGGAGGAAAGCAGAGTACCAAAAAAGTGGGAGATAACTAGAGATGGGATATCCCGAACAGTAAAGTTCTCCATCCATACTGAACACCTACTGTTTGGGCATGGACACTGAACACACATTAGTCTGGATGTGCCAGTCAGGTTTTTTTGTCTATTGAATGTTAGCTTGCTGACCGAGCACTCCGCCCCCACCAGGTGGTGATTTTAATTACACCAGGTCCCTACTTTACCCAAAAATGCAGGCATTACTGACAGAGGTGCATATTCACCCAGAAATTCAGATATCAGCCTATTAGAGGTATGTTCACATTAGATCAGGGACTCACCAGAATTGAGACCACCTTGACGATGGTTGGTGGGCTTTAAAATGTTTGGCCAAATGTTTATACTAAGCGTCTCAAATTTTTCCTTATATTCCAAAGCCATATTGCTATTCTAAATTTCATGTATTCCATGTTGTCATGCTTTAGTATGTTTGAGTGCAGCCTTTTTTTGTATGGACACTGAACATGGACTTCACCAGGAAGTCCATGTTACTGTAAAGGCTCGGCTGCCCTAACACCGGGTGTTTGTCGCCGCTTCTGATCGGTGATGAAATCATCCCCGCCAGTGTCATGATCCACATTTGGATCTGTGGCAGAACTCTCTCTGCATTTTAAAACCTCTTTCCTGTCTGGCCAGCAGGGGTTAATCTCAGTCTTTGCCCCCGGTGGCCGCTGGTGGAATTGCATGCCTGGGGGGTTGGTGGGTTTAGCTCAGGGCTAAACAGGAGACAGGGACAGGTCAGGGACTTGGACCTCGCTACCATTAAGCTTACCTCCAGTTAAGGAAAGACATGTCCTCCCTTAGCTTTAGGGGCAGTTCAGGGGCCCAGGTTCCTTGTTCCCTGCACTTCTACAACTGCCCCGTGACATTATTACCAACCTAATACAGTTTTTTTTTCTCTTTTCCCTTTCCTGTGAGCCAAGGCCCAATTGCAGGCCTTTGCCCAGCTGCTTCAGACCCTCACAGATGAGCTTAAGTTGCTGAGGGGTGAGGTGGTTCAGCAGCTACAGCAGTTGGTGGGGTTCTTGGCCTCGGCTCAGATGCAGGTTCAACCAGAACCTAAGATAGCTCTACCTGACAGGTTTTCTGGAGGGAGAGATACATTTCTGGTCTTTCAGGAGGCCTGTAAATTATATTTCAGGCTCTGCCCCCGTTCATCAGGGAGTGAGGAACAGCGTGTGGGGATTATTGTCTCCCTTCTTAGTTGTTATCCACAATCCTGGGCCTTCTCGCTGCCGGCCGATTCACCATCTTTACAGTCGGTGGACGGGTTTTTTGTGGCTCTGGCGCTGGTGTATGGAGATCCTGATGGCGTCTTCCTGGCGGAATCCTGACTCTGTAAAATCAAGCAGGGGGACAGGCCGGTTGAGGAGTACTGCTCGGAGTTCAGGAGATGGTTGTTAGGGTTCGAGTTCCCACTCCTGCACAGGGGAATCTCGAGCTGTTCCCACTGCGGTCCCCCATCCGTCTCCGGCTGCAGTAGTTCCTGCTCAGCAGAGACGTCGGTCCCAGTGTCTTGCCCGGCCCAGTACTGTGCAGAGACTTGCTGCTGCAGCCAGTGTTGGAGCAGGCAGATTTGGGACTAAGTCCTTTGTTGCTTCATCTGAGCATGCCCAGGGCAACATCTCCCATTGGAGATCAGGGGTCACATGCTCAGATACAGCTGCCACTCCTATTGGTCCTTCAGGAAGGTCCTGTGGCTGTTGATGTTCTGAAGCAGCTTCCCATTGGTCCTTCCTGGAAGGTCTTTTTCTCGTGGCTGCTATAAAAGGCTGTCCTTACCGCACGGCTGTGCGCTAGTATGAAATCTATTACGTGCTTGCGCCAGGGTGGTCATGTATGCATGTGGTTAGGTCTGGCTGAAATAAGCCCCTAGAATACCAGCACCTCCGGTGAGGAGATTGTATGCACGTGTTCAGGGCTCGGCTGAAAACGCCATTAGAATATCGGCTACTCCAGTGAGGAGATTATTGCTTGGGTTCTGATTGCATGAGCACAGACTGCAATCGCTTAGCAGTCATCTGTGTTCCCTGTGAGTCTAACAGGACACAGTCTTTGTTACAGCGGCTCTGTGAATTAACAGAGTCCGCTTATATCACCATATAGAGCTACGGTGTTTACATCTGTGACTCTGCGGGATAACAGAGTTCGCTCATACTGCCTATTTACGCCATCTTACTAGCATCAGGCTCTGCCTGCACGGTGGACCCCGGGCTGCGAACGCACCTCTCTTTAATATCTATTAGGTGCGTTCCGCAGGCCCCTAACATAATACTAGCGCCAGGGTCTGGCTAGTAAAATGGTGGATGACCAGCGTCTACCGCAGTACATCCAGCAGCTGGAGAGTAGGTTGGCTGCTCTTGAGCGCACAACCTCAGCTGTGGATGTTACCGCAGTCGCTTTTCAGGCTGCTAGCATGGCTGCAGCCAGTTTGTCCTCTGCCACCTCTGCCCCTACTTTATCCCACTTCCAGCTTTCTGACAAGTTTGCCGGTGACAGCAAGCAATGTCGGCGATTCGTGAGTCAGTGCTCTATACAACTCGAGCTTCTGGCTGCACGTTTTCTCACAGATCGGACACAAGTGGGATTTGTACTGTCTCTGCTCTCGGGCAGAGCGTTGGAGTGGGCAACGCCGCTGTGGGAGTGCGACGATCGTGTGGTGCGGAGTGCTCCTCGTTTCTTGGAGGCTCTTAAAAAGGTCTTTTTAGGACCTCAGGTCACCCACGATACGGTGCTCCAACTGCTGACATTGGCACAGGGTTCGACTTTGGTCAGTCAGTTTTCCGTCCAGTTTCGGACTCTGGCTTCAGAGCTAGACTGGTTGGATAAAGTTCTCATTCCAGTCTACTGGCGAGGACTGGTTGACCATGTTAAAGACGCTTTGGCTACCAGGGAGATTCCCGCCACACTGGAGAAGCTTATCTCCATATCTACCCGCATCGACCTCCGTTTTCACGAGCGGAGGTTGGAGCGGGTTCATTGTAGGCAGAGGATTCGGTTGGCTCCCACCTTTGCCAAACCTCTCGTATCCCCCGATCTGGCGTCCGAACCCCAAAAGGCCACAGAGGTTCCTCGTGCAGGACCTAAGTCTCAGTCCGTCCGAGTATTCGTGGTTTGTAACCTTTGTCAGCAGACAGGACACTATGCTAACAAATGTCCACAGCGATCGGGGAAGCGATCGCGTCTAGTGGCCCTGGGAGGAGGTTCACTAGAGACAGTGGCATTTTCCTCCAAGATGACATTTAAAGGGACAGTCACTGTAGACTCTTTCACACTTACAGTTGAGCTTTGTGTGGACTCAGGAGCATAGGGGAATTTCATGTCATCTACCTTTGCTCGTCGCCACGCAATACATCTGATAGCGCTCGACAAACCAGTGACTGTCCGGGTAGTGAATTGGTTGACATTGCCCTCGCCAATTACACATCAGACTGTCCCTCCTACTTTGTGTGTATCCCCTTCCCATCAGGAAATTATTTCCCTTCTCGTCCTTCCCGAAGGGAACAGACAAAATCCTACTGGGAGTACCCTGGCTCCATTCCCACTCCCCTCATATTGAGTGGACCTCCGGTAGGATACTGGGTTGGAGTGAGTCATGTAAGGACAGATGTGTCAGGGAGTGCATTCAGGTTACCACTACAGAGATACCCGCAGATCTTTCTCCTCTTCCCAAGTGCTATCAGTCATATGCAGACGTGTTCTCTAAAAATGCTGCGGAGACTCTGCCGCCCATCGTCCCTACGACTGTCCTATTGACCTCTTGCCTGGAGCAGAACCTCCTCGGGGAAGGGTCTATCCCCTCTCTCTTCCTGAGACCGAGGCTATGTCTCAATATATCCAGGAGAATCTGGCAAGAGGGTTCATTAGGAAGTCGGTGTCACCAGCAGGAGCGGGGTTCTTCTTCGTGCAGAAGAAGAGTAGAGAATTATGTCCGTGTATAGTTTACAGAGGTCTTAACGCCATCACCGTTAAGAATAAGTACCCGTTGCCCCTGATTTCTGAGCTCTTTGATAGGCTCCGGGGAGCAAGGGTATTTACTAAATTAGATCTGCGTTGTTCTTATAACCTGATTCGCATCCTTGAGGGGGACGAATGAAAGACGGCTTTTAATACCAGGGATGGGAATTATGAATAGCTGGTGATGCCCTTCGGGCTCTGTAATGCCCCAGCCATTTTCCATGACTTTCTCAATGACATCTTCCGGGATATGCTTTCCACCTCTGTAGTAGTCTGTCTGGATGATATTCTCATCTTTTCTCCAGATATTGACTCTCACCAGAGGGATGTCTGCAAAGTCTTCGACCTGTTACAGGAGAACTCCCTCTATGCAAAGTTGGAGAAATGCATGTTTGAGCAGGAGTCTTTACCTTTCCTGGACTTTATCATCTTTGCCCAGGGATTGGCTATGGATCTTGCCAAACTACAGGCTGTGATGGATTGGCAAGAACCCCATTCTCTTAAAGCGGTGCAGCGCTTTATGGGGTTCATTAATTACTATCGCCAATTCATTCCCCACTTCTCCATTTTGGTAGCTCCCTTGGTAGCCCTCACCAAGAAGGGAGCCAATCCCAAATTGTGGTCAGAGGAGGTCTCCAAGGCCTTTACTTCAATTAAGTCCCATTTTGCTAGCGCTCCCATCTTACATCGCCCCGAGGTTGATAAGCCTTTTATATTGGAGGTTGATGCCTCATCCGTTGGTGCTGGAGCAGTCCTTTTTCAAAAGGATGCTCAAGGTCGGAAACATCCTTGTTTATTCTTTTCCAAGACCTTCACACCAGGGGAGAGGAATTATTCCATTGGGGATAGGGAGTTGCTAGACATGAAGTTGGCCTTTTCCGAGTGGAGACATCTCCTGGAGGGGGCTCGCTTTCCCTTTCAAGTGTTCACTGACCACAAAAATTTGGTTTATTTACAGACCGCCCAGCGGCTAAATTCTCGTCAGGCCAGATGGTCCCTGTTCTTCTCCCGGTTCCATTTCACCCTCCATTTCCTCTACGGTGAGAAGAACATTCGGGCCGATGCTCTTTCTCGCTCCGTGGTGTCCTTTGATGAGGTGGAGGAGGAGCCTCGGTTGATTGTCCCCACAGAGAATCTAAGAACTGTGGCCCCGGTTTCGCTTGAGTCTGTGCCTCCGGGCAAGACTTTTGTGCCCACCAATTTGCAACTGGAGGTACTCTCTTGGGCACATTTGTCCAGGGTGGGTGGAAATTTTGGGGCAAAAAGGACATCTGAGTTGCTGGCGAGGACATACTGGTGGCCACATGTGGTCCGTGACATCAGGGAATACGTTCAGGCGTGCTTCTCCTGCCCCATGAATAAGTCCCCTCGACAACGGCCAGCTGGGCTACTTTTCCCTTTACCGGTGGCAGACAGGCCTTGGGAGATGGTTGGGATGGATTTTGTGGTGGGCTTACCCAAGTCTCGGGGCTGCACCATCATCTGGGTGATAACCGACCACTTCTCCAAAATGGTGCACTTGGTGCCCTTACTACGGTTACCGTCTGCACGGGCCTTGGCAGCATTATTTATTAGGCATATTTTCCATTAACATGGAATGCCAGACAAAATCGTCAGTGATCGAGGTCCCCAATTTGCGTCTCGGTTTTGGAGAGAGCTATGTCGTCTACTCAGCATTGAGTTAAATCTCTCCTCGGCATATCATCCTGAGACGAATGGGTTGGTAGAGAGGGCCAACCAGACCTTGGTCACATACTTGCGACATTTTGTCTCTGCCAGGCAGGATGACTGGGCATCCTTGCTACCGTGGGCTGAGTTCACTCTAAATAATGCTGTGGCTGACTCCACCGGACAGACCCCATTCCTCCTGAACTACAGTCAGCATCCGCGGGTACCAGTGCCCATGCCCGTGTCTTCCGCCGATTACAGGGTGGCAGACTGGGCTGTGGAGGCACGGGACATTTGGGACCGCACCCAGGATGCCATTCAGGCTTCCAAAGAGATGATGAGGTCTTCGGCCGATGCCCATCGGCGCCCAGCTCCTACATTTGCTCCGGGTGACCTAGTGTAGCTCTCTGCCCGAAACATCAGGCTTCATGTAGAGTCCACCAAGTTGGCACCTTGCTTTTTGGGTCCCTTTAGAGTTCTTGAGCAGGTGAACCTGGTGGTTTACCGCCTAGCCCTTCCGCCTCGCCTTGGTATCACCGACACCTTTCACGTGTCGCTCCTGAAACCCGTGGCCTTTTCCCGGTTTTCCGAGTCATCTGCCAGGATGTCGGGTTCATCTACCGACGATCATGAGGTGAATGCCATTGTTGGGTGCAAGGTGGTACGAGGCAAAAAATTTTATTTGGTGGATTGGAGGGGTTATGGGCCTGAGGATAGGTCCTGGGAGCCTGCCGAGAAATGTTCATGCTCTGCTGCTCATCGCTGCCTTTGAGCGCAGCGAGGCCCAAAGAAGGAGGGCCCTAGGAGGGGGGGTAATGTTAGGGTTTGAGTTCCCACTCCTGTACAGGGGGAATCTCAAGCTGTTCTGGCTGTGGTCCCCATCCGTCTCCGGCCGCAGTGGTTCCTGCTCAGCAGAGACGTCGGTCCCAGCGTCTTGCCCGGCCCAGTACTGTGCAGAGACTTGCTGATGCAGCCAGTGTTGGAGCAGGCAAATTTGGGACTAAGTCCTTTGTTGCTTCATCTGAGCATGCCCAGGGCAAGATCTTCCATTGGAGATCAGGGGTCACATGCTCAGATACAGCTGCCACTCCTATTGGTCCTTCAGGAAGGTCCTGTGGCTGTTGATGTTCTGAAGCAGCTTCCCATTGGTCCTTCCTGGAAGGTCTTTTTCTCGTGGCTGCTATAAAAGGCTGTCCTTACCGCACGGCCGTGCGCTAGTATCAAATATATTATGTGCTTGGGCCAGTGTGGTCATGTATGCATGTGGTTAGGTCTGGCTGAAATAAGCCCCTAGAATACCAGCACCTCCGGTGAGGAGATTGTATGCACGTGTTCAGGGCTCGGCTGAAAACGCCATTAGAATACCGGCTACTCCGGTGAGGAGATTATTGCTTGGGTTCTGATTGCATGAGCACAGACTGCAATCCGCTTAGCAGTCATCTGTGTTCCCTGTGAGTCTAACAGGACACAGTCTTTGTTACGGAGGCTCTGTGAATTAACAGAGTCCGCTTATATCACCATATAGAGCTACGGTGTTTACATCTGTGACTCTGCGGGATAACAGAGTTCGCTCATACTGCCTATTTACGCTATATTACTAGCAGCAGGCTCTGCCTGCATGGTGGATCCCGGGCTGCGAACGCACCTCTCTTTAATATCTATTAGGTGCGTTCCGCAGGCCCCTAACATTGGGCCACTGACACACAGTGGATTGATCCTGCCCTTAGGAGTCATTTTGTGCAGGGTCTGTCCCCAAGGTTGCAGGATACTCTGGTGCAGTACGCCGCCCCCAGTTCATTGGAGGCTGCCATGTCCCTTGCCTTCCGGGTGGATAGACGTCTCAGGGAGAGGCATACACCAAAACTGCCCCTTGTTCTCCTTACTAGCGAGGAGGACACAGTTGAGCAGCAGGATGAACCTTTGCAGGTGGGAGCAGTTGGTTCCCAAACGGGGTTGCCTGTGGTTCGACGTGGTATGGGGGCATGTTTTTTTTTGGGCAGACTGGTCATTTCATTGGGGTCTGTTTAGCTCACGCCAAAATACCTGTGCCATCTAAGAAGCCGCATCCCCCTGGTCGTGTGGAGGGAGGCGACCAGGGAGTGTATATTTCCTCCACTTCTTCCCCTCAGTGTACCCTGACTGCAAGAGTGGTGATTTGCGGGGTATCTAAGGGTATACCGGTGCTTGTGGACAGTGGAGCAGGAGTCAATTTGGTGGATGCTCACTTTGTCCGGACCAATGGCCTGATGTGTAAGACACTAGCTAAACCATTAGGCATCCAGACCATTGACTCTGTCCCACTCAGAGTGAGACCCGGGGAGTGAGACCCAGGTCGTGCATGATATATGCCTGCATATACGGACTCTTCATGAGGAGTCCCTGTCATGTTACATCTTGGACGGTATGCCAATACCCATTGTTTTAAGCCTCCCTTGGCTGACAAAACACAACCCGGTTATTGATTGGCATTCCAGGGAGGTAGTCAGCTGGGGTCAGTCGTGTGAGGGCTGCTGCCTGGGGGCTACTGTCTCTGCCGTCTTTCTGCAACCTTCCCCTTCTTCTCCAGTGGGGGCAGCAAGGTGCTGCCAAGGAGTAGGGGCAAGTCCCAACCCTCACCACCAGCCAACCCTGTGAGTCAAAGCCCTCTTGGGAGGAGGGGTCAGGGGAGGTTGGTGGTTTCCTCTGAGAAATGTGTGAGTGGGGTGACCCAGGGGGATGCCTCTGTTGTCAGTTCCTCAAAGAGTTCATCATCTTGTGTCAAATGCGTGTGTTGCAATTAACGTTCAGGTCCGGACCTGTGTGTGAACGAGTATGTACGGGTTTCCACCAAAAACATCCGGTGGAAGTGTTCTCGGGTGATCGGGCCGTATCGGATGTCGGCCATTCTCAGTCCGGGGACTTACCAGCTGGAGTTACCCCCAGTTATGCCCGTACATAACTCATTCCCCAGGACAGCATTCTGGAGATTTGTGGTACCTCTGGAGCATATGTTACGGCCATTTCCATCTGTCCGCGTTTGCCATAAACCTGAGAGTCAGGTGACTGCTGGGGTGAACACTGGTGGATCGAGGCATCCTCATCTAGGTGGTATATGAGGTGTTGCGTTGAGGGTCCAGAGGCCCCTCATCAAAGGGGGGTACTGTCACGATCCACATTTGGATCTGTGGCAGATCTCTCTCTGCATGTTGAAACCTCTTTCCTGTCTGGCCAGCAGGGGTTAATCTCAGTCTTTGCCCCCGGTGGCCACTGGTGGTGTTGCATGCCTGATTACTTGTCAGGATTTGGGTGTGACCACTCCCACTTCCTTTATAAGGTCACCTGAGTTGTCAGCTGGTGTTGGTAATATTGCTTCCTCTGGTGACCAACCTAGCTGGAGCCAGGAGCTGCTGAGAGCAGTGGTACTTCAGTTGCTTCCCTCATCCGGGGCTTTACTCTGCTGTGCGGAGCTAACAGCAGAGAAAGCTAAGTGTTTATTGTTTAGTTGATTAACCCTTAAGTGTCTGTCTTTCCTTTTGGTTGTTTTTGGTGTAATTCACATTATTCCCTGTCTCACTTCCAGGGGAGGGGGTTGGTGAGTTTAGCTCAGGGCTAAACAGGAAACAGGGACAGGTCGGGGACTTGGACCTCACTACCATTAAGCGTACCTCCAGGCTAAGGAAAGACAGGTCCTCCCTTAGCTTTAGGGTGTAAGGTTCTGTGTACATGTTCCTGAAACTCAGTTTGTTCGTCAGCCATTTTACTTTCTGTCTTGCTGCAGCTATCTTGCCCTCAGTCAAAATGGAGTTTCCAGCTTGCATGTTCCCGCCCTGATTCTCTCCTTTTGCTTCTTAAGCAGCCACAGCTGAGCAATCAGTGCTTCAGAATCTAGCCTGCAGTGAACCTGTGACCTGACTCCTAAAGCCTTGGACCTTGTACTCCAGCTATTCCTACTGAGGAACTCTGAAGCACTTGTGGACTCTGAACCCTGCTCTTTGAAAGACCCACGTTTGCATGGACTTACGGTAACAGAGAAGAAGATCCTGAACCTGTTGTGGAGAGTGATTGCTGAGCTTAGATTACTCTGGCCTGCTGTGTCTCCTGCTTCTGTGTCTGCAAACTGTGAGACTATTTTTGCCAACTTGTATGAAGTAATACAAGACTTTCTATATCAAACCTGTGTCTCATGTATTTTCATCGCACCCAAGCACAAGACGCTATATGAACTGTACCACATACATTACAAGATTCTGAAGCCAAAACGTTAGTGTCTGCTGGGTCTGGAAAGGCTGTGTCTGCTGTAACTGTGGATATCGGATGTCCGGTTGTACTTTCTGTGATGACAGTGGTTGTGACTTCTCACAACCATTCCAGGTGAGCAATTCCCTTAAGTGTTTTTTTTTTCTGCAGTGTTACCACAGGTAAACACTATTGGTTTTTTTTTTTTCTTTTCTCTGTTTTGTCTGCTGTAACTGTGGATATCAGATGTCCGGGTGAACTTTCTGTGATGATAGTGGTTGTGACTTCTCACAACCATTCCAGGTGAGCAGTTCCCTTAATTTTTTTTTTCTCTCTGCAGTGTTACCACAGGTAAACACTATTGTTTTTTTTTTTCTCCTCTCCTCTTCTTCCAGTACTCCTGTCTTAAAAGATCTGGAAAATGGAGGCCCGCATAAAGGAACTTTGCGGAGACACTGATAATATCCTTGCAGATTTGCAGAATATAAAGACCCGTTTTTCAAGCCTACAGGACCTCACTAATCACAATTTGCAAGTGTTTGGACAGACTGCCCAGGATTTGCGAGCCAGGATTGAGGTTCTAGAAGAGCGAGTCCAGGCTCCTGCCGTAGCCCCGAGTTCTGGGATTCCCAAGTTGCCCCCTTTTCGTTTTGGCGGTGAACGTGAGAAATTCAGGGGATTTATTAATCAATGCAATCTTTTTTTTTCTGCACATGCTTCACAATTTCCCACTGAACGATCTAAGGTGCTTACTATAATTATGTTGCTTACCAACAAGGCTTTGATGTGGGCAAACCCTCTGATTGAGACTGAGGATGATTGTTTGAATCACCTTGATGCTTTTATTTCAGCCATGGGGCAGGTGTTTGATGACCCCAATCGAGGTGCAACAGCTGAAGCAGCCATGTTAGCTTTGCGCCAAGGTAAGCACTCGGTAGCTGAATATGCCTTGGAGTTCAGGAGATGGGCCCTTGATACCACCTGGGACAGTTCCGCCAAAAAATCTATTTTTCGAAAGGGGTTATCTCCACTGATTAAGGATGAACTTGCTCGTGCCGACCCTCCCACTGCGTTAGGTGACTTTATTAACTACTGCATCCGTATTGATACTCGTCTGACTGAACGCAGGCAAGAGAGATGGTTCGAAAGCAATCGCACTAACCTTTTCCTACCTTCCTCTCCAGCTAAGGAACCTTTGAGTAGAATTACACGGGAACCTGAACCTGAACCCATGCAGGTAGACTCTTTACAACGACGGGTTAGTGATGCACGCAAGGAACATCGTTTTAAGGAGAATCTATGTTTCTATTGTGGTAAGTCAGGGCACTTCATTATAAACTGCCCCAGCCGTTCTCGTAAGACTACTGCAGCACTCATTCATTGTGAGTGTTGCGAGAGGGGATCTGTCAGGTCCAAGCCTCAGGCTCCAGAGAGATCTGCAGCAACAGATCTTGATTTCTCGGACTTAAACTCCGTTACCTCTGAGGACGTTGACTGTGTAAACGCTGCCAATTTTCAAGTTTCCTCAGCGGTGTCCCAGCTGAGTTGTAAGAAAAACAATTCTCATTGCTTTCTTTCCATCAAACTCTGGGTTGACTCAGCTTGGGTGTCTAGCTCTGCTATGATCGACTCAGGGGCAAGTGGAAATTTTATGGATGTCTCCTTTGCTCTGAAACAGGGGATACGTTCAGTGAAGAAGGCTACTCCAGTACAGATGGAAACTGTGGATGGCTCCCTGCTGACCTCTGGACCAGTGGATCAGGAAACAGAGCCTTTGAGGGTTCTTATGGGTAAAGATCATCAAGAGAAACTGTCCTTTATGCTTATCTCTTCTCCCCACTTTCCCATTATTCTAGGGCTACCATGGCTGCAGGCTCAGAATCCTACCATTAACTGGGAGACCAAGGAATTACACTTTCCGGAGAAACAGATGAGTCAAGGAGTTTCAGCTTGCTCTGTTCCTAAAGGAACCATGTCAGTCCCTGAACTACCAGCTGTATACCAGGACTATGTGGATTTATGTGACAAGAAGAACGCTGACCAGCTTCCTCCTCACCGTCCATATGATTGTCCAATTGAATTATTGCCTGGAGCGGAGATACCTTTTGGTAAGATCTACCCCCTGGCGGGGCCCGAGCTAAAGGCTTTAAAGGATTACATAGACGAAAATCTAGCCAAGGGCTTCATACGCCCCTCTTCATCTCCTGCAGGTGCACCCATCTTCTTTGTAAAGAAGAAAGATGGATCTCTGAGACCATGCGTAGACTATAGGGAACTCAATAAGGTTACTATTAGAAACCGTTATCCATTGCCTTTAATCCCTGAGTTATTGGAGAGAGTGCGACATGCCAAAATTTTCTCTAAACTAGATCTTCGTGGGGCCTATAACTTAGTCCGTATTAGACCTGGGGATGAATGGAAGACTGCATTCAGGTCACGCTATGGACACTTTGAATATCTAGTTATGCCTTTTGGTCTGAGTACCGCCCCAGCCACTTTCCAACACTTGGTGAATGACATCTTCAGGGATCTCCTAGATACATTTGTGGTAATTTATTTGGATGATATTCTAATTTTTTCTAACTCCACAGAGGAACATCATGGACATGTGAGAATGGTCTTGGAACGTCTAAGACAAAATCATCTTTACATCAAACTTGAAAAGTGTGAATTCCATAGGACCGAAATTCAATTTCTGGGGTATGTACTGTCTACACAAGGAATTAGTATGGATGGAAGCAAAACCCAAGCCATCAAGGATTGGCCAAGTCCTAGAAATGTGAAGGAGGTACAGCGCTTCATCGGGTTTGCCAACTTCTATAGACGTTTCATTAGAAATTTCTCTGAGGTAGTGTCACCTATCACCCACTTACCCGGAAAGAGTCTAGGTTCTCCTGGACTCCCCAAGCCCAGGAAGCATTTTCCCGTCTAAAAGATAAATTTACCACTGCACCTATCCTAGTACATCCCAACCCGAGCTTGCCTTCATAATAGAGGTGGATGCTTCAGACTGTGCCGTTGGAGCTATACTCTCTCAGAGAACAGGTGAGAAGAATGTCTTGCATCCCTGTGCCTTCTTTTCCCAGCAGTTGTCTTCGGCTGAGAGGAACTACGATGTGGGCAATAGAGAGTTGTTGGCCATTATTGCCGCCTTCAAAGAATGGAGACACCTTCTTCAGGGAGCTGCACAGCAAATAGTCGTCCTGACAGACCATCGTAACCTTGAGTTTATCAGGTCGGCTAAGTGCCTGACTCCTCGCCAGGCTCGCTGGAATCTTTTCTTAAACCAATTTAATTTTATCATTTCTTATAGACCAGGATCGCGCAATGGAAAGGCTGATGCACTCTCTAGGATTTACTCAGCAGAGACACGTCCAATTACTCCTCCTAAGACTATTCTTCCTGACTCTAGATTCCTAGGAGTAATTCATAATCAAGACCTACTTAAGGACATCAAGGAAGTATACCATGCAGATTCCTTTTTGGCACAACCCCCAAGGGACGTAAGTCTTGTCTTTAAGAATGGTGTGTGGATTCAGGGACAACGCCTGTATATTCCTGAAACAGTCAGATTGAGAGTATTGCAACTCATTCACGATTCCAAGATAGCTGGGCATAGAGGAATTCTAAAGACAGGAATTTCTCTCTCGTTTCTTTTGGTGGCCCACTTGCAGGAAGGATGTTTTAAACTATGTCACTTCATGTGAAGTCTGTGCAAGATGCAAAACACCTCGCTCCTCACCAACTGGTCTGTTACAGCCTCTTCCCACCCCGTCCCGCCCGTGGGGATCCATTTCTATGGACTTCATTGTGGAGTTACCAACCTCTCAAGGGAAGAACACCATTCTAGTGGTGGTTGACCGTCTAACAAAGGCAGCTCATTTTATCCCTTGTGTCGGCTTACCCACTGCAAAACAGACATCAGATTTGATGATTAAAGATGTGTTTCGCTTACATGGAGTACCGGATGAGGTTATTTCGGATCGAGGGGTGCAATTCACTTCTAGGTTTTGGCAAAATTTCTGTGCAGCATTGGACATTAAAGTAAACCTTTCTTCTGCTTTTCATCCTCAGACTAATGGACAGACCGAACGAACCAATCAAACCCTGGAGCAGTATCTCCGCTGCTTTATCTGCCACCTACAGGATGATTGGGTGGATTTACTTCCATTAGCTGTGTTCTCGTATAACAACTCTCAGAGTGCCTCCACTAAGCAGTCTCCTTTTTACTCTAATCTAGGTTATCATCCTAACATTCTACCATGATTTCCCATAGAAACGCCTTTACCAGCAGTGGCTGAAAGAATCACGTCTTTACAGAAGAATATGGATCTTCTAAAGGAGAATCTGGAATCGGCTCAGGAAAGGTACAAGAAAGCAGCAGATAAATTTCGTAAACCTGCACCAGCTTTCAAGGTAGGAGACTTGGTCTGGCTGTCAACCAGAAATCTTAAGTTAAGGATTCCATCGTCTAAGTTGGGACATAAGTACATTGGACCCTATAAAATCAGTAAAATTATAAGTGCCGTTGCTTGTCGTCTTCAACTGCCCAGAACTATGAGAATTCACCCTGTCTTTCATGTATCCCTACTAAAGGCTGCGACACCCAATACGTTTCCTGGACGTTCTTCTCCTTGCCCTGACCCAGTGCTAGTCGATGGTCAGGAAGAATTTGTGGTGGAAAGGATTTTAGATTCCAGGTTGTATAGAAATCAGTTACAATATCTGATTAAATGGCAGGGCTACCCAGTGGAGGACAACTCATGGGAACCAGTCAATAACGTTAATGCTCCTCGCTTGCTCCGTCAGTTTCATCAGAGGTACCCACACAAGCCTGGCCTGAGGTCATCCGGAGGTTGTCCCTAAGGGGAGAGTAATGTAAGGTTCTGTGTACATGTTCCTGAAACTCAGTTTGTTCGTCAGCCATTTTACTTTCTGTCTTGCTGCAGCTATCTTGCCCTCAGTCAAAATGGAGTTTCCAGCTTGCATGTTCCCGCCCTGATTCTCTCCTTTTGCTTCTTAAGCAGCCACAGCTGAGCAATCAGTGCTTCAGAATCTAGCCTGCAGTGAACCTGTGACCTGACTCCTAAAGCCTTGGACCTTGTACTCCAGCTATTCCTACTGAGGAACTCTGAAGCACTTGTGGACTCTGAACCCTGCTCTTTGAAAGACCCACGTTTGCATGGACTTACGGTAACAGAGAAGAAGATCCTGAACCTGTTGTGGAGAGTGATTGCTGAGCTTAGATTACTCTGGCCTGCTGTGTCTCCTGCTTCTGTGTCTGCAAACTGTGTGACTATTTTTGCCAACTTGTATGAAGTAATACAAGACTTTCTATATCAAACCTGTGTCTCATGTATTTTCATCGCACCCAAGCACAAGACGCTATATGAACTGTACCACATACATTACATAGGGGCAGTTCAGGGGCCCCGGTTCCTTGTCCCCTGCATTTCCACAACTGCCCTGTTACAGCTGGTCAGTGAACCGCAGTTACCACGCTGTCAGAAGACAGCGAGAGCACTCAGCTGTGATTAGAGGTATAAACTTTACCTTCGGTCACTGGTGTCACCTGATGGGACTACTGATCCCATTATCTGACACCTGCTGCCGCTAATTACAATGAGAGCAGGAGCGGCGGATGGGAGTATTCATCAGCCACTGCTGACTGTAAATAAATAATTAAAAATAAAAACCCAGCGTGGCTTCCCTTGTATTTTTGCTAACCAGCCAGGCAAAACTAACAGCTGTTAAGAATAGAGGGGTCCCCATGCTGTTGTTTTAATTATTTAAATAAATAATTTAAAAAAAACGTGTTGGGTCTCCCCCATTTTTGACAACCAGCCTTGCTAAAGCTGACAGCTGGAGGCTGGTATTCTCAGACTGGCAAGGGGCCATGGATATTGGCCCCCAGCCTAGAAATAGCAGCAGGCAGCTGCCCAGAAAAGGCACCAATTCTCGCCCTTTGCCCGGCTCTTCCCACTTACCTTGTAGCGTTGGCAAATGGGGTGATAGTTGGGGGGTTGAAGTCACCTTTGTATTGTCAGGTGACATCAAACCCTGAGATAATAATGGAGAGGTGTCAATAAGACACCCCCATTACTAACCCCATAGTCACATTTTAAGAAAACACAGACACCCAGAAAAAAGTCCATTAATTGAAAGAATGACACAGACTCCTTTAACAATCTTAATTAAACCATACTTACAACCTCACCTAATTCCACCAAAGCCCTCGATCTCCTGTAATAAAACTAAAATAAAAATTAAAAAACAACAATATACCATACCTGTCCGTCATTCTGTCCCACGCTGTAATCCATGTCTGGGGGAGAAAAAGAACTACTGCGAACGGAACCTCAGTGACCAGTGCTGACATCATTGAGGTTACGTCTGGTCACTGAGTCTCCATTCAGAGCCGGGCTTAACTGCGGTGACCTAGGTGAGATACCCGCTAGAAACGTGAGAGTTATTCTCACGGTGCTAGCGGGGATCTCACCGAGGTCACCGCAGTTCAGCCCGGCTGGGAATGCAGCCTCAGTGACATCACCGCTAGTCACTGACGCTGTGCTCGCAGCCGCTCAGTCACCAGTTCAAGTGAATGGGGTCCGGGTAAGGGTTTGAGTCCAGGTACTGCTCTGGTTCCCGAACCTGTACTTTTTGTAACTGTTCTGCCAAACACGTCGGACCCGCCAGACCCGAACATCCAGGTGTCTGCCCAAATCAAGAGATAACACTAAATGACAAAAATAAATCTAGTAATCTTGAATAAAAATAAATCGGGCAGACTCCCTAATAATCTCTCATTCCAAGAAAGGAGGGTCCTGGAAGAGCTAGCCGATTGGGATGATGTTGTTTTCAAAATGGCCGATAAAGGGGGCAACATAGTCATCTGGCCCCATCATATGTATGAGGCACAAGCGTATAAGCTATTAGAGAACAGCAAGGAATATAAATTGCTCACTTTTAACCCTATGACTAAATTTTAAACTGAACTATTAGACATCTTAACGGCCACCTATGAGAACAACATCATTCCCAAGAGACTACTGGATATCCATCAAAAGATGTGCCCGAGATTAGCCACGTTTTATCTCATACCCAAAATTCACAAGATCCTATAAATTCACCGGGTAGACCAATTGTGGCTGCTAATGAGGGCCTTTGTGAAATAATTTTAAGGTTATTGAATTTTACCTTAATCCCCTTGTTACACAACTTCCTAAAAGACACTTAGGCAGTTTTGTGACACCTTGAGGGTCTTCAACTGTCAGATAATATGGTGTTTGTCACTGCGGACGTTGAAGCTCTTTATTCCTCCATTAGGCATCCAGATAGTCTGCGAGCCGTATCCAGATATCTAATGTCCAGTAATATCGATAGAGGGATGTCAGAATTGGTAGTTACCCTGTTTGAATTTGTCCTTACCCACAATGCCTTCTCCTTTGACAAAAAATTTACCTCCAATTGCAAGGTACGGCTATGGGGGCGGCATGTGCCCCTCCTATGCCTATGTCAATCTCTTTATGGGGGCATTTTTCAGGAGGTTGAAATTTTGGGCATTGAACATGTGCATAGCTTGATACGGTTCATAGACGATATTATGTTTATCTCGGAAGGACCGACAGAAGATTTACAAACTTCATGGGGAGACTTAATGACAACAATTTAAATATCCGTCTGACATATAAATTTGGGAGTATTGAATTTCTCGATTTATTAATTTCAGCATCCCCCAATGGCCTTATTAGCACAACTGTATACAGGAAACCGACTGCCACGAATTCGCTCCTGCATGTGTCCTCATCACACCCTAAAACTACTATTATTACTGTATACCAATGGGTCAATTTCTACGGATAAAAATAATTTGTTCTGAGGATCTCCAATTTGAGAAACAGTCCAAGGATCTGAAAGAAAGGTTCCAGGAGCGTGGGTATAGCCATAGAGCAGCGGTTCTCAACCTGTGGGTCGCGACCCTGCGGGGGTCGAACGACCAAAACACAGGGGTCGCTTAAAGGAGCCGGTGGCTGCAGCACTGTAGTGACAGCTGCAGCCGCCGGCTTCAAGAAGACATCCATACTTACCTTCCGTCGCTGCGTCCCTGTCGGCCGCGGCAGCTTCCTCTTGGCAGTGCGGTGACGTAGTACCGCTCATTAAGGTAATGAATATGGACGTGACGCCACTCCCATAGGCGTGGCGTCCATATTCATGTCCTTAATGAGCGGTATTACGTCACCGCTGCGCACAGGAGGAAGCTGTCGCGGCCGACAGGGATGCAGGGACCTGCAGCGACGGAGCGAGGAGGGTAAGTATGATGGGGGGGAGGATGGGGGAGCGGAGCCATGTATACAGGATGGGAGAGGGGAGCGGAGCCATATATACAGGATGGGAGGGTGGAGCGGAACCATATATACAGGATGGGAGGGTGGAGCGGAGCCATGTATACAGGATGGGAGGGGGAGCGAAGCCATGTATACAGGATGGGAGGGGGGAGCGGAGCCATGTATACAGGATGGGAGGGTGGGAGAGGAGCCATGTATACAGGATGGGAGGGGGAGCGGAGCCATATATACAGGATGGGAGGATGGGAGCGGAGCCATATATACAGGATGGGAGGATGGGAGCGGAGCCATGTATATAGGATGGGAGGGTGGGAGCGGAGCCATGTATACAGGATGGGAGGGGGGATTGGAGACATGTATACAGGATGGGAGGGGGGAGCGGAGCCATATATACAGGATGGAAGGATGGGAGCGGAGCCATGTATATAGGATGGGAGGGTGGGAGCGGAGCCATGTATACAGGATGGGAGGGTGGGAGCGGAGCCATGTATACAGGATGGGAAGGTGGAGCGGAGCCATATATCCAGGATGGGAGGGGGAGCGGAGCCATGTATACAGGATGGGAGGGGGAGCGGAGCCATGTATACAGGATGGGAGGGAGGAGCGGAGCCATATATACAGGATGAGAGGTTGGGAACGGAGCCATGTATATAGGATGGGAGGGTGGGAGCGGAGCCATGTATACAGGATGGGAGGGTGGGAGCGGAGCCATGTATACAGGATGGGAGGGGGGAGCTGAGCCATATATACAGGATGGGAGGATGGGAACGGAGCCATGTATGTAGGGTGGGAGCGGAGCCATGTATACAGGATGGGAGGGTGGGAGCGGAGCCATGTATACAGGATGGGAGGGGGAGCAGAGCCATGTATACAGGATGGGAGGGGGAGCGGAGCCATATATACAGGATGGGAGGATGGGAGCGGAGCCATGTATACACGATGGGAGGGGGAGTGGAGCCATATATACAGGATGGGAGGATGGGAGCGGAGCCATATATACAGCATATTTCCGATGGCTTTAGCCCAGTGGCGTAGCAGGGGCGTAGCGTGGGCGGGCGTAGGATGCGGGCGTAGCGTGGGCGGGCGGGGGGCGGTCCGCCCCAGGCAGCACGTGTGTGTGGCGGTCCGCCCCAGGCAGCACGTGTGTGGGGCGGCGTGGCAGCAGCAGCAATTTCTCCTCCCACGGAGTCACAGTGCAGCGGCCCCGGACCCTCCGGAGCTGAGCGGCGGGTCGGTGAGTCCACTGTGCGGGGAGAGGGGGGACCCGGCCTGAGCAGGCGGTGCAATACTTATCTCTCCCCGTGCCTCCGTAGCTCCGGGCTCCAGGGGGCGCCTGCAGGGCGCCCGCGCTTCCTGTCACAGCAGCGCCGCTGGATGACGTCATCATTCAGCGGCCGGCTGTGGCAGAGAGCGCAGGCGCCGGACAGGTGAGATGTGAGGTGTATGCGTCTGTGTGTATCAGTGTGTGTGTGTGTGTCTGCCTTCGTGTGTGTATGTGAGAGAGTGCTGCGGTGCTGTCTGTGTGTGGTGCTGTATGTGTGATGGTGATGGGGGAGGCAGTGATGGTGGTGAGGAGGCAACGATGATGATGGGGAGCCAATGATGATGGGCAGGCAAAGATGATGATGATGGGGAGGCGATGATGATGGGCAGGCAATGATGATGATGATGATGGGGAGGCGATGATGATGGGGAGCCAATGATGATGAGCAGGAAATAATCATGATGATGGGGAGCCAATGATGATGGGCAGGCAATGATGATGATGATGATGGGGAGGCGATGATGATGGGGAGCCAATGATGATGGGCAGGCAATGATGATGATGATGATGGGGAGCCAATGATGATGGGAAGGCAATGATGATGATGGGGAGCCAATGATGATGGGCAGGCAATGATGATGATGATGGGGAGCCAATGATGATGGGAAGGCAATGATGATGATGGGGAGCCAATGATGATGGGAAGGCAATGATGATGATGGGGACGCGATGATGATGGGGAGCCAATGATGATGGGCAGGCAATGATGATGATGGGGAGCCAATGATGATGGGCAGGCAATGATGATGATGGGGAGGCAATGATGATGGGGAGGCGATGATTATGATGGGGAGGCAATGATGATGATAATGGGGAGTCTTTCCACAGTGCCCTTTCCTGAGCCGTAACAGTGCAGAACGCAGCACAGTGCAGAGGAGAGCTCCATATTTTGTATGGAGCATTATATGGGGACCAGTATTCTTTATGGAGCATTATATTTGGCCCATAATACTGTATGGAGGACTATGTGGTGCCCATAATATTGTATGGAGGACTGTAATTATTTTTTGGTTTGGGGGTCACCGCAACATGAGGAACGGTATTGCGGGGTCACGGCATTAGAAAGGTTGAGAACCACTGCCATAGAGCAATCCATAGAGGGTATATTCGAGCTAAAAAATACCCCCAGAACCATTTGTTACATAAAAAACCATCTTCCGGGGATCCGGCCTCCCAAGATAATCAGGTAAGATTTATCACTAATTTTTCAAATAATTGGTATGACCTCAAGACCATTATTCAAAAACACTGGCCCATTCTGTTTACTGATCATTCCCTCAAAAGTATTTTACCGTCACAACCTTCTATGATTGCCAAGCGTTCACCTAATGTCACGCGGTCTTATGATATGTGTACGTTGTCAGTAAACTATTCTTAAAAGAACAACACTCTATACAACATATAGATTAGCAACATCAGCATGTAAATATAGAATAGATTTACCTGACACGATATCCGTTGAACTCAGGGTTAATCTTGAGGACTTGATACACTGTCACAGGAAAGAGGAGGATCGGGGGTCTAACCTGACCCTAAACTGGGGTCCTAACTAATCCTCACCTTGGAGGTACTGATAATGGTTCAGAGGTCCAAGTCTCCAGCCTAACCCTGTCTCCTATCAGTCCCTGAACCCTGTAATCAGTCCTAAGAAGGATTCTGATTACCACCAAAGGGATATGGGCTGATCTCTGCTAAATACACAGATTAGACATATAAGACAGACTGGAGAAAACACAGACTTGCATACACACTCAAACACAGAAGGAACATAAATGATCTGGGATATTAAACTCTAAGCAAGGTGAGCTTAAAACAACTAAGTAGCTCTTTAACTTAAGTCTATACAGATACAATCCTATCTGTGGTCTGCATGAAGAATTTCACTGGCAACTCCCAACACAGACAACCAGAGATTTAAAGGAAACCAATCAACAAATAATTAATTGCAGCCGGGAGAAAACTGCACCCAGTCCCAGAACTGAGCACAGACAGAATTAACTCCCTAACTGCCAAACACAAAGAAACAGCAACTCAGCTGTGAGAAGTCAGAATGTGCAACCGCGACGATCTTCGTGGCGATGCACACATGACAGTACCCCCCCTTCTACGAGGGGCCTCCGGACCTCAGGGCCAGGTTTGCCCGGGTGAGTTCTGTGGAACGTCCGCACCAAACGATCTGCGTTAATGTCAGACGCAGGAACCCACGTCCTCTCCTCTGGACCATACCCCTTCCAATGCACCAAGTACTGAAGGGACCGGCGATTCAGACGTGAGTCAATGATCTTTGACACTTGAAACTCCAAGTTACCATTGACCACCACTGGAGGAGGAGGTAGAGGTGATGGTATGACTGGTGCCACGTACCTCTTAAGTAATGACTTGTGGAACACATTATGAATTTTAAACGTAGGAGGGAGGTCCAGACGAAATGCCACAGGATTAATTATGGAACTGATCCTGTACGGCCCGATGAATCTGGGGCCCAGCTTCCAGGAGGGAACTTTAAGTTTTATATTCCTGGTAGACAACCATACCAGATCGTTCACATTAAGATCTGGACCAGAAACTCTCCTCCTATCAGCCATACGTTTATAACGGTTCCCCATAGCACTCAGATTATTCAATACACCTCTCCACACTGAAGCAAGTGACGACGAGAAACGCTCCTCCTCAGGAACCCCAGAAAGGCCCCCCCCATTGAATGTACAAAACTGGGGATGAAAACCATATGCCCCAAAAAACGGGGACTTACCAGTGGACTCGCTCCGCCTGTTGTTAAGAGCGAACTCTGCCAGAGGCAAGAAAGAAGACCAGTCCTCCTGGTTCTCTGAGACAAAACACCGAAGATAAGTCTCTAGGCTTTGATTCAGACTCTCTGTCTGACCATTGGTCTGCGGATGAAAAGCCGAGGAAAATGACAATTGCATCCCCGACGTAAACAAAATGCCCTCCAAAACTTGGACACAAACTGAGACCCCCTATCTGACACCACATCAGAAGGCAACCCATGAAGTCTCACAATCTCCCCAATGAACACCTGCGCCAGAGTTTTAGCATTAGGGAGGGCAGGAAGAGCAATGAAATGTGCCATCTTACTGAACCTGTCAACAACCACCAGTATGACAGTCTTCCCTGACGACTGAGGAAGGTCCGTGATGAAGTCCATAGACAAATGAGTCCATGGACGCTCCGGAAGTTTCAAGGGTAAGAGGGTCCCAGACGGACGGGTATGAGGGGTCTTAGAGCGAGCACAAACCCCACAGGACGCGACAAAAGTTAAAACATCTTTATTAACGTTAGGCCACCAAAACCGGCGAGAAAGGAGATCTAAAGTAGCCTTACTCCCTGGATGTCCTGCTAAAGCAGAATTATGATGTGCCTCAATAACCTTTTGTCTCAACTGATTTGGGACAAACAGTCTCCCTGGAGGTCCTGCAGGGGCGTCCCCCTGAGCCTCTAACACCTCCTCCTCAAGCTCAGAACATACAGCCGACACTACCACCCCCTCCTGAAGGATAGGAATCGGGTCATCCATTTTCCCGGCCCCTGGGAAACTGCGAGACAAGGCATCCGCCTTAACATTCTTAGATCCAGGGCGATAAGTGACAACAAAATTAAACCTGGTAAAAAACAACGACCATCGAGCTTGTCTGGAATTCAGACGCTTAGCAGATTCCAAATACAGCAGGTTCTTGTGATCAGTAATGACGGTGACCGGGTGGACTGCCCCCTCCAAAAAGTGACGCCATTCTTCAAAAGCCAACTTAATGGCCAAAAGTTCCCTATTGCCGATATCATAATTCCTTTCGGCGGACGACAATTTTTTAGAAAAGAAAGCGCACGGATGCCATTTACCAGGGGACGGACCCTGGGACAATATTGCACCCACCCCTACGTCAGACGCGTCCACCTCCACAACGAACGGCTGTGATGCATCTGGTTGGATGAGAACGGGTGCCGAAGCAAAACATTTTTTCAAAGAGGAAAAAGCTTGGCAAGCTTTGTCCGACCATTTAGAAAAATCCGTCCCTTTTCTTGTCATGTCAGTGAGAGGTTTGACAACAGATGAGAAATTACAAATAAATTTCCGGTAGTAGTTAGCAAACCCCAGAAAACGCTGCAGAGCCTTAAGATCCTCTGGCTGATCCCATTCAAGCACTGCTCTCACCTTTTCAGGGTCCATACGGAAACCGGAGGCTGACACCAAGAAACCCAAAAACTGAAGTTCCTGTACGGCGAATACACACTTTTCCAGTTTGGCGTATAGTTTATTGTCTCGCAAGATCTGCAACACCTGTCTCACATGCTCCTGGTGAGACACAAGATCTGGTGAGTAAATTAAAATGTCATCCAAATATACGACCACAAACAGCCCCACCAGATGACGAAAAATGTCATTAACAAAATGTTGGAATACTGCTGGTGCAGTAGTCAGACCAAAAGGCATGACAAGGTTCTCATAATGTCCCTCCGGCGTGTTAAACGCCGTTTTCCACTCATCCCCCTCTTTTATCCTAATCAGATTATACGCCCCCCTGAGATCCAATTTAGAGAACCATTTGGCGCCAACAATTTGATTGAAGAGATCAGGAATCAGAGGGAGTGGATACGGATCTCGAACAGTAATCCGATTAAGTTCGCGGAAATCCAAGCAAGGGCGTAGGCCTCCATCTTTTTTCTTCACAAAGAAGAACCCCGCGGCCACTGGGGAAGATGAAGGTCTAATATGCCCTTTGGCCAGACTTTCCGAAATATAATCTTTCATAGCCTGCCTCTCAGGACCAGAAAGGTTATATAACCTAGCTTTAGGTAACTTAGCATCAGGAAGTAAATTAATAGAGCAGTCATACACGCGATGAGGAGGCAACTCCTGACACCCCTCCTCAGAGAACACATCCCCAAAGTCCTCCAAAAAAGGAGGCAAAGTACTAGGCACGACCGCACTGATGACTGTGTTCATGCAGTTACTTTTGCAAAACTCACCCCATTGGCTTATATCTCTGGACTGCCAATTAATCACAGGGTTATGTTTAACCAACCAAGGAAGTCCCAACACAATAGGAGTAGGTAGACCCTCCAACACATAACAAGATAATAGTTCCCTATGTATTGCCCCTACCCGAAGGTCAATGTTATGAACCTCATGAACAAAGCTACCTTGGCCGAGAGGCCTGGCGTCAATGGAGAATATAGGGATCGGTTTGACCAATACACTCAGATGCATACCTTGAGCCTGAGCAAACTGAGCGTCAACCAGATTAGCCCCGGACCCACTATCAAGAAGAACAGAAAATCTCTCCACTCTCGTACCAACCACCACCTCCACTGGTACAAGGAACTGAGAAGAACTAGCGGACGAAATACATACTCCCAGGTTGTCGTCCACCACACAACCTGGGATTAACAGTTTTCCGGCGACTTTTTGCTCAACAAGGCACGGGATGGACATCCCCCAACAAAATGTCCCTCTTTCCCGCAGAAGAAACACCTTCTAGTCCTGCGGCGTACCGCCAATCCCCTCCTACGAAATGATGTCCCTCCCAACTGCATAGGCTCCTCCGAACAGACAAGGGGAACCTCAACATAAGGGACTTTAGTAGTAGGTGGAGTAACAACAGGGGGCGGAGTTACCTCGCACCTCTCCCGGAGCCGTCTATCAGTACGGATAGCTAGGGCCATAGCAGCCTCCAGTGATGGAGGAGAATCATACTGAGCCAAAATGTCCTTTAATTTGTCAGAAAGCCCATGACAAAACTGGCTCCTAAGAGCTGGGTCATTCCACTGAGTATCTGTGGCCCATCTACGGAACTCAGAAGCAAATTCCTCCGCCGGACGATCTCCCTGCTGTATCTTACGTAATTTTGTCTCAGCAAGAGAGACCCGATCTGGGTCATCATATACCAAACCCAGGGCAGTAAAAAATCGATCTACTGACTGTAGAGCCGGGGATCCCGGAGGAAGGGAGAAGGCCCAGGATTGAGGGTCCCCTTGTAGGAGCGAGATAACAATTCCCACTCTCTGCTCTTCACTCCCTGATGATCGAGGCCGAAGCCGAAAATACAATTTACATGCTTCCCTGAAGGTAAAAAATTTGTCTCGCCCACCAGTGAACCTGTCCGGGAGAGCTACTTTAGGTTCAAATCTGGTTTGCTCCAAGGGAGACAAAACTTTGGACTTAATGTCCGTCAACTCCATGGATAATCCCTGCAACTGCAGAGCCAGCTGGGCTACTGGATCCATGGCAACTGGGAATAATTTTATGGGCCAGTGAAAATGTCACGCGGTCTTATGATATGTGTACGATGTCAGTAAACTATTCTTAAAAGAACAACACTCTATACAACATATAGATTAGCAACATCAGCATGTAAATATAGAATAGATTTACCTGACACGATATCCGTTGAACTCAGGGTTAATCTTGAGGACTTGATACACTGTCACAGGAAAGAGGAGGATCGGGGGTCTAACCTGACCCTAAACTGGGGTCCTAACTAATCCCTCACCTTGGAGGTACTGATAATGGTTCAGAGGTCCAAGTCTCCAGCCTAACCCTGTCTCCTATCAGTCCCTGAACCCTGTAATCAGTCCTAAGAAGGATTCTGATTACCACCAAAGGGATATGGGCTGATCTCTGCTAAATACACAGATTAGACATATAAGACAGACTGGAGAAAACACAGACTTGCATACACACTCAAACACAGAAGGAACATAAATGATCTGGGATATTAAACTCTAAGCAAGGTGAGCTTAAAACAACTAAGTAGCTCTTTAACTTAAGTCTATACAGATACAATCCTATCTGTGGTCTGCATGAAGAATTTCACTGGCAACTCCCAACACAGACAACCAGAGATTTAAAGGAAACCAATCAACAAATAATTAATTGCAGCCGGGAGAAAACTGCACCCAGTCCCAGAACTGAGCACAGACAGAATTAACTCCCTAACTGCCAAACACAAAGAAACAGCAACTCAGCTGTGAGAAGTCAGAATGTGCAACCGCGACGATCTTCGTGGCGATGCACACATGACACCTAACCTTCGTGATATACTTACCCATAGTACATATGATCCTAAGAGGGTGGGAAGCCATCCAAAACTTAAGGGGAAGGATGTTTTTTTCCCCTGTGGCTTGTGCAAAGGATGTGCCAACATGAAAAAAGCCTAACCATTAATAACTTTGATGACACTAGGACCTTCCTAATCTGTGCTCATATAACCTGCTCTAGTAAAGGAGTGATATATCACGCCGTATGTCCTTGTAGAAAGATTTACATAGGACTAACAAGTCGCGAACTGAAAATCAGGGTTCGCGAACATTGTCTTGATATAGACAAAGCTAAGACCACCCAGGACATCGCCTCATTGAAGACACTCCCCAGGCATTTTAAAAAATTACATTCCTGCAACTCTAGCCTTTTGTCTGTCAAGGCTACTGACTTGGTTGATCTAGGCATGAGGGGTGGAGATATAAATAAGAGGTTGGCCAAAAAAGAGTGCCAGTGTATTTACCGACTGGGCACTCTGGTCCCGCAGGGGTTACATGAAAGTTTTGGATTTCGGAGCATTTTTATAAGGTCTATGTTGTTGTGGTTTTTTTTCGTGTGATCTTTTCTCTTTCTTTTTCTTCATCATTTTTCATGTGACTAATGTCATCTAGCAGTGGATGGGGTGGGGACATTTTATTAAGTTTTGTGTGTATTTTAATTGTGTGGTATATGTTATTAATTAATTGTGGTTTCAGTTTTTACTTAGAAAGAGATTTTAATCTCATTTAGGGAACCTTCCAGTGGCTATCTTAAGTGGATGGGGATATACCCATGAAAATATACGATTGTCCCAGAAAAGATCCTGTATTGGTGTCCCTCTCAAGGAGATTAGAAGATTGGCCATATATTTATTTGAAGAGGATGGACTGTCTTTTCTTTCATTTTGTGATCAAATTTATGTTTTCCTTTTTTTCTTTCTATGATGCTAGGTCAATATGAATTTGTATGTAAATATCTAGATAATGTATCTTCTATACCTCGTTTCATTTTATTATATTAGGCAGACATCGGTTTCTGAGAAAAAAGTGTTATTGATTTGTACCTGTGAAAGATTTACATGTCTTCAGGCTATTAACCATGCAGTATTCGTGGCTGTCCGCATTCGTTGACCGCAAACCTGTTTGGGGTACTATGTGCGGTCTGTATGTGTTATGGAGGGTGCGCATCATCAATATGATGTGGCCCTTTCCTTCACATGACTGCGCTTCTTGTTCCCCATTGGCTACACGGGTTTGCTGAGTCGGCGCATGCGCCTTGAAGCCCCATGAAGCGATGCCTGATTTTTTCCTCACTGACTTTGACGCTAGTTCCGGCCATCGTTATGATTCATTGGCGCTCGTCTCTGTTTTGATACTAAGCCACCAATGGGATTGCCGCTGATATGTATTTAAACATGACGTGTCCTCTACTCCGACATGCTTCCCGAAGAAGGATTACAAAATGCGCGTCGGGGTAGCAGGGACGCCAGGATATCCACGTGCAGTTCTCAGGTAGTTATGTGGCCAATTTTCATTTTGATATTTGTTATGAATGTTTTAGAAATGAATTCTGAGCAGAAGCTCCCTCTGGTGGTTACAAACGGTACTGAACCATTCAATGAGGATTGGCAATCAGGAATCACGGACTGGATGGATATAAGGGAGGTTTCCTCCCATCATGGTTGCTGGTGATCAATTGTTCTTGTCTCAACGTTGTTTCCTGGTTCACTTGGAAGCTTGCTGAGTCTTGCCTCTTCTCCTGTTCTCAGATAAGATATTTTCTGTTTTTTGTTTTTTTGCTTGTCATTTGCAATTTTCTCTGCATTTGTGTGAGGTTGGCCAGGTTCCCCTCCTCGGGGGGCTTGGGCGCCTCTCGGTTCCTCTTGAGCCACTGTTGTTTGTTCATTTGCCTTTTCCAGTTTTTTCTGTGGCTGCGGCTTAGTTTTGTTACACCAGAGAACTAATTTAGGTGGTAGAGGTCGTGTGATCTCAGGTGTTTTTGCAATTAGTAGCATTGGCTTTTTTTAGGGTTTTTTTGGATTGCAGTAAGTATCCTTCCTATCCTTTTCTGTCCAGGCAGATTGGGCCCCAGCGTTTGCTCATACTATTTTCTGTCTGTGTCTGTATTTCCTCTTGTCTAACCGCCATTACATATTTGGGGGCTTACTATGTTCTTTGGGGATCTGCTCCGGGGCAGATAGCTTTCCTCTTTCTATCTTTAGGTGTAGTTAGCCTCTCAGGCTGTGACGAGGCGTCTAGGACCAACGTAGGAACGCTCCACGGCTGCTTTTAGTTGTGGTGGTTAGTCAGGGTACTGCAATCCAGTAGATCCCAACCTCTCTGGTGTATTGCCTTTTTTGCCTGCTCTCCTCAGCTACCAAAACATAACAGATATTCCTATGTATTTTTCCACCATCATGGTTATGCAGATTTCTGGCACTGGGCACTTTGAGTAGATGGTTTACATGGTATGCACTTTGCACTTTCATTTATTTGCACATGTATGAGCCTTCATTTCTCAGGGCTAGACTCCACAGCATTTACTTACCTTGACTTATTGTCATTAATATGGTGTGAATAATACCTAGCTTCAGAGCCGTCATTTTTTGAACTTTTGCATTTGTGGTATCCATGGTATTATGTCCCTGGTTGTTGTTGTTCTTTTAGTCCCTTTTTCCATTTATGGATTTTAATTGATTTTTCAATAAAAATTATTATTTTTATTATATTTGGTTCAGCATTTCTTGTTTATTACCAATATTTAGGTACCGTATATACAGTCATGGCCAAAAGTTTTGAGAATGACACAAATATTAATTTTTACAAAGTCTACTGATTCACTTTTTCTAATGGCAATTTGCATATACTCCAGAATGTTATAAAGAGTGATCAGCTTAACAGCAATTACTTGCAAATTCAATATTTGGCTAGAAAATGAACTTTATCCCCAAAACACATTTCAACATCATTGCAGCCCTGCCTTAAAAGGATCAGCTAACCTCTTTTCAGTGATTGCTCCATTAACACAGGTGTGGGTGTTGATGAGGACATGGCTGGAGATCAATCTGTCATGATTAAGTAAGAATGACACCACTGGACACTTTAAAAGGAGGCTGGTGCTTGGCATCATTGTTTTCTTCTGTTAACCATGGTTATCTCTAAAGAAACACGTGCAGTCATCATTGCAATGCACAAAAATGGCCTAACAGGGAAGAGTATCGCAGCTAGAAAGATTGCACATCAGTCAACAATCTATCGCATCATCAAGAACTTCAAGGAGAGAGGTTCCATTGTTGCCAAAAAGGCTCCAGGGCGCCCAAGAAAGACCAGCAAGCGCCAGGACCGTCTCTTAAAAGTGTTTCAGCTGCGGGATCGGGCTACCAGCAGTGCAGAGCTTGCTCAGGAATGGCAGCAGGCAGGTGTGAGTGCATCTGCACGCACTGTGAGGCGGAGACTCTTGGAGCAAGGCCTGGTCTCAAGGAGGGCAGCAAAGAAGCCACTTCTCTCCAGAAAAAACATCATGAACAGACTGATATTCTGCAAAAGGTACAGGCAGTGGACTGCTGAGGACTGGGGTAAAGTTATTTTCTCTGATGAATCCCCTTTTCGATTGTTTGGGACATCAGGAAAACGCCTCATTCGGAGAAGACAAGGTGAGCGCTACCACCAGTCTTGTCTCATGCCAACTGTTAAGCATCCTGAAACCATTCATGTGTGGGGTTGCTTCTCAGCCAAGGGAATCGGCTCTCTCACAGTCTTGCCTAAAAACACAGCCATGAATAAAGAATGGTACCAGAATGTCCTCCAAGAGCAACTTCTCCCAACCCTCCAAGAGCAGTTTGGCGTTCAACAATGCCTTTTCCAGCATGATGGAGCACCTTGCCATAAAGCAAAGGTGATAACTAAATGGCTCAGGGAACAAAACATAGAGATTCTGGTTCCATGGCCAGGAAACTCCCCAGATCTTAATCCCCTTGAGAACTTGTGGTCAATCATCAAGAGACGGGTGGAAAAACAAAAACCTAAAAATTCTGACAAAATGAAAGCATTGATTGTGCAAGAATGGACTGCTATCAGTCAGGATTTGGTCCAGAAGTTGATTGAGAGCATGCCAGGGAGAATTGCAGAGGTCCTGAAGAAGAAGGGTCAACACTAGTGTTGAGCATTCCGATACCGCAAGTATCGGGTATCGGCCGATATTCGCGTTATCGGAATTCCGATACTTAATTCCGATACTTTTTCCATATCGTATACCGGAATCGGAAGTTCCCATAATTCTTTGAGAGGCAATGTGATTTTAGTCAGCCAATGAGGAATCCTACGAAGTGTGGGCACATCCTGTAATGCTGCGGTCATCTTAACTAATGGCATGGCTGTGATTGGCTGCTGAAATGATGTCAGAATGCACTATAAAAGGCGCCGCCGCCATTTTAGCGTCACTGTGCTGTGAACTCAGTAAGGGACAGAACGCTACTCTGCTAACTCTGAGGGACAGTTAGATATTGCGATTTTGTGTACTACTGTGCTTGAGGCAGGCTAGTTTACCAACCGCTGTGTAAAGCTTCATTTTGCCAGTGTTGTTTTAACAGCTCTGTGCAAGGTGTGTGTGTGACAGTGCAGGTGACGCTGCAGTTTGCTCTGCATCCACCGCTGTTTGTAGGCATCTGCACGTGTCACTTTTTTTATTTTTTTTTTTTTTATTTTATTTAGTGGAATTGGTGCAGCTCCATTATATTAGAAAAAAATCAAATCTATTAGTGTGACGTGCTTCCATCCGTATACAATACATTGGTTGCAAACACTATAGAACTACACAAAGGAGCTTTTCACAGATAGTGAATAGTTGTGTTTCAGTGTTCACTGTAGTCTGTGAGCTTTTCATTTTGTGAGTGCAGATTACGCTCCAGTTTGTACTTCAACCACTGCCGGTTGTAGTCTGCTGAGCGTGTGTCACTGCCTCATCCTTCACATTTTTCTCTAATTGGTGCTGCTCCATTTTAGTGGAAAAAAATCTAATCTATTAGTGTGACGCGCTTCCATCCGTATACAATACATTGGTTGCAAACACTATAGAACTACACAAAGGAGCTTTTCACAGATAGTGAATAGTTGTGTTTCAGTGTTCACTGTAGTCTGTGAGCTTTTCATTTTGTGAGTGCAGATTACGCTCCAGTTTGTACTTCAACCACTGCCGGTTGTAGTCTGCTGAGCGTGTGTCACTGCCTCATCCTTCACATTTTTCTCTAATTGGTGCTGCTCCATTTTAGTGGAAAAAAATCTAATCTATTAGTGTGACGCGCTTCCATCCGTATACAATACATTGGTTGCAAACACTATAGAACTACACAAAGGAGCTTTTCACAGATAGTGAATAGTTGTGTTTCAGTGTTCACTGTAGTCTGTGAGCTTTTCATTTTGTGAGTGCAGATTACGCTCCAGTTTGTACTTCAACCACTGCCGGTTGTAGTCTGCTGAGCGTGTGTCACTGCCTCATCCTTCACATTTTTCTCTAATTGGTGCTGCTCCATTTTAGTGGAAAAAAATCTAATCTATTAGTGTGACGCGCTTCCATCCGTATACAATACATTGGTTGCAAACACTATAGAACTACACAAAGGAGCTTTTCACAGATAGTGAATAGTTGTGTTTCAGTGTTCACTGTAGTCTGTGAGCTTTTCATTTTGTGAGTGCAGATTACGCTCCAGTTTGTACTTCAACCACTGCCGGTTGTAGTCTGCTGAGCGTGTGTCACTGCCTCATCCTTCACATTTTTCTCTAATTGGTGCTGCTCCATTTTAGTGGAAAAAAATCTAATCTATTAGTGTGACGCGCTTCCATCCGTATACAATACATTGGTTGCAAACACTATAGAACTACACAAAGGAGCTTTTCACAGATAGTGAATAGTTGTGTTTCAGTGTTCACTGTAGTCTGTGAGCTTTTCATTTTGTGAGTGCAGATTACGCTCCAGTTTGTACTTCAACCACTGCCGGTTGTAGTCTGCTGAGCGTGTGTCACTGCCTCATCCTTCACATTTTTCTCTAATTGGTGCTGCTCCATTTTAGTGGAAAAAAATCTAATCTATTAGTGTGACGCGCTTCCATCCGTATACAATACATTGGTTGCAAACACTATAGAACTACACAAAGGAGCTTTTCACAGATAGTGAATAGTTGTGTTTCAGTGTTCACTGTAGTCTGTGAGCTTTTCATTTTGTGAGTGCAGATTACGCTCCAGTTTGTACTTCAACCACTGCCGGTTGTAGTCTGCTGAGCGTGTGTCACTGCCTCATCCTTCACATTTTTCTCTAATTGGTGCTGCTCCATTTTAGTGGAAAAAAATCTAATCTATTAGTGTGACGCGCTTCCATCCGTATACAATACATTGGTTGCAAACACTATAGAACTACACAAAGGGGCCTTTCACAGATACTGAACAGTTGTCTGCAGGGTTCACTGTAGTCTGTGAGGAATAACCACACTTAGGCCTTAACTTTTCTGACTTTCTTTATCAATCTACCAAGATGAAGAAGTCAGTGAGTAAGGCACGTGGTCGTGGTCGAGGCCGTGGATTTGCAGCAGGGAGAGGACGTGGGGATTCTGTGGCTGCTGCCGCACCCAGTGACACAGCATCCACCAGTTTTCCCCGTGAGCGTTCCTTTATGCGCACTTTTGTAGGAGCTCAGCGTACCCCCCTGCTGCGTGAAGAACAAATTGAAGCCGTTGTTGGTTGGATGGCAGCCAATGCATCGACTTCAATACCTTCCACCTCTCTCAGGACCACAGCACTGTTGAACAACCATCAGTCTCTTCACCGCCTGCCAAATTGCCCAGGCAGTCAGAGAGCTCTGTACAGGAGCCAGCTGAGTCTCTGCTTCTGTTCTCAGAATCTGTTGGCTTGGAAACAGGGGCCCAGCCAAGCAGCATTCTGGAATGTGAAGAAGAGGCAGTATGCAGTGATGCGCAACAGCTGTGTCTCTCTGAATCTGAAGAGGCGGGTGAGCCAGTGCCGATGGTCAGCACACCGCAGAACGCATCTGATGATGATGAGACTCAGTTGCCAGTTTCTGTTGAGCATGGTGCTGGCCAGACCACCCAACAACAGCAGGTGTTGGAAGAGGGTAGTGGTGGAGATGATGAGGTCCAAGACCCAACATGGCGTGAGGAACAGGAAGGTGGTGGGAGCAGCTCTGAGGAAGAGATTGCACCAACGGTCCAAACAGTAGGGAGAGGTAGGCTGCAGACTCGCTTGCCTGTAGCCTCCAGTTTGGCACCCGTTCGGAGCAGTTCTCTTACAACAGCCAAACCGGGCGCTCCCAGGACTTGCTCTGCGTGGTCCTTTTTTGATACAGTTGCAGATGATATTTGCTATGTCAAATGCAAGCTGTGTAATCAAAAAATTAAAAGAGGTAAAAGTGTCAGTAACCTTAATACAACAAATATGTGGAAACATGTGCGGTCAAAGCACTTTGTTGAGTTACAAAGACACACTGGAGATGTAGGCCAACCTACAGCAGCACCTACATCTTCAGCTCCTGTTGGAGCCTCTTCCTCCAGTTCACACACAGCTGGTAAGGCTTCCTCAAAGGATCGCCATGGAAGAACCTCTGTCACTGTTGTCCAGAGACACAGTGTTATTCCACCCACAGGTGCAAGTTCCCTGTCATCCTCACACACCCAGGCCACAAAACAGCCATCGGTAGCACAGGCATGGGATAAAAGACGGCCATACTCGGCAAACCATCCACGAGCACAGGCTCTGAATGCTGTCATTGCAAAACTCCTGTCCCTTGAAATGCTGTCATTCAGGCTGGTGGAGACTGACAGTTTCCGTGAATTAATGGCATTGGCAGTCCCACAATACAATGTGCCCAGCCGATTTTATTTCAGCAGGCAAGCCGTCCCTGGTCTGCAAAAGCATGTTGAGGCAAAAATTAAACATGCGCTAC